>CM060913.1:406849860-407449860 GCA_030737875.1 Allium sativum
TTTACAGCTTTTGACCCAACTGAGAACCTATCTTTAAGACTCGGTCAGGATCTTTATCATGTATTGAAATAGAAACGGTATCTCTGGCTAGCGCCGCTATGTCTTCCCCACACCGGTTTTTCTTGGGTCGATTTCCTTTTGAGCCCACTATGCTCCCCAGTATGAGGGCCCCGCTTTAATTGCTATAAGTGGGATTCATGAATGTGGGGCGGAAGCTCCACATTCTTTTTCACTTCTTTCTTCCTTGCCTCGGCGAGTTCCATCAGGTAGCACTCCCTTGCTATTTGCTGATCGCCTTTGACTATTCCAACCCCGTTTTCGGTTGGAAATTTCATCGTTAGGCACCATGGAGCCATTGTTATTCTGAAATCTGTGAGGGCTGGCCTTCCAAGGAAAGCGTTATAAGCGGACCACTCATCGATCACGACGAAATCTTGCTTCTGTGCTGCCTTGTTTTCCCCTTCTCCGAGCTCAACGAGTAGATTGATGACTCTGACTGGCTGAATAGCTTGTCTACTGAATCCATAGATTTTGCTCTTACAAGCTTTCACATCCTCCATAGAGAGCTTCATCCTTTGAAAAGAACTGACGAAAAGGACATTGATGGATGCTCCACTATCAACCAGAACTCTTCGAACAATGGTAGGACCCAGGCCTATGGTTATCACCATTGGATCTTCGGTTGGAGTCATCAATCCCTCTGAGTCTCGATCCTTAAACACAATGTCATCCCAGGGAGATCTTGGTATCTTTGCCGTAAAAGCTTCATCCATAATCATGAGTTCTTCTCCCCTCGGGAGGTTTTTCATCTCATTAGCATATTTCACAATATCCCCCCAATTTTTCCCGACGGGGTGCGGACCTCCTAAAATGGTGTTAATGATCAATCTTGGCATTACAACATTTGCAGCATTTTCACTTTGCTTTGGTTGTCCTGTGGATGTTCCTTGACCTTGGGGAGCTTGAATACTTTGCGGGTACTTTGTGTATTGTTGAAGTCTATTCTTCCTTATTAGTTCTCCGATTAAGCTCTTTAGGTGGCTACACTCAGTTGTGCTATGACCTGGCTGGTTATGAAACCGGCAGAATCTCTCGGATTTTATGGCAGCATCGCTGACCTTTATCTGCTTTGTATCGAGTACTCTACAGTCTCCTTGGGGGCATGTAAATATTTTCCACCGTTTCGTTCAGTGGAGTCAACTCCGAGGTCTTGAAGAAGCAGAACTTTTTGTTGACTCGATTGTCTTTCCTATCATTACCACGTTTCTGACCTCCAGGGTTTTCCTAATTGCTTTCCGCATCATTATTCTTCTTTTCAGATTGTATGCTGCTTTCCGAGATGTCCATAGCATAGGCAGGATTCTCATCCACACCTATGTATCCCTCAGCCTTATCAAACAACTCCTCTAGAGAGCTTGGTTTTTTCTTTTTAATCCACCCTCCGAGCTTGGTTTTCTTACTTATAGCACCCTTTAAGGCCATCAAAGCTAGGTGAGGCTCATAGTTTCCTACTTCAGCTGCAGCGGTATTAAAGCGAGTAAGGAAGGCCCTAACGGATTCTTCTGGTCTTTGCTCCAGTTCGTTCAATTTCATAACATCTCGCACTTTTGTGGCTTGAAGTCCGAATTGCTCTTTGAACAACTTGGCCAGGGTAGCGAAATCGTCCACTGACCTCGGTGGTAATTTGGTGAACCAAAGCGACGCCACCCCTTCAAGGTAAGTTGGAAAGTACCAACACTTCAACTCATCAGTGGCATTAGCCCCATCCATGTGTTGGTCGTACTGGAACAGAAACACATTTGGATCAGTCGTCCCATTATAAGCTTGCACAAGTGGAGGCTTGAATTTTTTCGGATATGGTGCCATTTTGGTTCTTTCGGTGAGCGGAGTTTTTGTGGGAGAAAATCCCCATTCTTTTTCATCATCGTGCTTCTTTCGATTTCTCTCCATGATTTTATGGATCATTTTTTATATTCGCTCCTCCTCATTTTGTTGGTCCGCGGGGCAGATGCCATCCTTTTATCGGATGTCTGCCTAAGCAGACGATCATAGTTCGGATTTCAGGGCCCTGAACCTCCCGCTTGGAGAGGTTCCCCTTTGGCGGAACCGAGCACTTGATGAGAAGTCGCTTTATCAAGATGATCGTGAGCGGGTAGCTTTGCCTCCTTATTGTTAGGATTCGTCATCTCTTGGACAGAATTTCCTCAGATTGGGCCTGAAGAAGAGGAACCGGTGTTTTCTATATGTGGAGTCTGTATGGATTTTGCATGGGCAGTCTTCATGGTGACTTTTGCCGTAGCGGCTTGCATGGCGAACATCGTTTAGAGTCTCTTCATCATGGCTTCATTTGCAATATTTATTTGGTTGGTTAAAGTAGCGGCCACTTCATCTAACTCTCGTCTTGTTATGGCGGCTCCAGCCCCGGAACCTTCTCCAACCTCAAATCGGGTGATAGGAGGAGTAGTTTCACGATCGACAATATTATCACCATTCTTGGCATTTTGATCCGTAAGCCTTTTTGATGGTCTACCCGGTTTACCCATAGCTTAGGCAAAGGCTTGGAGTAGATCGTAGTAAAATAGGATTGAATCTTTTCTAATGCAAGGCTTCAAAACTTGTGGAAGAATGAAAGAAGACGGAGGATTGAATCGTCCCCACGGTGGGCGCCAATTGTTGATCTCAAAATTTGAGTCAACAACAAGGTTGCAAGATGCACTTCACAATATCCACAAGAATAGTAAGAATGGAGCCAAGAAAACCAAAGAAAAAGGCGAGTAAAAAGAAACACAAAGTTTTTATAGTGGTTCGATCAAACGTGATCTACATCCACTTTGCTAATTGATTCCATTATTGTATTTAGGATTACAAAGCAAACATACACTCTCAATACATTCATGATTCACCTCACTTTTCTCACTCTTTGACTTAGTAAAGTTCCTATGAGAAATAAATGAGATCCTCCAAGTATGGATGTTGATAGAATTAATCCAAACTCTCTCACAAGTCTTGATGAATCTTCATGTCTTCACAATGAATCCGGAAATGAATCTTTGAATTGAAATGTTTGAGATGATCAAATTGCTTAGAAAAGGTTGAGAATAGAGTTTAATAGCCCTTCGGGATCACTCCGATGCCCCCCTCAAAAGTGGAGTTGAACCCCTATTTATAGAAATGAGGAATGGCTGAAATATGGGTCTTTAGGTTTTGAATCGGGCTATTCAGTATTTACAAAAATGCCACTGCTAGTTCTCGCCAGCTGTCGCCAGCTAATTGCCAGCTTTCAAGTGCCAACCCAATTCAGATTACCCGACCCAAGCCAGAAGTGCCCTGACACGAGTCAAACCACACCGACCCACTCCAGAAAAGAGTGCTTCGATTCTCTCTGCGTTGCTATGGGGCGACTCGACCAGGCGATGTCTGACCCGATCCAAAGCCATTCAGACCGATCTAGTTGTTATGAAAGTAGACCAAACCGAGCCACCTCTTCAAGAACTAACCGACCCGATTGATGAGACACCGACCAGACCCATTCCTTATGAGCAGCCCGACCCAATTCAATGTGAAGAACTGAACTGGTTGATCTGCCTCGACCCGAGTCAAACCATACCAACCTGCTCCATATCAATGCACATGTAAATTTGTGGATAACAGCAGTTTAAAATTTAGAAAAGTCGCTGTTGAATTTATATATATTTTAATATAATATACAACCCTTAAAAATAGCCATTTTGCGAACGACCTCCATTTTCGATGAAACCACTTTTCTTAGATCTGGAATCTTAAATTATTGCTAGATTCCATTTTTCATAATTTCTGAAATTAATATGTGAGCGTAGCAAAAGAAAACGTGTTTTACCAATTTTAGTTGAATTATATTGACTAGAAAATGGCCATTTTTCAAACGGTCTCCAAATTCGATGAAATTGATTTTGTTAGGACCGTATCGTCAAAACATAACTAGAAATAATTTTACTGTAATTTTTGACGTCAGTATGGGGCCCGGGTAAATTAAAATGTACGTTCAAATTCAATATATATTGATTATATTTAAATTTTGATGAAAACTGATCATAATAGTTGAATTGGCTTACCAGATATATCCCATTGTGTTCGAAATAGGGGTACTTAGCTAGGGGCAATAGTCGTTGGGTTTGATTTTGAAACGACCCAAACTTCCCCGTAAAGGAAAGCTCGAATTGAGTTGAGAACGCGACAAATCAGAATGCAAACAGAAGAACATTTCATTGCTTATTACAACAATTTACATCAGAGTACAAGAATATAACAGAGTATGAATAAATTATATTACACAGAAAATATCAGAGATTAAAATACATTACAATACAGCGTAAAATAATACATAAAACAATTGGAATAAATACACAGATACAGAGCTTTCCGAATATAACTTCAGCTGTAAATCCAGGATCCTAGAAAATAATAATCTGCAAAACCCAACTACTAGCTACCCATGTGGAAAATAGACACACCCTGAGTTTAGATTAAAACAATAAACTCCCGGTCTGTCATATGACTGGTGTGAGAACTAAAAACAGTTATTAACTTGATTTTTAAAGTTAAGTAAATCAAGACACCACGCCTTATAAGATGGAACGGGTTTCCTCCCAAGAATACCTGTACATAAAGCAAACAACGCAATGCTAATTAAAGAAAATGAAGCTATTATAAGACCTAGGTCTCATCACACAATGCAACGCAAGCAAAAGAATAGGGTTTTCCCTTTTAATAGCCAAATATTGCTTGATACGCGAAATTTAATTTTTTATTATTACTATAAGTGAAGAAATCAACTTCAAATATAAATGTATCAATCATAGACGACATGGGTACCATAGATCACGTCCCCATACTAGTTCTACAATTAAAACCGAAATGTCACGTATTGGAAATTTGATTTCCGTCATGAGTCAAGGCAAGGGATGTACTCCTCGCCGGCTTCGAGACACTCTAGAAAATGCCTCAGGGTCACACACAACGATCCCTTGGATGCTTCAGGGCCGGTCCACACATAGCGGATTGGTTATGCCTAAACACACTTTTCCCAGTCCTATCGGACCTATCCATCAGCTCCATAGTAACCGATATATCCGAGGCGCCTCATAATCCAACAACCACATAGGTAAAAATATAATAAATGTCTGGGCTCCATACCATGACACCACCCATAGCTAGAAAGAAACGTCGTGTTCTCCCTGCAGTCCCTTATCCCGTTTTTGACTCATACCGAGGTGTGAGGCTCGCGAATTAACGCTATACACAAAGCTATGCCATACAGGCCGTGCTTTAATCATCAACCATAAGACACTGCTTTTCAACAGAAGCCTTGATCATTTGCATCTCAGCATGCCACACAGGCAACTCACGCCATGCGGCTGATGTCTATCGATATATAACCTCTGAGCTCGTACGTCTCAGAGAAGGGTGTTAAGTAAGAGAATAAATCTCAGCCACCAAAAAGATATATATTTAATAGAGATCAATAAACACAGAATAAAATCCAATGTCATACACACTGTCCATTTACAAGTTCGTTCTGGATCTGATTGAAACAGGAGGCACCTTATTCCTTGTCCCATATGTCCAATACATGAGAGAGGTCTTCGCATATCCGGTCGATCTCCAAGTACGTCTGGACGATCACCACTTATTACCTTGTCTTCGGTGTACTGCCCAATCAAGACATCAGTAATCATCCAAATGATGTGAAGACCTACGGTCTTCAACCACCATCTTCGTCGTCGACTTATCGTCGAGTCACTTATTCAGAATAGGAATAAACCCGGCCTTTCTGAATAACTCGCGTATATTATAAACAAGTGTTACACAAACACAACACAGGCCTCATTCCAGTTTAGAATATTCTTTTATTCAAATATTCATATCTTTAGGGAAAGGTTCCCATTAATTTTATCAAAGATAAATACTTAAATTTATTCCTTAATCTTCCTTTGGATATCAATTCAAACCAAATTAAGGTTTATCCAAACTAGTTGGGATTAGCGAACCTTATCGAAGTAATCATTTGTTTTATTTTCCAATCCCAACCTATTCATCCCATGGAGCAAAACTGGTGATACTCCATATCTAACACCAAGGTGCTATCGGTAAAATTAATTACCAATTCACGTTCAAATTTAATTAAAGATTTAACTATCGCTTGGAGCAAAACTGGTGATACTCCATTCTCGATCAATTGATGAATTTGATAAATTAAATTATCTCATTTACATTACAATCTGATTAAAGATTCATTAAAACTCAACTTTGTTTTAATCTTCCCAAAAATCAATATTAATGATTATTTAACTTTAGGAAATCATATCCTGTCTTTCACTGGAATAAAGAAAAAATGTCATCTAAAACACGGTTCACGATAAACCCAAAATCACATTCCATTAACTATGGAATCTTCACGAAAAACAGATCAATATATAATCGATACCAATTCTCTATCCGACTAATAATATAAATGGAATAATGGCAAAGCCTTTTAAATTCCATATATATTAACAGTGTTCCTCCACAGAAGCTCACTTCGATTATTACCAAATTGAATTCCATTCCATTCTAATTAAATATTAATTAATTGGAAAACTTTACTTTGGAAAATTTCCATTAAATCTTGATAAAATATTTATAAATTCAAATAACATTTCACTGTTAATCAGGTTAAAGAACGAGTGTTATTAAAGCACAGTTCACGATAAACCCAAAAGTCCAATTTCAATTCAATTCCAATTAAATATTAATTAATTGGTAAACTTCTCTAAATCTTATATAAAAGATTTATTCTTTCCTCATCAGGGTTTAAAAACAGTGTTGATAAAGACACCATTCATGAAAAACCCAAAATCCAATTCGATATTAAATATAAAGCTCTAAATAGAAATTATATCGACTTATATTCAATATCAAATTCTGAAATCAACAAATATCGTATTGGGAATAACGATATATATATATCTTCCAAATTCCTCCACAATATCCGTATAGCCACGGAATTCAACAACTAAATATTCCAAAGATAATTTTGATTCAAATCCAGTAAAATTCATATATTGGAAATTTCTGGTTATATTAAAACCATTTCAATCCAATTTATTTATTTAAAATATTGGATTATTATTCGAGTTAATAGCAAGTTCATTTGATAAAAATAAATTTTTATCTTCACAAACATGGAATTTTTCATCCAAATTCTTTCCAAATCATTTATTATGATTTTGCACAAATTATTAATATTTTTAATAATTTTATTAAGCCCTTTCAATCGATTTCCATAAACGGTCATCGAACTGCACTTACAGCGACCTTTTCCAAATTTGATTTGGACATAATTTTAAATCCATCCATTAGATTTCAAATCTCTTATATTCGTTGGAAAGCTCTTTTCGATATGAACCCAAGGGTTCTGATTTTAGGAGAATCCGATGGCCGAATCTCTCGTAATGTCAATTCGAAGTCAATGGTCGAAATTTGTAACACCCCACCTCCGTTAAGGTCACTCACAAAGGGAATGCCTTAACTTTGATGGAGCGTTTTAGTAGATAGAACAGAATATTACAAGACAGATAAGTATTACTTGAAAAATTATAACTTTATTACAGCAGAAACAGAAATAAGTTTGGTTACATCTTTCTAAATCACAATACCAAAACTCAAGTACACAATTATCAGTATTATACAAAATCCTTCAGAATGTAAAGTTTCAAAGCCATAATCCCCAACATAAACTGCCACGAAAAGATAGAGTCAAAGCCAAGCAATACTCCAGGCACTTCAAGCAGAGAGAATAAGAATCAAGTTCCTATGTTTCCACCCTGAGCACCTGGGGGAAAACGAAAAGAAAAGGGGCGAAAACAAACGAGGTCAGACATAAAGTCTGGCGAGTCTGGTGACTTCCAGCATATAAACAGATAATATTATCATGACATGTAAATAAAGCTGGATGAGAGATTCATCAACAGGAATAACAAATATACTTTAAGTTAACAGAAGAAACAGAATGGTATAAACCAAGTTATGTTCCTTACTTACATCTTACTTCTCGGTATTAATACTAGTATAACAGGGTTACGTGTTACCCTAATGTCTAAACAGAAACAGAATCGAAATAGAATAATCTATACAGAAACAGAATGCTAGTAATGGGCCTTCATCACTCCCAACAGACCGAAGGTACAAAAGCAGAATACTAATAATGGGACTTTACCACCCCAACAAACAGAAGGTACGAAAACAGGATACTAATAATGGGCCTTTACCACCCAACTAATGGGCCTTTACCACCCCAACAGACAGAAGGTACGGAAATAGAATCGGAAACGGAATCAGAGACAAAAATAGAATAATCCCTATGGAAACAGATTGTTAGAATTAGGTGTACACTAGTAATGGGCCTTTACCACCCTTACAGACGATACCACGCAGAAACAGGCAGGTATTACCACCCAACATAAACAGACGGTACCAACAGAAACATACAGAACTAAGTGTACCCTAAGTCCTACCCCAAGCGATCGACTCCCAAATACATAAATACCCTGTGTCAGCCCCACGGTAGGGCATATCACTCCCTAAAGTGGCAACCTATTGGCACAGACCTATTTACAGATGTCATGGTGTCTTACATCCTCAAAGCAGACCGGATCCATGCACGTACATGACCCGGTTGGAACGCACCATCAACACCCCTCGCCATTATCGGAATGAACCACTTATAATTAGTTCAATAAGCGTGCCCTGACCCCTACATAGCGTGTGGTCAAAGTTTTGATACCAAAAAGGTTTATTGACTAATATGAGTCCCAAACAATAGATGACACAAGTATTTCCCCTCCTAACCTTGTGTCCCTAGACTAAATGTTTTCAGATTAACTTGTTTACAAGTTTCAGACATACAGAGTTCAGATTTCTAGTTCACAGATCAGACAATCAAGTTAACAAGTTTTCAGACTAACATATCAGATGTACAGTTTTAACAGACATACAGATTGTCTAACTTTTTATTGGGCCTATAGATTCACGAAACGGGCTTGTTAAATTCATCAGTCCAGTTGGTCTAACCCTATCCACCCAACACGTTTTAGACGTCATATTTATCTCAGATTTGCATTAATTAAATAGTAATGCACAGACCTCTCACATTAGGTCGGTAGCTTGTTGTCGTGGGATATGCCGGGCGGTTCCGGGCAGACTTCTGCCACAAGCCAGACCAAACCTCGTGTCTAAGCATATTTTAGTTATGCCTACGACCTCTCACATTAGACTGACAGTTTGCGGTCATTGGTTAAGCCGGTTGGTTCCAGGCAGGCTTCTACCGCAAACGGAGTCTAAACTCGTGTCATAGCCACTTTATCCAATTACATAAAATATCAGACTAATTATGTCCATTTAGTAGATTTAACTTCTTTACAAGTTACGGCAGATTATCCAAAGTTTTATTAACATGTTTTGCTCAATTTTAGATCGAGCCTCCAAATTACAATTATTCATCTTTTAACGGATTAAGCAATTCAACAGATTTAGCAGATAACAGATCTAGCAGATTAGGCAATTTAGCAGATTAGCAGAACAGGCAATTCAACAGATTTAGCAGATTAAGCAATTTAGAAGATTAGCAGATTTAACATTTATTAAAAATTCTATTTACATATCTTGCCTAATCATAAATTAAGCCTAAACTTACATGCTCAAATCATGGTCATAATACAATATATGCCCCTAAATTTTTGTTAAACTTTGCACGGTATAGAACACTCTCTAAAAGCCCCAAACATGATATGAATTATGCCAAATTATAGCCTTTAATGCCAATATCCAAAAATCCATATTTATGCGCATTCACGTTAATAGTTATCCTATTTTAATATAGGTCTTTACGCCTAAGTTTCATATTACCTTTTCAAGTCATGAATCGTTATATAAAATATACCCAAAAATCTAGATCTTTAAATTATATCCTCTGAAAACCAGATCTTAATTTTTATATGCATTAGGTCACCAAGTTTCAAGTCATATGTTATCATTCAATGATTCCTCTTCTTCCAAATCACAGAGTATGCACAGATCTAGATCTAATTTACAACATATGTCCTTTTCTCAAATCAGTCACAGATTAGTCATGTCCAATTATGCATTATTCGTTATTTACCCCAAAATTTAGCAATCGTGCGTAATGTAACGACCCGGATTTTTGATATCTTGGTTATCCGATATACAACACATATCGAACATCCAAGGATCGAAAATAACCGAATAGTTAATGAAAGAAGTTAGAGGGTGAGAGTATATAAGATAGAAACTTATAGAATAGAAGTAGAAGAACATCATCATCATCAGAGTAAACACGAATCTCACAGCGGAACGAATAAAATATATCATAACCTTTGAAATACAAACATTATATGTATACAATAACACTGCAGAGTACAACACTTACAACAACAACGGAAATAAACAATAGCTATATAATCCTGAAGCCTCCTGCTCCAAGCTCTCCAAGTGCATCTGTAAAATCCCGACTACTTGACTGCCCGTACAAATTTAGGCACCCAAGAGTTTAGGGGAAACAAAACAAAATAAACTCTGAGTCAGTCATGGGATTGGTATGAGTAAATCAATTTTAAACAGTTTGAACAAGTAAACGATATCTCATAAGACCACGCCGTATAACGGAACGGGTTTTTCCCTTATGAGAATCCAAATTTATCTTTATATCAAAAACCTTTTGATTTTATAATAATGTCTATCAACCACAATATAATAATCATCTAGCAGAAACGCTTTCATCTCACGTTCTACATATATAGTATACAATCAAATCCGCAAGCACGTATTGGGTAATGGATTTCCAACTATGACAAGGTATGGAACCACCTTCCGATCAATGTACTCTAGGAATGATACACTGGAGTTCAACAAGAACATCTTGCCACTCAGCCACACATGACCGACCACTCATTTCGCCTGAGTGTATCGAATGTATATCACGAACGGTTGGGATCAGCAATCGTTTTCCCGTATATATATATATATATATATATATATATATATATATATATATATATATATATATATATATATATATGGGGCAGCATTGATAGATTAAAGAAGCAAATGAATATTCTCTAGATAGGTGATTATACCCTCTACTTAATAGCAACCGACTTAGCCATGCTGCCTGCCCGATTTCTGTCATTTACCGGATGTTGAGGCCAGAGGTTACGACTACTTTTCATTCATTAAAATGGTCAAAACTTTGATAGTCGGTGATTTAACTATCAAATGAAAGCATGTCGGTGTTCACACAACGATCTTAATTCAAAATGGAATTATCGATCCAATCATCAAACATATATATATATATATATATATATATATATATATATATTCAAATTTCCTTATTTTCTATATTAAGAAAACATACGTTATTAACATTGGAAAACATTTCCATCTCATATTTACATATCACTATTCTTCCACATCTATCAGACTCTAACTGTAAACTAGTAAGAGAACAAATTCCTAAGTATAAACCCCGAAGGTCGAAACCAACATCAGATCGATACTCGAAAGGTCGTTCAACTCAACTAATTTCCAGTCAGTTTCTAATTCTGCTTAACTCTATTTCTTTAACTCTATTCGATTAACTCTAACTGGTTAACTCTAACTGGTTAACTCAAATTCGAATAACTTATATTCGATTAACTCCTTTTAATAACGTTTATCCACTTATAAAGATTTCCTTTTTATAACATCCTATTCTATTATAAATATTTTCCTTTTTAATTCTATTTATTTTCTAAATAAATATTCCTTTATTACTTCACTTCTATTCATTAGATCCTCATTATAAATTGTTAAGTGGATAAATTTCTCAGTGTTAATCCCGAAGGCCGAAACCAACATTAGATTAACACTTTGAGATTTACTCAACTCAATCAACGTATAACAAGTTCCAATTACTCAAAAACCATACCCTATTCTCTTTAACCTTTTTAAATCGATTCTATTTATTTTTTAATAAATATTCCTTTTATAAAATCCTTCGATTTTATAAATAATTCATTTTAAATAACTCTTCGAAAATTCCTCTTTCTATATTCCAGTATTTCTTATGGTATTTAGAATACCGTATAACCATGATTACTATCAATCAAGCACACATAATCAGCACGGATTACATAACACATCACATATCATAATATATGAAACAAAACAGTATTTTATATATTGAGGAACCCAGTTGGGTCCCTCCAACCTGTTCCCTGCATCACAGATGTTAAACACTATAATAACATCGATTTCATTTCGATATGAAATGTTCTGATAAACAACATCAATATATATAATTTCAACTAACTGAATAGCAGTTCAATCAACCAAATCAACACACAACAATCAATAAATAATTATCAGTTCTAAGAATACGTTATAAAAATATAACGGTTCAGAGTTGGTGAGTTTTACTCACATTGTCCGTTGATCGTTAAATAACGATTTACGGTCGATGATTCTGATCATACAATTTATTTTGTAATAAATTCTATACGAGTTCCAATTTCATCCCAATCCAGTTCTGGTGTTGTATTTTGTCGAGACAGTTCTGAAGGATGTTGTTTCACAAAACTTGGGCCTCATCCATACGAATTCGGCCCATCTATTCTTGCAAAACCCAGACCTCCGGCACCACTCTTTCTTCAATAATGAATACTGCTGGACATATTTCCCTCCATCACTGAATACTTCGAACTCCCCTTTGCTCATCTTCATAACTTCCTCACCACATCTAGCTCGAACTTCTTTCGCACACATCAAACTCTTACCTCAACCAATACCAAAACCATTCACTTGAAATTGCAAAACAAGATGTGACGTCATCCTTTCCTGCTCCACATCAGAAAACTTCCGCACCCAGTACTCAAGCAAGAACCAAACACCTAAAAACTACTACTTTGGCAATTCTTCAAACATCTCATGGTCGCACTACATCTCCTTTACAATCAACTCCCATGTTATCTACTGCTCCACTAGATTGAGATAACACAACTGTCTATTCCAGCATAACTAGCAGATAATTGAAGTGCCCCAAACGTCCTCAGCCTTCACGTAGCCAACTCCTCCAACCAACGCCCCTTTCTAGTCATGCCTAAGCTTTGACCAATGACCATTTCTGAAACCGTTAAGGGATCAACTCAGCGTCTCATTCCCTATTTGATAACCACACCTTCTCCCGTTCGAATCTCCTCTGGCCACCCAGATCTGTAATCCCACGTGAACCGCGACTCTGACCCCTCGTTGTCGGCAAACTCCACCATCGCGATACCCTTCGCTCAACAAAACATGACTCGCAGAAGCTCTGCTTGAATTCCGGACGCGACTGCACTCGAGTTTCAATTCGAGACAAGGATTCGATTGAGGAAAGGTCGGCCTCTCCCTCTCGTTTTATTTGTTAAGAATTATTAAAGGGAATAAATGATTTTGATTTCTGTGAGAGAGAAAACGAACGAGAATTGGTTCGTTGGTTTTGAAGAAGCAGAAGAAAATAAAAGAAAAATGAGAAAAGGGGTGTGCGTGATTTTATAAAGGAAGTGTGTGGTTTTCATTTATTGAGTGTGGACACCTTCTTTCCCTTTCGATTCTTCTGTGTATTTGAGGGAGGCCATGTTTTATTTCTCTTATGGTAATAAGGGGTGGAACGTATGTTGTTCTAGTCCACCCACACTGATATTTTATTTTAAATTTAATTTAATTAAAAGCTGTATCCTTAAATTTAGATAACCCTTGACCCTGAGCTTCTTACTGAACCCAACAACTATCAATTCTAGGGTAAAACCACTATTCTGAACCCACTGGGATAAGTATCAAAGTCAAGTTCGATCATCCGGAACAGATATTAATTTAAATTGATATAAAATAAATTTCAAACCATTTAAATACTTCGATAATAATTTAAATAATATTATTCTAATTCAAATAAAAGTTTGTATTGATTATCTGAACTGTTTTCAAATCAGTTTTAACTTCGAATTCAGTTATTCGCTGATTCCTTATTTTGATAATTTAATATATACGATATTAAATCAAAATCGATATTTAAATCGATAACATAAATATAAAAATTCATTTATATTATCAACTAAATATTTTAAATTCATATTAAATATTTAAAATTAGTTGATCGAAAACCCAGGTCATTACATTCTTCCCCACTTAAAATAATTTCGTCCTCGAAATTGCTAAGGTAGGAAACAAACCCTATATACTGGTTAGAACTTATCGGTCCACTTCTTAACTTCAGTTTCAACTAAACCAATTTAATTTCAATTAAATTACTAATTCATACTGACTAACGAAAATTTTCAAAAATTCTGAAAATTTTCTAACACCTTAACTTTTCAAAAAAATTTGCTAGCACCTCCTTTGTACTGGTCAATAGGTCAAACTCCAACTCGCCTCTCTGGGCCATCTCCAATCCAAAAGAAAATCAAACAGCCAAGCGGCTTGCCAATTTTGCTCGTAAAATCTCATACCCAATATGAAATATAAACTTGTACCTTTTTGCTGACCATATCATTATACCATTCCCATTGGTTATCAACTCAACATATACCAATGTCATTCCAATCAATCTCCTGTCAGTTTTTATCCTCAAACTCAATCATTTGCTTATACTCAAGTCAAATTCCATTTCAAACTTAAGTATAATTCTTGATTCCAAATTCTTATATCATCAATCAACTTACTCGATATCATTCCAATATAATTCCGTATTATATTTAACCTTGTCTAAGTTTCACTCAAATTCATTTATTCACTTTCAATATTTTAATCCATTTAACTTCATAAGTTAAATTTTAATTCTAGAATTAAAATTCCTGGTTTTATTTCAAATCAATTTTAAATCATAACACCAATTCAAAACCTTTGGATTTCTAAACAACTTGTTTTCTCAAAACAATTTCAAAACAAAATCTTTGGTAGTAATCCGTCACCTAGAATCTCGAAAATCACACCGACGATGTATCGATCCATCCTTGGAATTATTTTCCAGTCATCAAGATGAGTTCAATACTATATCTATTTCAAATCGAAAAACATTTTCAAAATCTCCCAGGAACTTAAAATTTCCTTATTTTAATTCCTAATTCTGATTTAAATTCAGATTTAATTCATCTTATTTCATATAACTTACTTATATGAATCCTGATTGGTTATTTATAACCATTTCACCTTTTTATAATCTCATTCGATTATACTAACAACCAATATAAATCATTTATATCAAAATATAATTTGGGTAAAATTATTTCGTTTACCCTCTTTTCAAAACATACCATGACGGTTCATCGTATTCGAGTGTTTAGTAACTCCTATCGATATAGCGGGTCAAACTGATCGACCAGAAATTCATAAGCCACTCAATCAATAAATCTCCACAATATAAAACAAATTTTTATATCAAATAACAAGTACGTTCACTCGTATATATACACTCAAACTCAATCTAGGGTATTACTAACCCCATCTCTACTGAGTCACGCCACAGAGCCAAGGTAATAACTAAACCTTTGCTCTGATACCAACTGTAACGACCCAGATTTTTGAGATCTTGGTTATCCGATATACAACACATATCGAACATCCAAGGATTGAAAATACCCGAATAGTTAATGAAAGAAGTTAGAGGGTGAGAATAGATAAGATAGAAACTTATAGAATAGAAGAAGAAGAAGAAGAACATCATCATCAGAGTAAACATGAATCTCACAGCGGAACGAATAAAATACATCATAACCTTTGAAATACAAACATTATATGTATACAATAACATTGCAGAGTACAACACTTACAACAACAGCGGAAATAAACAATAGCTATATAATCCTGAAGCCTCCTGCTCCAAGCTCTCCAAGTGCATGTAAAATCTCGACTACTTGACTGCCCGTACAAATTTAGGCACCTAAGAGTTTAGGGGAAACAAAACAAAATAAACTCCGGGTCAGTCATGGGACCGGTGTGAGTAAAACAGTTTTAAACAATTTGAACAAGTAAACGATATCTCATAACACCACGCCGTATAATGGAACGGGTTTTTCCCTTATAAGAATGCAAATTTATCTTTATATCAAAAACCTTTTGATATTATAATAATGTTTATCAACCACAATATAATAATCATCTAGCAGAAACGCTTTCATCTCACGTTCTACATATATAGTATACAATCAAAACCGCAACCACGTATTGGGTAATGGATTTCCAACTATGACAAGGTATGGAACCACCTTCTGATCAGTGTACTCTAGGAATGATAAACTGGAGTTCAACAAGAACATCTTGCAACTCAACCACACATGATCGACCACTCATTTCGCTTGAGTGTATCGAATGTATATCACCAACGGTTGGGATCAGCAATCGTTTTCCCGTATATATATATATATATATATATATATATATATATATATATATATATATATGTATATATGGGACAACATTGATAGATTAAAGAAGCAAATGAATATTCTCTAGATAGGTGATTATACCCCTTACTTCGGAGCGACCGACTTAGCCATGCTGCCTGCCCGATTTCTGTCATTTACCGGATGTTGAGGCCAGAGGTACGACTACTTTTCATTCATTGATAACACGATCACTTTGAATGCCACATTGTCAGATCCATTAATCACTAATTGGTTTGCACAAATATTTTGGATATTATGCTAAGGGAATAAATCCGTTGCCACCATATATATTTGTACAGTCCTATCATATTCGATCATTGGAAATACTCTGTCAGACACTCGTCCATATATGTTCGTTCTGGGACTGAACGAAACCGAAGGCACTATTCAGTACATCCATCTTAGTCCATTGTTATCTAAGATTTATACAACAGCCCGTGCACTTTACTCCGTCATCAATATATTCAGCATATATGATTCACAACGCTTATGCCAATACGGGATGGTTCTTCGGATAATAATCCAACCGGTCTCTCCATATTAACAACGTTAAAATGGTCAAAACTTTGATAGTCGGTGATTTAACTATCAAATGAAAACATGTCGGTGTTCACACAACTATCTTGATTCCAAATGGAATTATTGGTCCAATCATCAAACATATACATATATATATATATATTCATATTTCCTTATTTTCTATATTAATAAAATATACGTTATTAACATTGGAAAACATTTTCATCTCATATTTACATATCACTATTCTTCCACATCTATCAGACTCTAACTGTAAACTAGTAAGAGAACAACTTCCTAAGTATAAACCCCGAAGGCCGAAACCAACATCAGATCGATACTCGAAAGGTCGTTCAACTCAACTAATTTCCAGTCAGTTTCCAATTCTGCTTAACTCTATTTCTTTAACTCTATTCAATTAACTCTAACTGATTAACTCTAACTGATTAACTCTAACTGGATAACTCAAATTTGAATAACTTATATTCGATTAACTCCTTTTAATAACGTTTATCCACTTATAAAGATTTCCTTTTTATAACATCCTATTCTGTTATAAATATTTTCCTTTTTAATTCTATTTATTTTCTAAATAAATATTCCTTTATTACTTCACTTCTATTCATTAGATCCTCATTATAAATTGTTAAGTGAATAAATTTCTCAGATTTAATCCCGAAGGCCGAAACCAACATCAGATTAACACTTTGAGATTTACTCAACTCAATCAACGTATAACAAGTTCCAATTACTCAAAAACCGTACCCTGTTCTCTTTAACCTTTTTAAATCGATTCTATTTATTTTCTAATAAATATTCCTTTTATAAAATCCTTCGATTTTATAAATAATTCATTTTCAGTAACTCTTCGAAAATTCCTCTTTCTATATTCCAGTATTTCTTATGGTATTTAGAATACCGTATAACCATGATTACTATCAACCAAGCACACATAATCAGCACGGATTATATAACACATCACATATCACAATATATGAAACAAAGCAGTATTTTATATATTGAGGTGCCCAGTTGGGTCCCTCCAACCTGTTCCCTGCATCACAGATGTTAAACACTATAATAACATCGATTTCATTTTGATATGAAATGTTCTGATAAACAACATCAATATATATAATTTCAACTAACTGAATAGCAGTTCAATCAACCAAATCAACACATAGTAATCAACAGATAATTATCAGTTCTAAGAATACGTTATAAAAATATAACTGTTCAGAGTTGGTGAGTTTTACTCACATTGTCTGTTGATCATTAAATAACGATTTACAGTCGATGATTCTAATCATACAATTTATTTTGTAATAAATTCTAGACGAGCTCCAATTTTATCCCAATCCACTTCCGGTGTTGTATTTTGTCGAGACGATTCTAAAGGATGTTTTTTCACAAAACTTGGGCCTCATCCATATGAATTCGGCCCAACTGTTCTTGCGAAACCCAGACCTTCGGCCCCACTCTTTCTTCAATAATGAATACTGCTGGACATATTTCCCTCCATCACTGAATACTTCGAACTCCCCTTTGCTCATCTTCACAACTTCCTCACCACATCTAGCTCGAACTTCCTTCGCACACATCAAACTCTTACCTCAACCAATACCAAAACCATTCACTTGAAATTGCAAAACAGGATGTGACGTCATCCTTTCCTGCTCAACATCAAAAAACTTCCGCACCCAATACTCAAGCAAGAACCAAACACCTAAAAACTACTTTGGCAATTCTTCAAACATCTAATGGTCACACTACATCTCCTTTACAATTAACTCCCCTGTTATCTGCTGCTCCACTAGATTGAGGCAACACTACTGTCTATTTCAGCATAACTTGCAGATAATTGAAGTGCCCCAAACGTCCTCAGCCTTCACGTAGCCAACTCCTCCAACCGACGCCTCTTTCTAGTCACGCCTGAGCTTTGACCAACGGCCATTTCTGCAACCGTTAAGGGCTCAACTTAGCGTCTCCTTCCCTATTTGATAACCACACCTTCTCCCGTTCGAATCTCCTCTGGCCACCCAGATCTGTAATCCCACGTGAACCGCGACTCTGACCCCTCGTTGCCGGCAAACTCCACCATCGCGATACCCTTCGCTCAAAAAAACATGACTCGCAGAAGCTCTGCTTGAATTCCGGACGCGACTGCACTCGAGCTTCAATTCGAGACAAGGATTCGATTGAGGAAAGGTCGGCCTCTCCCTCTTGTTTTATTTGTTAGGAATTATTGAAAGGAATAAATGATTTTGATTTCTATAAGAGAGAAAACGAACGAGAATGGGTTCGTTGGTTTTGAAGAAGCAGAAGAAAATAAAAGAAAAATGAGAAAAGGGGTGTGCGTGATTTTATAAAGGAAGTGTGTGGTTTTCATTTATTGAGTGTGGACACCTTCTTTCCCTTTTGATTCTTCTGTGTATTTGAGGGAGGCCACGTTTTATTTCTCTTATGGTAATAAGGGGAGGCACGTATGTTGTTCTGGTCCACCCACACTGATATTTTATTTTAAATTTAATTTAATTAAAAACCATATCCTTAAATTTAGATAACCCTTGATCCTCAGCTCCTTACTGAACCCAACAACTGTCAATTCTAGGGTAAAACCACTATTCTGAACCCACTGGGATAAGTATCGAAGTCTAGTTCGATCATCCAGAGCAGATATTAATTTAAATTGATATAAATTAAATTTCAAACCATTTACATTCTTCGATAATAATTTAAATGTTATTATTCTAATTCAAATAAAAGTTTGTATTGATTATCTGAACTGTTTTCAAATCAGTTTTAACTTCGAATTCAGTTATTCCCTGATTCCTTATTTTTATAATTTAATATATACGATATTAAATCGAAATCGATATTTAAATCGATAACATAAATATAAAAATTCACTTATATTATCAACTAAATATTTTAAATTCATATTAAATATTTAAAATTAGTTGACCGTAAACCCGGGTCATTACAGTTAATCTCTTATGAGATTTGGCGCAGGCTCGTAGTAGCCTGGCTATAGAGCAGAAAAAAAAGAAAGAGAATAGTCACAGAAAAATAGATCTGACAGATAAGAATATGCATAACCTCAGATTCAGATTTATAACCATGTCAAGATCATAATTAAAGTTCATATCTGAAAATAATTGTACTCACAAAAAGGGAACGATTCTTGTATTCTGGAATCTGTATTCTGACCCTGAATAGCTCTCCTTTGGCGTAGACTATCGATTAGATTAGAAAGTAGTTGTTCTCTTTTAATTCTATTCAGATTGGAAGAAGACGCACTAGTTCTAGCTTAGATTTCCATAGAGTAGCAACGCCATTATTTTATTTTAATTAGAATAGAGGCAGACTATAGGTAGAATGAAATTGTGTGCAGAGAAAGTGAGGTTTGGGGGTGTTTTCATAGGAGAATAGGGTGATTTAGAGCCTTCAGATCAGTCCAGAAGTCATCAAAACCACCCAGCCCGAAGATAGGTCATCCAGCCACTCAGAAGAAGACACGTCATCACAGAACACTCCAGAATTCTGTGCTGGATCGGTATGGGCGCACTTGGCAGGTGTGCCAGTGTATTTTTGTACTGGCGCACTTCACAAGTGCGCCTGTGTATTCTGGTCTGTTTCCGGTTTTTCTGCGTAACTTCGTTCGTCCATATCTTCTTCGTACGGTATCCATTTTACGCAAACTCGGACTCTATCTCAAGCAGAATTTCGAGGCGAACGCAATGGCGCAACCCTTTTCCCTTAATTATTCTCCTAAAAATTAAGTATACTTTAATTTGTTACTTATACGTTCACAGAAAATACGGGGTGTTACATTCTCCCCTCCTTAAAGGATTTCGTCCCCGAAATCTTCAAGTTAAGAAGAATGTGTCCTACCATCCAATCATCCATCTACTCAACCATCATCCACAAGCATCCATTTTCCTTAGAAAACTTCTAATGTTGTATGAACATATGCAAAATTATGTGTATATGTCTCTTATCTAATGCAAAGATCAGGCGGTCTACTGATTCAGTTGACCTCCTCAATGCGAATCATGTTGGTGCCATGAGTCCAATTATGTATGCAAGAATTCCTATTTGTTACACATCATTTCTATCTGTGTGCATAACCATTCATCCAAATGAAACATCCATGTGATGAGTCATTCATTTTGCATCCACAAAAATTGAAAAATGCACACACATCCATATGCAGTATGAAAGTGTTATTGAGCCGATCTAGCGCCTAGTATGTGTATATGCATCCACGAGTAACCACTAGCAACCACTTGCATCCACTTGCAACCATCAAACATAACATGTCTCAAACACATGTTTACACCTATTAGTTTTTACCTAAAGGTCGAAGACTCGATCGATAGGATACAGCCGAGTGATAGAAGCTAGTACAATTAAAACAAAAGTTCTGTTCGCATTAGACATCGGTTAACAAAATAAATCCCTAAGTATCAACCCCGAAGACCGAAATCAACATCAGATTGAAACTCAGAGAATTATTCCCATTAAACAATGTCAAAACTGGAAATCTACTTCATGCTTCGAGTAAAAAACCCTATCCTTTTCAGAAATATTCAGATACTTACAGACTACTGGTACAGATCAGATTATCAAATGATTCTTAGGAAACTAAGCATGATAAAACCCCACCATATCACACAAAAACCAGAATGTATGCATCACAGTCAACTTAACGCTTAACATACCCTCAAACCCCAACCTATCACAAACAAATGAGTCGTAACCCTTATGGGGTTTGAGACTATAGCGGAATCAGAAACAAGACTAGTATTAAAGTGCAGAGACTCAACTATAGAATTAAAATGCCAGAATGGTCAGATAAGGAAACTAAACTTTCTACGGAAAATTTTCCACCTCTATCCTGTCCACCAACTACGAGAACATTCACTACCTTCCAGAAGATTCTACCCTTTGCCCTTGCCTTCTTGGGCAATCCTTGATCAGATGTCCTATCTCACCGCACTGAAAACAACTAGTCTTCTTACACGTTAACAAGTATTTCTCTAAAGTTGCCCCCATCGCGCGGAAAATCCTACGAAGCTCGAAAGTGGATTAGCCGTAGGTGAAATTACCGCGGCTACAGATGGAAGTTAGGCACTTCTTTGCCCTTCGACAGGCGTCGTAGTCTCATCATGCCTACAGAACCACGTCGCGATGAGGTTACCTCCCAGAAAGCCAGGAGCCCTGGAGATTCAAAAAAGAAAGAAACAAGGATTAAACAGAAAATCTAAAGATAGATATATGGCTTTGGGGACTATGTTTTTCAAAATAAACTTTCCTTTTGAAAATACTTCCTTATTAAAACCTTTTTGAAAATAGTTTTCAAAAACTTTTTATTAAATCTAGTAACCTTCAGCTCTGATACCAAGTGTAACAACCCACCTCCGTTAAGGTCACTCACAAAGGGAATGCATTAACTTTGATGGAGCACTTTAGGAGGCAGAACAGAATATTACAAGACAAATAAGTAGTACTTGAAAAATTATAACTTTATTACAGCAGAAGCAGAAATAAGTTTGGTTACATCTTTCTAAATCACAATACCAAAACTCAAGTACACAGTTATTAGTCTTATACAAAATCCTTCAGAATGTAAAGTTTCAAAGCCATAATCCCCAACATAAACTTCCATGAAAAGATAGAGTCAAAGCCATGCAATACTCCAAGCACTTCCAGCAGAGAGAATCGGAATCAAGATCTTATGTTTCCACCTTGAGCACCTGGGGGGGAACGGAAAGAAAAGGGGTGAAAACAAACGAGGTCAGACATAAAGTCTGGCGAGTCCAGTGACTTCCAGCATATAAACAAATAATATTATCATGACATGTAAATAAAGCTAGATGAGAGATTACATCAACAGGAATAGCAGATATACTTTAAGTTAACAGAAGAAACAGAATGATGTAAACCAAGTTATGTTCCTTACTTACATCTTACTTCTCTGCACTAATACTAGTATAACAGGGTTAGGTGTTACCCTAATGTCTAAACTGAAATAGAATAATCTATACAGAAACAGAATGCTAGTAATGGGCCTTCACCACCCAAACAGAGAGAAGGTACCGAAGAAGAATACTAATAATGGGCCTTTACCACCCCAACAAACAGAAGGTACGGAAACAGAATACTAATAATGGGCCTTTACCACCGAACTAATGGGCCTTTACCACCCCAACAGATAGAAGGTACGGAAACAGAATCGGAAACGGAATCAGAGACGGAAACAGAATAATCCCTACGGAAACAGAATGTTAGAATTAGGTGTACACTAGTAATGGGCCTTTACCACCCCTACAGACGGTATCAAGAAGAAACAGACAGGTGTTACCACCCAATAGAAACAGACGGTACCAACAGAAACATACAGAACTAAGTGTACCCTAAGTCCTACCCCAAGCAATTGGCTCCCTAATACATAAATACCCTGTGTCGGCCCCACAGTAGGGTGTATCACTCCCTAAAGTGGCAACCTATTGGCACAGACCTATTTACAGATGTCACAGTGTCTTACGCCCTCAGAGCAGACCGGATCCATGCACGCACATGACCCGGGTGGAACGCACCATCAACACCCCTCGCCATTATCAGAATGAACCGCTTATAGTTAGTTCAGTAAGCGTGCCCGAACCCCTACATAGCATGGGGTCAAAGTTTTTAATACCAGAAAGGGTTACTGACTAATATGGGTCCCAAACAACAGATGATGCAAGTATTTCCCCTCCTTACCTTGTGTCCCCAGACTAACAGATTTCAGATTAACTTGTTTACAAGTTTCAGACATACAGAGTTCAGATTTATTAGTTCACAGATAAGGCAATCAAGTTAACAAGTTTTCAGACTAACGGATCAGATGTACAGTTTTAATAGACTTACAGATTGTCTAACTTTGTATTGGGTCTACAGATTCACGAAACGGGTTTGTTAAATTCATCAGTCCAGTTGGTTTAACCCTATCCACCCAACACGTTTTAGACATCATATTTATCTCATATTTGCAATAATTAAATATTAGTTCACAGACCTCACACATTAGGTCGGTAGCTTGTGGCCGCTGGATATGCCGGGCGGTTCCGGGCAGACTTCTGCCACAAGCCAGACCTAACCTCGTGTCTAAGCATATTTTAGTTATGCCTACGACCTATCACATTAGACTGACAGTTTGTAGTCGCTAGTTAAGCCGGTTGGTTCCGGGCAGGCTTCTACCGCAAACGGAGTCTAACCTCGTGTCATAGCCACTTTATTCCATTACAGAAAATATCAGACTAATTATGTCCATTTAGTAGATTTAACTTTTTTACAAGTTACGACAGATTATCCAAAGTTCTATTAACATGTTTTTCTCAATTTTAGATCGAGCCTCCAAATTACAATTATTCAGCTTTCAACAGATTAAGCAATTCAACGGATTTAGCAGACAACAGATCTAGCAGATTAGGCAATTTAGCAGATTAGCAGAACAGGCAATTCAACAGATTTAGCAGATTAAGCAAATCAACAGATTAGCAGATTTAACATTTCTTAAAAATTCTATTTACATGTCTTGCCTAATCATAAATTAAGCCTAAACTTACATGCTCAAATCATGGTCATAATTCATAATACAATATATGCCCCCAAATTTTCGTTAAACTTTGCACAGTACAGAACACTCTCTATAAGCCCCAAATCATGATATGAATTATGCCAAATTATATCCTTTAATGCCAATATCCAAAAATCCATATTTAGGTGCATTCACATTAATAGTTATCCTATTTTAATATAGGTCTTTACGCCGAAGTTTCATATTCCTTTTTCAAGTCATGAATCGTTATATAAAATATACCCAAAAATCAAGATCTTTAAATTATATCCTCTCAAAATCAGATCTTAATTTTTATATGCATTATGTCCCTAAGTTTCAAGTCATATGTTATCATTCAATGATTCCTCTTTTTCCAAATCACAGAGTATGCACAGATCTAGATCTAATTTACAACATATGTCCTTTTCTCAAATCAATCACAGATCGGTCCTGTCCAATTATGCATTATTCATTATTTACCCCAAAATTTAGCGTTCGTGCGTTAATCTCTTATGAGATTTGGCGTAGGCTAGTAGTAGCCTGGCTATAGGACAGAAAAAAGAAAGAGAATAGTCACAGAAAAATAGATCTGACAGATAAGAATATGCATAACCTCAGATCCAGATTTATAACCATGTCAAGATCATAATTAAAGTTCATATCTGGAAATAACTATACTCACAAAAAGGGAACGATTCTTGTATTCTGGAATCTGTATTATGACACTGAATAGCTCTCTTTTGGCATAGACTATCGTTTAGATTAGAAAATTGTTGTTCTCTTTTAATTCTATTCAGATTGGAAGAAGATGCACTAGTTCTAGCTTAGATTTCAGCAGAGTAGCAATGCCATTATTTTATTTTAATTAGAATAGAGGCAGAGTATAGGAATAATGAAATTGTGTGGGGAGAAAGTGAGGTTTAGGGGTGTTTTTAAAGGAGAATAGGGTGATTTAAAGCCTTCAGATCAGTCTAGAAGTCATCAGAACCACCCAGCTTGAAGATAGGTCATCTGGGCACTCAGAAGAAGACACGTCATCACAGAACACTCCAGAATTCTATGCTAGATCGGTATGGGCGCACTTGGCAGGTGCGCCAGTGTATTTTTGTACTGGCGCACTTCACAAGTGCGCCAGTGTATTCTGGCTTATTTCCGGTTTTTCTGCCTAACTTCGTTCGTCCATATCTTCTTCATACGGTATCCAATTTACGCAAACTCAGGCTCTATCTCAAGCAGAATTTCGAGATGCAATGGCGCAACCCGTTTCCCTTAATTCTTCTCCTAAAATTAAATATACTTTAATTTGATACTTATACGTTCACAGAAAATACGAGGTGTTACAAAATTCGCGAACGGTTGCGGCGCGACGCGTTTTATTCAGACCATTTAATATATATAATACATATATTTCATCGACTTCCATTTAAAACGTATTTTATAAATCGTTTTGACATTTTTTTTAAAAAACGATTCCAACTTCATTTTCAATTTTAAATCAAGGTTGAATATTCTATATCATTAATATATAAATGATGGTATTTTCAAAATATCAGATTTTGAAATAATTTCCTTTTCAATGTTCATTATAAAAATGAATAAAATCGATATAAATATCGTTCTCGTCCAAAATGGTGCATATCTAATCAACACGGCTTCGTACACTTCAATATTTTCGTATCCATCCAAAATCGGACATCAAAATCATATTTTGATCTTCTACTGAATATTATTTTAAAATATTCATTATTTTATTTTATTCAACACAAGAATATTGCATTCAACACATGAGTAATTTTAGTGGTTTATATATTCAATAAAAATGATATTTTTATTGTTTAAATATTATTTTCAACACATGAATATTTTATTCAACACATGAATAATTTTATTGTTTTATACATTCAATAAAAATGATATTTTTATTGTTTAAATATTTTATTCAACAAACGAATAATTTTAATCCTTTTCTGAATATTATTTTAAAATATTCTTTATTTTCCAAATTGGAATGAGACCCAATCAATTACCATATAATGTTAATTATATGGATTCCATACAACAAATGTATATATTAACAATGTTAAACAGTCATCCATCATATAGATTGCATTACACAACTACATAAGCATTAAATATAAATAATTAATGCTTACACAGTTTGTGAACCAATCGATTGACATACAACTAAACAATTGGGATTAGTGTACATCAAATATCATCCCAATACCCGTGTGGGGTTTCAATCAACAAAAACATATCTTATTTGTGAAGTTGGGCGATGTGTAAAATTTATCATCCCAATCAATATCAGTTAAATGGGTGTACATAAACAAATCATCCAATTTGTAAATGAATATTTATTTCAATGCATCACTATTTCATATAGTCCATATATTCAATAAAAATGATATTTTTATTGTTTATATATTTTATTCAACACATGAATATTTTGGTTTCCATTTCATGTCACAGTCACAATCAATTTCCACAACACAATACAATCAAACAAGTCGTCCATGGTCTATGGACGACGGTGTCAGGAGATACTAAGCCCCGTCTACATCCTAGTATATATTTAACTAGAAAATAAATTTGAGTGAGAAGTCCTCACCTTTGGGATCCACTCCTCCATTTTCTGAACGGTTCGGATTTGGATTTGATTCCAGTCGATTCCATCAGAATCTGTTTCACACAATTTTTATATTAAAAATCACATTTTTAACATCGCTATATATAATTAAAAACACCTTTTTTATAATGTTATTTATATAATAAAAATCGTATCTTTATTCTGCTACTTCATATATAAAAATCATATTTTTAACACGATGTTTATATTTTAAAAATCACATTTTTATAAGTTCACTTTCATTATAAAAATCATATTTTTATTCTAATGTCAAATATATGAAAATCACATTTTTATACTTATACCATTCATATAAAAATCTCATTTTTATACCACTATTCATATGATAAAAATCATATTTTTATTTCAAATATATATATATATATATATATATATATATCGTAATTTTATTTTGTTAATCATACAATAAAAATCATATTTTTACATCGCTACATGTACATAAAAATCGTATTTTTATTTTTAAATCATATACATAAAAATTGCATTTTTATGATGACACGATATATATAAAAATTGAATCTTTATCTTGCTATCATACGTATAAAAATTGAATCTTTACATCGCTATTTTCTATATAAAAATCCAATCTTTACATCACTATATATAAACAAAACTAATTTTTAAAACTAATTATATAGAAAATAAATAAACAAATTAAATTAAAAAAAGCTTACTAGGTTTTTCAGAGGGGGTGGAGCTCGCGGTGGCTGAGGAGGGCGGCGCTGGGGTCGGGGAAGGTGGTGGTTGTCGGCGGTGGGCCCCCATTGGCCGGAGGTGGCGGTTTTCATCGGGTTTTTGGTTGTTTGGCTTTGGGGAGGTAGGAGGCACTGCTGTGGAGGTTGGAGGGGGAGAGACTGAGGCCGATCGCCGAAGGAGGGGAGGCGGTGCCTGACTGCGAGCAGCGGAGGGGGGGAAGGTTGGATGGCGGCGACAGTTAGGTTTAGGTTTTTATTTTTTTCATTTTCTGAGTTGTGAATCGGGAAGAGAGAAAGAAGGGGGTAATTATATAATTATTTTTATTTATTTTTATTTTTTCAGAAAAAGTTGACTTTTCATTCGAACTTCGAATCGAGTCCAATGACCGTCGTCCCTAGTGTAATACCCCCATTTCGAACACAATGGGATATGTCCGATAGATATGACCTTTACGATCAGTTTTCATTTAAATTAAAATATAAATCAATGTATTTTAATTTAAACATACATTTTAATTCACCGGGGCCACATATTGACTCCAAAAATTCCAGAAAAATAAATCTAGCTATGTTTTGACGATACCGTCCAAACTAAACTAATTTCGTCAAATTTGGAGACCGTTTGAAAAATGGTCATTTTCTGGTCGATCCAAATTGACTGAAAATGTCAAAACACGTTTTCTTTTGCCACGCTCACATATTAATTCCAAAAATTATGAATTTTGGAATCTAGCAATAATTTGACATTCCGAATCCAACAAAAGTAGTTTCGTTGAAAACAGAGATTGTTTGCAAAATGGCTGGGGCTATATATTATATTAATATATATAAATATATATATAAATTCCACAGTGACTTTTATGAATTTTAAAATGGACATAACTTTCTATTTATAAAGTGAAACCTCAGTTTCTTAACTTCGTTAGAAAGTTACAATTAAACCGATTCAAATGTTTCTTGTTTCGTCCAATTCTGACTTATATTGAATTCTATGCATTCAATTGAAATTAGAAATCGAATTTTCAAACTGCCACGCCATTTCAGGCTCGTTTTATTATTAAAATAAAATTATTCATTTTAACTTCGTCAAAAATAAATATTTCGTCATTATTATTTAAAATAAATCATTTTAAACAATGAAAATCCATTAAAATCGCTAAAATACATGAAATAAATGGAACTAAATAATAATAAATAAATATTATAAATACCCCCAACTAAACCAAACCCTAATCCAGTAAAGCAGCCGTCGCTCCCCTTTGATCAGTGGCCGGTACGTTCACTTTTCTTCTCCAAAATCCACAAAATCCAAGCCGAAATCAAACAAACTCTTAAAGGCAAACACGTTGTGCTCTTCAAGCTCAACAAACTGAATGGACAAGATCTATTTTTGCTTTGTATACTTGTCAAAATTGATGCTCAAAGCCTGGATGTTCGAACATGGATTTCCATGTTTAGGAGGCTTCGAACTCGACTGGAGTCGGGGCATAGTTGGACGGCATGATGCTTGATGGAGTGGTGATGGCCGATGGTGGCCAGGTCGACGGTGGAGGCGCCTGGCGTTGGTTTTTTCCTGTGGTGTTGGGTTCTTGGAGTTACAAAGAAATGGCAGAGAAAGGGTATAGCCCTAATTACTTGATTAGTTAATTAAGTATGGTAATTAAGAAAATATAATTATATTGAATTTATTTCAATATATGTTATAACTAGTAATCCCCATAATTCATTCAAAATCTTATCAGAATCGGACGAAATAAAATGCGTTGGGATCATCCCGAAAAACTCTACAACATGGAGCAGACCATAACAGAAACAAAGGCCATTTGGATTTTTTTTTAATAAAATTAAACATCTATTAAATCTTATTGAAAACCATCGTTATTAAAACGGTTTCGAAACCGATCAAGGTGAGAACTCTCTCACTAAAATATTTTTATAGTTATTTATTTCATAAATGTATACATCGATTGTAAGTGTTGATTACAACAATTCATCAGAATACAAGAATATGCAGACGGAAGAACATTTCATTGTATATTACAACAATTCATCAGAATACAAGAATATACAGAGTATAAACAAATAATACACATCAGAAAATATCAGAGATTAAATACATTACATAGCAGCGGAAAATAATACAATACACAACTAGAAGTAATACGCGGATACAAAGCTTTCCGAGTATCGTTCCAGCTGTAAATCAGGATCCTATGAATATAAATCTGCAAAACCAAAACTACTAGCTGCCCGTGTCAAAATAGGGGCACCCAGAGTTTAGGTTAAAATAATAAACTCCAGGTCAGTCATGTGACTGGTGTGAGAACTAAAACAGTTATTATTCTTTATTTTAAAGTTCGGTAAATCAAGGGACCACGTCGTATAACACGGAACGGGTTTCCTCCCAAGAATACCAGTGCATAAAACAAACAACGCAATGCTAAATAAAGAAAAATGAAGCTATTATAAGACCCAGTTCCCATCACACAATGCAACGCAAGCCGAAGGATAGGGTTTTTACCTTATAATAGCCAAGAATGCTTGATACGTTTAAAAGAAATCATTTGATACTATTATAAGTGCATAGTGTATAAAACAACTTCAAATCATAAGTATCAATCATAGGCGGCATACGCGCCCCATCCCACTATGTCGCCATATATAGGATTACAACTAAAATCGAAACGTCACGTATTGGAAGGTTGATTTCCGTCATAAACCAAGGCAAAAGATAGTCCTTACCGAATTCGAGACTGCCTAGCCCGAGCCTTCGGATCAGAACGCATCAACCCTTTGGATCGTCAGGGTCGGTCCACCGATGTCGATTATTATGCCTGAACACTACGTTTCCCCGCCCTTTGGGGCGTAAATGAGCCAACAAATGACTCCATCGTTCCTGGATCGACTGATATAATCGAGGCGCCTCGCAACAGCAACAACCACATAAGTCAAACTCGTCAGGTCATGTAAAACCACTGACGCCACTTCTACCTAGGAAGAAACGCAGGCCCTCCCTGATGTCCTCTACCGTTTTTGGTTCATACCGGGGTGTGAGGCTCGCGAATTCACGTTATACACAAAGCTACGCCTCACAGGCGGGGCTTTGATCATCAATCACAAGACTTTGCTTTTCAACAGAAGCCCTGATCACTGCATCTTAGCATGCCACACAGGCAATTCACACCGTGCAACTGATAGCTATCAATCACACGTAATAAATTCCAATGTCAGACACACTGTCCATTTACAAGTCCGTTCTGGGTCTGAACGAAACCGGAGGCACTATATACCTCGCAAACTAATTCGGTGGCGGCGTCGATTGGGTGGCGGAGGTATAGCGGTTTGAACAGAGGATGTGGAAGGAGGAGAGAGGAAGGAAGGGGGAGGAGAAGCAGAAGTAGGGGGAGGTGATGGCGGAGGCGAATGGGGGGTGCGGCGTCACGATGTATGGCGGCTAGGGCTCCGCTCTCCCCTTTTTTTTCGATCTAATACAGAAGAGAGAGGGGGGTTTAGGAGAAAAATTTATATTAATTTATTATTTTAATTTTAAAAAGCAACTTTTATTTTCGAACTCAAAAAGAAGCCCACCGCCTGTCGCCCATAGCTAATTACCCCCATTCCGAACACAATGGGATAGGTATCGTAGGCTGATTCGACTGTTTCGATCAGTTTTCATTAAAATTCAAATATAACTCTTTATATTCAATTTTAAACGTACATTTCAATTTACTGGGGTCACATACTAACTCTAAAAATTCCCGAAAGTTATTTTCTAGCTTCGTATTGGTGATACGGTCCTAAAAAAACTAATTTCGTCAAATTCCGAGACCGTTTGAAAAATGGCCATTTTCCAGTCGATTTAAATTCAACTAAAACTTGTCAAACGCGTTTTCCTTTGCCACGCTCACATATTGATTCGAAAAATTAGGAAATTTGGAATCTAGCAATAACTTGACATCTCGGATCCAACAAAAGTGGTTTCGTCAAAATCCGAGGTCGTTTGCAAAATTTCCATTTTTAAGGGCCTGAATTCCATAGTGACTATTCTGAAATTTCAACTGGACATATCTTTTGATTCCCGCTATGAAATTCCAATCTTTTGGATTCGTTGGAGAGATATTAACAAATAAATTCTAATATTTTTGGTTTCACTAAAATCCGGTTTATTTTGCACCCGGTATGTTCATTTGAATTTTGAAATCGAATTATCGAACTACCGTGCCATTTTCAATTCCTTTTATAATTTAAAATAAATATTAATATTCTAACGACGATCTATATAACTATATACGTTCTAATTCTATTTAAAATAAATTTCTCGTTGCTATTATTTAAAATAATTCATTTTAAATATTGAAACTTCACTAAAATTGCCAAAATAAAATTTTTAAATTGGCTCAGATTTCCGGGTTATTACAATCTCCCCCACTTAAAACTTTTCATCCCCGAAAAGGAACGAAGCTGAAAGTTGTTTAATTAATCAACTCAACTTTCATTATTTTGACTACGGCTTAAGTTCTTCAACTTTTCAGTTTCTAAGAACTTTTCAAATTTTTCAAAAATTTGGCGAACACCCTAAATTTTTGAAAAATTTCGCCATAAGCTCCCCTGCACCGGGAGCACCGGGAAAATCCCGAAATTTCCATACAGGCCCTTTGATCTCAAAAAGAAAAAGAAAAATCCAAGCGGCTAGACAATCGGCTCATAAAATCATCATCACCCAAACAAAACAGTAAATTATGGTAAACATGTACCTATTTGTCGGGCAAACAATTTTATTCTTCTGCTCTAGCCTCTTTGCTATGACCTGTTCAATGTAAGTACATGTATATGCAAGCAAATGCGACCAATTTTCAATATAACTCACAATTTGATTCAATTTGGCTAAATGGTTCAAAATTATCAAACAAATAAACAAACAACACAAACATCAATCAATTAGTGAATTAACGTTTCAAATTCATAACTTTGATACATAGTCAAAAATTCAGATTTTTGATGCCAAATCACAACAATAATCCCTATCTAGTTTCGGTTCTCACACCAGTCAATTGGAAATATATAGAAATCTCACTTTCGTCGCTCGAATATAAATACTAGCGATGGTGCACCATCACCAGAATTATCCTCGGGCACTAGAGTGTGATTCTATAACTATCCAATACATTAAAACTTCGAATACACGTTTGCAAGACATACATGCAAAATCTCTATATATTGGATTGTCCAAATTCAATACAAAATAAATAATCAAATACAAATAATGGATTTAAATTTTCAGAACAAAAATTGTTTTCATTTTAAAAATATACTCTTCACACTCGTTCTAGGATACTACTGATCCCATCTCTAACGAGTCATTCCCATTGGATATTACTAATCCAATATCTGATGAATTCTTTCGTATGGTTCTAATGTGTCTTGTTCTCTGAGCTTTGTAAACCAAAGCTCTGATACCACGCTATAACGACCTGAAATCCCCCTTACGGGAAATCCCGGATTAAGTCGAGAACAAGCCACATCAGGACGCAGACGGAAGAACATTTCATTGTATATTACAACAATTCATCAGAATACAAGAATATACAGAGTATAAACAAATAATACACATCAGAAAATATCAGAGATTATAGTACATTACATAGAAGCGGAAAATAATACAATACACAACTAGAAGTAATACGCGGATACAAAGCTTTCCGAGTATCGTTCCAGCTGTAAATCAGGATCCTGTGAATATAAATCTGCAAAACCAAAACTACTAGCTGCCCGTGTCAAAATAGGGGCACCCAGAGTTTAGGTTAAAACAATAAACTCCAGGTCAGTCATGTGACTGGTGTGAGAACTAAAACAGTTATTATTCTTTATTTTAAAGTTCGGTAAATCAAGGGACCACGCCGTATAACACGGAACGGGTTTCCTCCCAAGAATACCAGTGCATAAAACAAACAACGCAAAGCTAAATAAAGAAAAATGAAGCTATTATAAGACCCAGTTCCCATCACACAATGCAACGCAAGCCGGAGGATAGGGTTTTTACCTTATAATAGCCAAGAATGCTTGATACGTTTAAAACAAATCATTTGATACTATTATAAGTGCATAGTGTATAAAACAACTTCAAATCATAAGTATCAATCATAGGCGGCATAAGCGCCCCATCCCACTATGTCGCCATATATAGGATTACAACTAAAATCGAAACGTCGCGTATTGGAAGTTGGATTTCCGTCATGAACCAAGGCAAAAGATAGTCCTTACCGAATTCGAGACTGCCTAGCCCGAGCCTCAGGATCAGAACGCATCAACCCTTTGGATCGTTAGGGTCGGTCCACCGATGTGGATTATTATGCCTGAACACTACGTTTCCCCGCCCTTTGGGGCGTAAATGAGCCAACGAATGACTCCATCGGTCCCGGATCGACCGATATAATCGAGGCGCCTCGCAACAGCAACAACCACATAAGTCAAACTCGTCAGGGCGTGTAAAACCACTGACGCCACTTCTAGCTAGGAAGAAACGCAGGCCCTCCCTGATGTCCTCTCCCGTTTCTGGTTCATACCGGGGTGTGAGGCTCGCGAATTCACGTTATACACAAAGCTACGCCTCACAGGCGGGGCTTTGATCATCAATCACAAGACTTTGCTTTTCAACAGAAGCCCTGATCACTGCATCTTAGCATGCAACACAGGCAATTCACACTGTGCAACTGATAGCTATCAATCACACAGAATAAATTCCATTGTCAGACACACTGTCCATTTGCAAGTCCGTTCTGGGTCTGAACGAAACTGGAGGCACTATATACCTCGCAAACCCATCGACCTCCACGTACGTCTGGACAATCACCACTCATTATCCATATTTCGGGAAGCCTCCCAATCAGGACCTCGGTTACCTTCCAAACGAGGTAAAGATTTCCGGTCTTCGACCACCGTCTTCATCTTCGATTTCTTATCGTCGATTCAGTTATTCAGAATGGGATAAATCCGGTCTTTCTGAGCAACTCGCGTATATAATAAACAAGTGTTACACAAATACAACATATGCCTCATTCCAATTCATTAGTCACTAACCGTCAATCAGTAAGAGAACGATTTCCCAAATATTAACCCGAAGGCCGAAACCAACATCTGATCAAAATCCAGGAAACCATTCGACTTAGCCAACCTTCAGTTAGTTTCTAAATTTCACATTCTTAGGGAAAGATTCCCATTAATTTTATCAAAGATAATTTCCTTTAAATTTATTCTTTAATCATCCTTTGAAAATCAATTCAAACCAAATTTTGGTTTATCCAAACTAGCCGGATTAATGAACCTTACCGAAGTAATCATTTGTTTTAATTTCCCAATACCAACCTATTCATCCCATGAAGTAATACTGGTACTACTTCATATCTAACACCACAGTGTTATTGGTAAATTCAATTACCATTTCACGTTCAAATCTAATTAAAGATTTAACTACCGCCTGGAGTAAAACTAGTGATACTCCATTCTCGATCTTTTCAATCTAATTAAAGATTCGTTAAAACTCCACTTAGTTTTAATCTTTGATAGGGTTAAAGAATCAGTGTCATTTAAAACACGGTTCACGATAAACCCCAAAATCACATCACAATTCAATCAGTCCCTAACCGTAAATTAGCAAGTGATCAATTCCCTAAATATTAACCTCGAAAGCCGAAACCAACATCAGATCAATACCCAAGAAACCGTTCAACTTAACTAATCTCCAGTTAGTTTCTGATTTTCTTAACTTTGTTGGGTCTAAGAACAGTATTATTGAAGATACCGTTCACGACGACCCAAAATCACATTCTATTAATTATCGGGTTAAAGAACGAGTGTTATTTAAAACATCGTTCACGATAAACCCAAGAATCAATTCGAATTCAATTCCAATTAAATATAATTTAATTGGTACACTTCATTAAATCTAAATAAAAGATTTAATCCTTTTCTCAACTTGGCTTAAGAACAGTGTTAATGAAGACACCATACACGACAAACCCAAATTACATTTGATATTAAATACAAGGCGCTGAATAGAAATTATATCGGCTCATATTCAATATCAAACTCTACGACTAACAAATATCGTATTGGAAATAACGATATAAATATCTTTCAAATTTCCATAACAATATCTGTATAATCACGAAATCCAACATCGAAGTAATCCAAAGACAATTTAGATTCAAATCCATTCCAATTCAATTATCGGAAATTCTGGTTACTTTTAAAAACCCTTTTCAAGTTCAATTTATTTATTTAAAAATAAATAGAATTATAATTCTAGTTCAAAACTAGTTCATTTCGATAAAAATCTATTTTTATCTTTTCAAATATGGAGTTTTTCATCCCAAATCTTCACAAATCATTTCCTATGATTTTACACAAATTATTACTATTTTTAATAATTTTATCAAGGCCTGCACAGTCGATTTCCATCAACGGCCATCGAACTGCACTTACAACGACCTTTTCCAAATTTGATTTGGACATAATTCCAAATCCAACCATTAGATTTCAAATTTCTAATATTCGTTAGAAAGCTCTTTTCGATACGAACCCAACGGTTCCGGTTTCAGGAGAATCCGACGGTCGGCTCTCCCGTAATATCCGTTCGAAGTCAATGGTCGAAATTCACGAACTGCTGCGGCGCGGCGCGTTCTATTCAGGCCATTATATAATATATATAATATATACTTCGTCGATTTCCTTTTAAAACGTATTTTATAAATCATTTTAAATTCGTTTTCAAAACGATTTCAACTTCTTTTCAAATTCAAATCAAAATTGCATTTTCCCTTACAAATTCGTTTTGAATTCATTTCAAATTGATTTCAATTCAAATCGATTTTGAATTCAATTTCAGTTCGTTTTCAATTCAATTCAATTTCAATTTGAATTCATTTCTATTCAATTTCAATTCGAATTCATTTATATTCAATTTCAATTCTATTCGATTTCAATTCTATTTCAATCCTATTTGATTTCAATTCTATTTCAATCCTATTCGATTTCAATTCTATTTCAATTCTATTTCAATCCTATTCGATTTCATTTCAATTCAATTTAATTCGAATTTCTATTCTTTTCAATATAATTTGAATTTCATTTCAATTCAATTTAATTCGAATTTCTATTCTTTTCAATATAATTCGAATTTCATTTCGAAATATTCGATTTTGAAATCTCTTTCGATATTCATTATAAAATGAATAAAATCGATATAAATATCGTTCACGTCAAAATGGCGTCAATCTAATCAACACGGCTTCATATATCCTATTTTCAAATATTCTATTTCAAATATTTCTTTTTCAAATATTTCTATTTCAAAACTGGAATGAGGCCCAATCAATTACCATATAATGTTAATTATATGGATTTTCTACAACACATGTATACAATAACAACGATGAATAATCAACCATCATCCAAAGTGCATTCTACACTGTATAAGCATCGAATATAAATATTTAATGCTTATAACAGTCTGTCAATCAATCGATCGACATACAACTAAACAATCGGGATTAGTGTACGTCAAATATCATCCCAATACCCGTGTGGGGTTTCAAACAATCAAACACATATTTTATTTGTGTAGTTGTGCGATGTGTAAAATTTATCGTCCCAATCAAAATCAGTCAAACGTGTGTATATAAACAAATCGTCCGATTTATTTATTTTTATTTCATTTTACATACACGTTAAAAATTCTATTCTTAACTATAAAATATTTTCAACTATATAAATAATTTATTTTCATTTCACATCACATCACACAATCAACTACACAGCAAAATCAAACAAACAAGCATACAAGCCATCCATGGTCTGTGGACGACGGGTGTCGGGTGCTACTAAACACCGTCTGCATCCTAGTATATATCATAAACTAGAAAACAAAATTAAAAGGTGAGAAGTTCTCACTGAGGATTCCACTCCGCCGTGCTTTGCTTTTTGAACTGCTGAACATCTGGATTTGTTTGCAATTCCAATGCAGTTCTTTTCACGCTGTTCAAATAAAATTATATTTTTACTGCTTTATTCTAATAAATAAAAATCCTATTTTTATTTCTACTTTATATATTTTTACAACGCTTCTTCTATGTAAAAATTATATTTTTATATTTTTCCTTCATATATAAAGATTGAATTTTTATTTCACCGCTATAAAAATCACATTTTTACTTCACTATATATATAATAAAAATCAGATTTTTATTACTTCTACTTTATAAAAATCATATTTTTATATCTCCTACATAATATAGATCGAATTTTTATTATCTATATTATATAAAAAAATTATATTTTAACCTTTCTATATTACTAAAATTATATTTTTATAACTTCTACTATATAAAAATCATACCTTTCATATTATAAAAATATAATCTTTATCTTCACCAAAAATTATAGCTTTCATAAAATAAAAATCACTCCTTTTCTTAACATAAAAATCACAGCCTTCATGTTTAAAAATCACCACCTTTCATTTCTGAAAATCGTAAGTATAGAAATAAAAATCGTATTTCTCCATGTCAAAATCATATATAGAAACCATATTTATTTTTATAAAACATATTACCTTAAAAGAAATAAATAAACTTAAGTAAATAAAAATAAATAAACTTACAGCAGGTAGAGGGGGGGTCTCGAGCAGACGGATTCGTGGTGCTGGAGTTCGCGAGTGGGGCGTTGTCATCGACGGGAGGGGGGGAGGGGGCGGGTTCTCGGTTTCAAGTGGAGGAGGAGGAGAGTAGGGGGAGGAGTGTGGCGGCTGTCACCTGGAGGCGCGGTGGAGGTCTGGACATGGGTGGCGGCATCGATTGGGTGGAGGAGGTATAGCGGTTCGAACAGAGGATGTGGAAGGAGGAGAGAGGAAGGAATGGGGAGGCGAAGCAGAAGGGGGGGTGATGGCGGAGGCGACTAGGGGGGTGCGGCGTCGCGATGTCTGGCGGCTAGGGCTCCGCTCTCCCCTTTTTTTCGATCTAATAGAGAAGAGAGAGGGGGGTTTAGGAGAAAATTTTATATTAATTTATTATTTTAAAAAGCAACTTTTATTTTCGAACTCAAAAGAAGCACACCGCCTGTCGCCCGTAGCTAATTACCCCCATTCCAAACACAATAGGATAGGTATCGTAGGCTGATTCGACTGTTTCGATTAGTTTTCATTAAAATTCAAATATAACTCTTTATATTCAATTTTAAACGTACATTTCAATTTACTGGGGTCACATACTAACTCTAAAAATTCCCGAAAAATATTTTCTAGCTTCGTATTGACGATACAGTCCTAACAAAACTAATTTCGTCAAATTCCGAGACCGTTTGAAAAATGGCCATTTTCCAGTCGATTAAATTCAACTAAAACTGGTCAAACGCATTTTCCTTTGCCACGCTCACATATTGATTCCAAAAATTATGAAATTTGGAATCTAGCAATAACTTGACATCACGGATCCAACAAAAGTGGTTTCGTCGAAATCCGAGGTCGTTTGCAAAATTTCCATTTTTAAGGGTTTGAATTCCATAACGACTATTCTGAAATTTCAACTGGACATATCTTTGGATTCCCGCTATGAAATTCCAATCTTTTGGATTCGTTGGAGAGATATTCACAAATAGATTCTAATATTTTTGGTTTCACTAAAATCCGGTTTATTTTGCACCCGGTATGTTCATTTGAATTTTGAAATCGAATTATCGAACTACCGCGCCATTTTCAATTCCTTTTATAATTGAAAATAAATATTTATATTCTAATGACGATCTATATAACTATATACGTTCTAATTCTATTTAAAATAAATTTCTCGTCGCTATTATTTAAAATAATTCATTTTAAATATTGAAACTTCACTAAAATTGCCAAAATAAAAATTTTAAATTGGCTCAGATTTCCGGGTTATTACAGAAAATTTATACGTACGCTATATAAAATTTATATATGTGTTGTATGAAATTTGAATTAATTGTTGTGATTGCTATGAATGGTTGGATTGAATTATGTATGTAAAAATATGATTTTGTTTGATTAAAAAATTATCATGTTAGAAAATAATCCTATGTAAAAATATGATTTTGTTTAAATAAAAATGTTCATGTTTGATTAGAATTTGTTTATACAATAAAAACCATATTCTTATTGTATGTATGAAAATAAAAATGTTCATGCTTGATTAGAATTTGTTTATATAATAAAAATCATATTTTTATTGTATATATGAAAATAAAAATGTTCATGTTTGATTAGAATTGTTATATAATAAAAATCATATTTTTATTGTGTATATGGAAACAAAATGTTCATGTTTGATAAGAATTTGTTTATACAATAAAAATCATATTTTTATTGTACATATGAATCAATGAAATGATCATGTTTGAAAAGAAATTGCTTATACAATAAAAATCATATTTTTATTGTATATATGAAGATAAAATGTTCAAGTAGGATAAAATTTGTTTCTACAATAAAAATCACATTTTTATTGTACGTATGAATAAACAATATATTCATTGTTTGAATAAAATATGTTAACATTAAAAATTACATCTTTATTATATTATTGATTCATTAAAAATAATAACATGTTAAAGTATAATTTGTCTTATTAGAAATAAAATTGTTTATACAATAAAATTTCCTTTTTATTGTATACATGAACCATAGAATTTGTCAAAATTGTTTATACAATAAAATTTCCTTTTTATTGTATACATGAATCATAGAATTTGTCAAAATTGTTTATATAATAAAATTTCCTTTTTATTGTATACATGAACCATAGAATTTGTCAAAATTGTTTATACAATAAAATTTCCTTTTTATTGTATACATGAATCATAGAATTTGCCAAATATGTTTATCCAATAAAATTACTTTTTATTGTATATATATGAATCACAAAAGAATCATGTTTTAAAATAAAATGTTTGTACAATAAAAAAAATATTTTTTTTAATGTATGTTAGATTCAATAAAAAAGAACTATGTTTTAAAATAAAAGGTTTGTACATTAAAAATAATATTTTTAATGTATGTTTGATTCAATGAAAAGAATCATGTTTTAAATAAAAAAACTAGACAAAAAAAATTATATTTTTATTGTTTGATTCAATAAAGAGGTTTGGCTAAATAAAAATGTAACTATTTATATGTTAGCGGAGAAGAATAATGATCATTTGTTAATATATACTTCGCAACCATTTACATGTTAGCGACAAAGGAAAATGATTACTTGTTAATACATGCTTTGTTTATTAAAACATTATTATTGCATGTTAGCGAAGTAGGAAAAACAATAATGTATTGATTTTTTAGAATAATGCCATCCACATATTAGCGAAGTAGAATAAAAATAAAAACATGCTAACATATGTTTTGCCATTTAAAATGTGACATTTTATTATGTTAGATTAGAATACAAATAAAAACATGCTAATACATGTTTACCATGTAAAAGGACATTGTCTTATGTTAGATTAGAATAAAAAGAAAAACATGTTAATACATGCTTTGTCATCAAAAAGGACACTTTATCATGCAAGGTAGAATAAAAAAGGAATTTATGTTAAACATGTTGTGTCATTAAAAATGACATTTTTAATATGTTATGTTAATATAAAAAGGATTTTATGTAAAACATGTTTTGTTATTAGGAATGATATTTTCAACATGTAAGATTAGAATTAAAAAAAAAAGAATGATAGGTAAAACATGTTTGTCATTAAAAATGACATTTTTATTATGTTAAATTAGAATAAAAGAATCATATGTTAGAATATGATCTTGTTTAATTAAAACATTATTTTTAATATGTTAGTTGAAATCGTTGAACGAATTATATTTATATATAAAATATAAATATAAATTAAAATAAAAAGAATCACGCGCGATAGTTTGCGTTTCAGAATCATAACTTTAAACGATTATATCGAAAGATCCAACCATCAAATTTTCCCAAAACTGGAACCGTTGGGTTCGCTTTGGAAAGATCTTTCCAACGATATTAAATTTGTTAAGATCCAACGGTTAGATTTTGAGAAATGTGTAATTCAAATTTGGGTAAAAATAGCGCTAGGGCCGCGTAACGACCTGAAACATCGTTCGAATTAAATAGGCTATTTTTATATAAATAAAATAGTGAAAAAATCGTTATAAAATATTATTGATGATATGAAATGATTTGAATTATATACATTCGAGAATTATTTGAAAAGGCCGAGTTAAATCTCATTTCAAATAATTATACGACGATCTAATGTCGAAGACATTGAAGAGCGTGGTTGTAACAGCAAGGAATTTCGCTCGATCCGAATCGATCGTTAAACCCACAAAGACCGTTCGAAACCCCTGATCGTTTTGAGAACAGGACAAATCAGAACGCAGACGGAAGAACATTTCATTGTTATTACAACAATTCCATCAGATACAAGAATATACAGAGTATAAATGAATAAATTACATTCACCAAATATCAGAAATTACAATAAATTACATAGCAGCGGGAAAATATACAAACCACAACTGAAAGTGATACACGGAAACAGAGCTTTCCGAGCACCTTTCCAGCTGTAAATCAGGATCCTGTGAATATAAATCTGCAAAACCAAAACTACTAGCTGCCCGTGTCGAAAATAGGGGCACCCAGAGTTTAGGTTAAAACAATAAACTCCAGGTCAGTCATGTGACTGGTGTGAGAACTAAAACAGTTATTTAAAACTTTACTTTAAAAGAGAGTAATTCAAGGGACCACGCCGTATAACACGGAACGGGTTTCCTCCCAAGAATACTCGTGCATATAACAAAACAGCGCAATGCTCTTTGGAAAAATGAAGCTATTATAAGACCCAGGTCCCATCACACAATGCAACGCAAGCCGGAGGATAGGGTTTTCCCTTATAATAGCCAAACATGCTTGGTACGTCAAAACAAATCATTTGATACTATTATAGGTGCATAGTGTCAAAACAGTTTCAATCATAAGTATCAATCATAGGTGGCATAACTACCATCTACTATGTCGCCATACTAGGCTCTATAAATAAAACCAAAACACACGTATTGGAAATTGGATTCCATCATGAGTCGAGGCAAGGGGCAAGCTCCTCTCCGCGTTCGAGACACTCTAGCAAATGCCTCAGGACCCCACTATGATCCTTTGGAACCTCCAAGGCCGGTCCTCTCTTACTTTTGAGGATTGGTTATTCCTGAACACATGTTTCTTGGTCCTTACAGACCTATATCCGAGGCGCCTCGCATTCCAACAACCACACAGGTGAAAAGTATATAAATGTTAGGGCTGGTAGGTCACTGACACCACCCTAGCTAGAAAGAAACGTCGTTCACTCCTTGGGTCCATCTCCCGTTTTTGACTCATACCGAGGTGTGAGGCTCGCAAATCCACGTTATATAAAAAGCTACGCCATACAGGCCGTGCTTTGATCATCAACCACAAGACTTTGCTTTTCAATAGAAGCCTTGATCAATTGCCACTTACGCGTGCCACACTAGCAATTCACTCCATGCGACTGATGTCCATCGATATACAACCTCTGAGCTCGTACGTCTCAGAGAAGGGCGTTAAGCAAGAGAATAAATTCTTCGCCGCCAAACAGATGTATATTTAATAGAGATCAATCAACACAGAATAAAATCCAATGTCAGACACACAATCCATTTACAAGTTCGTTCTGGGTCTGAACCAAACCGGAGGCACTTTCCTCGCATATCCATCCATCTCCAAGTACGTCTTGACGATCACCAACTGTTTCCCTCATCTTGGGTGTACAGCCCAATCAATATCATCAGTAATCACCCAAACGATGTGAAGACTTCCGGTCTTCAACCACCATCTTCATCTTCGACATCTCGTCGAATCGGTTATTCAGAATGGGTATAACCCGGCCTTTCTGAATAACCCACGTATATGATAACAAATGTTACACAAACACAACAAACGCCTCATTCCAATTCAGGATATTCTTTTATTCACAAAATCACATTCTTAGGGAAAGGTTCCCATTAATTTTATCCAAGATAAATTTTTCTAAATTTATTCTTTCATCTTCCTTTGGATATCATTTCAAACTAGTCGGGATTAGCGAACCACACTGAAGTAATTATTTGTTTTATTTCCCAATCCCAACCTATTCATCCCATGGAGCAAAACTGGTAATACTCCATATCTAGCACCAAGGTGTTATCGGTAAAATTAATTACTATTTCACGTTCAAATCTAATTAAAGATTTAACTATCGCTTTGGAGCAAAACTGGTGGTACTCCATTCTCGATCACCTTTCAGATTTGATAATTTAAATTATCAATTCACTTTTCAATCTAATTAAAGATTCATTCAAACTCCACTTAGTTTTAATCTTTTCAAAAATCAATATCCTGCATTTAACTGGGTTAAAGAACCAATGTGATCTAAAACACGATTCACGATAAACCCAAATCACATTTGATATTAAATACAAGGCTCTGAATAGAAAATATACCGACTTATATTCAATATCAAATTCTGAAACCAACAAATATCGTATTGGAAATAACGATATATAATATATCTTTCAAATTCCCATAACAATATTTGTATAGTCACGAAATCCAACATCGAAATATTCCGAAGATAATTTCGATTCAACTCCAGTCCAATTCACGTATTGGGAATATTGATTATTTTTAAAATCACTTTCAAATTCAATTTATTTATTTCAAAAATAAATTGATTTTAATTCTAGTTCAAAACTAGTTCATTTCGATAAAAATCTATTTTTATCTTTTTAAATGTGGAATTCTTCAGCCTAATTTTTCCCAAATCATTTCTTATGATTTTACACAAATTATAGATATTTTTAATAATTTTATCAAGGCCCGTACAGTCGATTTCCATCAACGGCCATCGAACTGCACTTACAGCGACCTTTTCTAAATTTGATTTGGACATAATTCCAAATCCAACCGTTAGATTTCAAATTTCTAATATTCGTTGGAAATCTCTTTTCGATACGAACCCAACGGTTCTGGTTTTAGGAGAATCCGACGGTCGGATCTCCCGCAACGTCAATTCGAAGTCAATGGTCGAAATTCACGAACTGCCGCGGCGCGGCGCGTTCTATTCAAGCCATTATATATACAATATATATATATATATATATTATATATTTCGTCGATTTCCTTTTAAAACGTATTTTATAAATCGTTTTAAATTCGTTTTCAAAACCATTTCAGCACTAATTCCAATTTCAAATCGATTTGATTTCAATTCAATTCAAATTCATTTCAATTTTATTTAATTCGAATTCAAATTCGTTTCAATTCAATTCAAATTCTAATTCGTTTCAATTCAATTCAATTTGAATTTACCTTCTATTTACTTCAATTCGAATTCATTTCAAATTGATTCAATAAAATTTCAATTTGAATTTTAATCTAATTTAATTTGAATTTCATTTCAAAATATTAAATTTTGAAATCACTTTTCAATATTCATTATAAAACGAATAAAATCGATATAAATATCGTTCGCGTCAAAACAACGCATCTCTAATCGACACGGCTTTATGTTTTTCAAAACTTCTTTATTCTATTCAACAAATGAATATTTATTCTATTCAACACATGAATCTATATTTCTTTCAACACACGACTATTTTTGTTTTGTAAAATATTTTATAAAATCATGGTATCTATCATTTGATTTTTAATTAGACTCCACCGTGAAGTAGTTCTAATTTTAAATATGATAAAGATGTAAATTTTATTGTTAAAATATTTTACTCAACACATGAACATCGTCAACACATGACTATTTTTATATTCAACACATGAATTTTCTTTTATAATATTCACTAATTTCCCAATTGGAATAAGGCCCAATCAATTACCATATAATGTTAATTATATGGATTCCATACAACACATGTATATAATAGCAATGATAAACAATCAACCATCATCCAAGGTGCACCACACAACTGCATAAGCATCAAATATAATAATTAACGCTTACACAGCCTGTCGACCAATCGATCGACATACAATAAAATAATTGGGATTAGTGTACGCCAAATATCATCCCAACACCCGTGTGGGGTTTCAAATCAACAAACACATATTTTTGTTTGTGCAGTTGGGCGATGTGTAAAATTTATCATCCCAATCAATATCAGTTAAATCAGTGTATATAAACAAATCGGCCGATTTGTTTATAAATATTTATTTATTCACTTTCACGTTAAAAAATATATTTTTAACGATAATTAATTTATTTCAACACATGAATATATTTCATTATCTATTTCACATCAACTTCACAAACAAATTTTCACAACATATCAATCAAACAAACAAGCCATCCATGGTCTGTGGATGACGGGTGTCGGGTGCTGCTAAGCACCGTCTGCATCCTAGTATATATATATAACTAGAAAAAGGAATTTAGAGTGAGAAGTTCTCACCAATAGCTATTCCAATCATCATGACTCTTCTTTTGTAGAAGTCTTCGTCGTTCTCGCCTTTCGTCACTTTCGTTGCCCGTAGCCACTATATATATAAAAATCACATTTTTATATTCTTGCCATGTATATAAAAATCATATTTTTTATAATTACTCCATAGGATAAAAAATTCTATTTTTACACCACTACTATATAGATAAAAAATTCTATTTTTACATCGATGCTATATAGATAAAAATTCTATTTTTACATCGCTATTCTCTATATAAAAAATTTCGCCTTTTCAAATATAAAGATTTCGCCTTTTTCTATTTAAAACTCTCGCCTTTTCACTACTAAAAATCCCATCTTTACACGAAGAAAAGATCCTATTTTTATCGAAGTAAAAAATCATATTTTTACTTCTCTAGTATATATAAAAATCCAACTTTCTAACGTTAAAAATCATAACTTTATAATATTAAAAATCTAATCTTTGTAAAAATAAAAATTGTCCCCTTTCATAATTAAAAATCGTATTTTCCTCTAATCAAAAATCCAACTTTCCTATATTAAAAATGTAAACTTTTCTATATTAAAAATATGAACAAAAACCGAAGAAAAGAGGAGAACTTACAGCTAGATTTTAGAAGAGGGGAAAGGGGTTTGCGGTTTTTGAAGGAGGAAGAAGAAGAAGCTGCGGCGGCAACAACAGGAGGGGGGTCGAGGTAGGCGTTGCGGTGGAGGATTGAGGGGGGGGGGGGCGTCGCGTCCGACTGGAGGGAGGGGGTGCGGTGGATCAGAGGGCGCGAGGTGGAGGCTGGAGAAGGAGGGGGCCAGCGCCCGCGGTGGCGCGGCGGTGCCCCGATGGGAGGAGCGACGGCGCTCCTCCCCCATTCGTCTTCTTTCTCCGTCTTTTTTTTTATTCTTCTGAATCGATTTTGAGAAAAAGGGGGGGTTCAAAGGAGTTAAAAGGAAAGAGAGAGAAGGGTTTTATTTTATTTTATTTTATTTAATCCCAAAAAGCAACTTTTATTTTCGACCTCTAAACGAGGCCCACCGCCTGTCGTCGATAGCTAATTGCCCCCATTCCGAACACAATGGGAAATGTTTCGTAAGCTGATTCGAACGTTTCGATCAGTTTCCGTTAAAATCAACCTATAACTCTATATATTGAATTTTGAACGCGCATTTCAATTTACTGGGGTCACATACCAACTCCAAAAATTACAGAAAAATATTTTCTAGCTTCGTATTGACGATACGGTCCTAACAAAACTAATTTCGTCGAATTCTGAGACCGTTGGAAAAATGGCCATTTTCCAGTCGATTAAAATCAACTGAAACTGGTCAAACGCGTTTTCCTTTGCCACGCTCACATATTGATTCGGAAAATTATGAAATTTGAAACCTAGCAATAACTTGACATCACGGTCCCAACAAAAGTGGTTTCGTCGAAATCCGAGGTCGTTTGCAAAATTCCCATTTTTAAGGGCCTGAATTCCATAGCGACTATTCAGAATTTTCAACTGGACATATCTTTTGATTCCCGCTATGGAATCTTGAGTTTTCGGATTCGTTGGAAAGATATTCCCAATTAGATTCTATTATTTTTGGTTTCACTAAAATCCGGTTTGTTTTGCACCCGGTACATTCAATTGAAGTTTGAAATCGAATTATCGAACTACAGCGCCATTTTCAATTCTATTTATAATTTAAAATAAATATTTATATTCTAACGACGACGTATATAATATATACGTTCTAATCTATTCAAAATAAATTTTCCGTTGATATTATTCAAAATAATCTATTTTAAATATGCAAAATTCATTAAAATTGCCAAAATAAAAATTTTAAACTGGCCCTGATTTTCGGGTTGTTACAATCTCCCCCACTTAAAACTTTTCGTCCCCGAAAAGGAACAAAGTCGAAAGTGGTTTGATTAATCAACTCTACGTTCGATCTGGCTTCCATTCTCCAACTTTTCAGTTTCTGAGAGTTTTCAAATTCTTCAAAAATTTGGCTAACACCCGGAATTTTCGAAAAATTTCGCCATAACCTCCCCTGCACCGGGAGCCACGGAAAAATCTCGAAATTGCCATATAGGCCTTCTGATCTCAAAAAGAAAAAGAAAAAGCCAAGCGGCTAGCCAATCGGCTCATAAAATCATCATCACCCAAACAAAACAGTAAATTATAGTAAATATGTACCTATTTGTCGGGCAAACTAATTTTATTCTCTGCTCTAGCCTCCTTGCTATGACCTGTTCAATGTAAGTACATGTATATGCAAGCAAATGCAACTAATTTTCAATACAATTCAATATTTGGTTCAATTAGGCTAAATGGTTCAAAATTATTAAACAAATAAACAAACAACGCAAACATCAATCAATTAGTGGATTAACGTTTCAAATTCATAATTTTGATATATATACAGAAAATCATGTTTTTGATGCCAATTCACAACAATGTATTCTAGCTATATTTTGGTTCTCACACCAGTCTGATGGAAATATATAAAAATCACACCTTCGAAACTCGAATATGAATACAGATGATGATGCACCATCATCAGAATCATCCCCGGATGTCTAGAATGTGATTCTATATCTACCCAGTATATTAAAACTTCGAATATACGTTCATGACGCATATACGCGAAATCTTTATATACTCGATTGTCCATATTCAAAATAAATAAATAATCAAATACGTATAAAGCGATTTAAATTTTAAAAACAATATTGTTTTCATTTGAAAAATATACTCTTCACACTCGTTCTAGGATACTACTGATCCTATCTCTAACGAGTCATTCTAATTGGATATTACTAATCCAATATCTGATGAATTCTTTCGTATGGTTCTGATGTGTCTTGTTCTCGAGCTCTGTAAACCAAAGCTCTGATACCAACTGTAACGGCAAGGAATTTCGCTCGATCTGAATCGATCATTAAACCGACAAAGACCGTTCGAAACCCCTGATCGTTTTCAGAACAGGACAAATAAGAACGCAGACGGAAGAACATTTCATTGTTATTACAACAATTCCATCAGATACAAGAATATACAGAGTATAAATGAATAAATTACATTCAACAAATATCAGAAATTACAATAAATTACATAGCAGCGGAAAAATATACAAAACACAACTGAAAGTGATACACGGATATAGAGCTTTCCGAGCATCTTTCCAGCTGTAAATCAGGATCCTGTGAATATAAATCTGCAAAACCAAAACTACTAGCTGCCCGTGTCGAAAATAGGGGCACCCAGAGTTTAGGTTAAAACAATAAACTCCAGGTCAGTCATGTAACTGGTGTGAGAACTAAAACAGTTATTTAAAACTTTACTTTAAAAGAGTGTAATTCAAGGGACCACGCCGTATAACACGGAACGGGTTTCCTCCCAAGAATACTCGTGCATATAACAAAACAGCGTAATGCTCTTTGGAAAAATGAAGCTATTATAAGACCCAGGTCCCATCACATAACGCAACGCAAGCCGGAGGATAGGGTTTTCCCTTATAATAGCCAAACATGCTTGGTACGTCAAAACAAATCATTTGATACTATTATAGGTGCATAGTGTCAAAACAGTTTCAATCATAAGTATCAATCATAGGCGGCATAGCTACCATCTACTATGTCGCCATACTAGGCTCTACAAATAAAACCGAAACACACGTACTGGAAATTGGATTCCATCATGAGTCGAGGCAAGGGGCAGGATCCTCTCCGCGTTCGAGACACTCTAGCAAATGCCTCAGGACCCCACTATGATCCTTCGGAACCTCCAAGGCCAGTCCTCTCTTACTTTTGAGGATTGGTTATTCCTGAACACACGTTTCCCGGTCCTTACAGACCTATATCCGAGGCGCCTCGCATTCCAACAACCACACAGGTGAAAAGTATATAAATGTCACGGCTGGTAGGTCACTGACACCACCCTAGCTAGAAAGAAACGTCGTGCACTCCTTGGGTCCGTCTCCCGTTTTTGACTCATACCGAGGTGTGAGGCTCGCGAATCCACGTTATACACAAAGCTACGCCACACAGGCAGTGCTTTGATCATCAACCACAAGACTTTGCTTTTCAACAGAAGCCTTGATCAATTGCCACTTACGCGTGCCACACTGGCAATTCACTCCATGCGACTGATGTCCATCGATATACAACCTCTGAGCTCGTACGTCTCAGAGAAGGGCGTTAAGCAAGAGAATAAATTCTCCGCCGCCAAACAGATGTATATTTAATAGAGCTCAATCAACACAGAATAAAATCCAATGTCAGACACACAATCCATTTACAAGTTCGTTCTGGGTCTGAACGAAACCGGAGGCACTTTCCTCGCATATCCATCCATCTCCAGCTACGTCTGGACGATCACCAACTGTTTCCCTCATCTTGGGTGTACAGCCCAATCAAGATCATCAGTAATCACCCAAACGATGTGAAGACTTCCGGTCTTCAACCACCGTCTTCATCTTCGACATCTCGTCGAATCGGTTATTCAGAATGGGTATAACCCGGCCTTTCTGAATAACCCACGTATATGATAACAAATGTTACACAAACACAACAAACACCTCATTCCAATTCAGGATATTCTTTTATTCACAAAATCACATTCTTAGGGAAAGGTTCCCATTAATTTTATCCAAGATAAATTTTTCTAAATTTATTCTTTCATCTTCCTTTGGATATCATTTCAAACTAGTCGGGATTAGCGAACCACACCGAAGTAATTATTTGTTTTATTTCCCAATCCCAACCTATTCATCCCATGGAGCAAAACTGGTAATACTCCATATCTAGCACTAGGGTGTTATCGGTAAAATTAATTACTATTTCACGTTCAAATCTAATTAAATATTTAACTATCGCTTTGGAGCAAAACTGGTGGTACTCCATTCTCGATCACCTTTCAGATTTGATAATTTAAATTATCAATTCACTTTTCAATCTAATTAAAGATTCATTCAAACTCCACTTAGTTTTAATCTTTTCAAAAATCAATATCCTGCATTTAACTGGGTTAAAGAACCAATGTGATCTAAAACACGATTCACGATAAACGCAAATCACATTTGATATTAAATACAAGGCTCTGAATAGAAAATATACCGGCTTATATTCAATATCAAATTCTGAAACCAACAAATATCGTATTGGAAACAACGATATATAATATATCTTTCAAATTCCCATAACAATATTTGTATAGTCACGAAATCCAACACCGAAATATTCCGAAGATAATTTCGATTCAACTCCAGTCCAATTCACGTATTGGGAATATTGATTATTTTTAAAATCACTTTCAAATTCAATTTATTTATTTCAAAAATAAATTGATTTTAATTCTAGTTCAAAACTAGTTCATTTCGATAAAAATCTATTTTTATCTTTTCAAATGTGGAATTCTTCAGCCAAATTTTTCCCAAATCATTTATTATAATTTTACACAAATTATAGATATTTTTAATAATTTTATCAAGGCCCGTACAGTCGATTTCCATCAATGGCCATCGAACTGCACTTACAGCGACCTTTTCTAAATTTGATTTGGACATAATTCCAAATCCAACCGTTAGATTTCAAATTTCTAATATTCATTGGAAAGCTCTTTTCGATACGAACCCAACGGTTCCGGTTTTAGGAGAATCCGACGGTCGGATCTCCCGCAACGTCAATTCGAAGTCAATGGTCGAAATTCACGAACTGCCGCGGCGCGTTCTATTCAAGCTATTATATATATAATATATATATTATATATATTTCGTCGATTTCCTTTTAAAACATATTTTATAAATCGTTTTAAATTCGTTTTCAAGACCATTTCAGCACTATTTCCAATTTCAAATCGATTTGATTTCAATTCAATTCGAATTCATTTCAATTTTATTTAATTCGAATTCAAATTCGTTTCAATTCAAATTCTAATTCGTTTCAATTCAATTCAATTTGAATTTACCTTCTATTTACTTCAATTCGAATTCATTTCAAATTGATTCAATAAAATTTCAATTTGAATTTTAATCTAATTTAATTTAAATTTCATTTCAAAATATTAAATTTTGAAATCACTTTTCAATATTCATTATAAAATGAATAAAATCGATATAAATATCGTTCGCGTCAAAACAACGCATCTCTAATCGGCACGGCTTTATGTTTTTCAAAACTTCTTTATTCTATTCAACAAATGAATATTTATTCTATTCAACACATGAATCTATATTTCTTTCAACACACGACTATTTTTGTTATGTAAAATATTTTATAAAATCATGGTATCTATCGTTTGATTTTTAATTAGACTCCACCGTGAAGTAGTTCTAATTTTAAATATGATAAAGATGTAAATTTTATTGTTAAAATATTTTACTCAACACATGAACATCGTCAACACATGACTATTTTTATATTCAACACATGAATTTTCTTTTATAATATTCATTATTTTCCCAATTGGAATGAGGCCCAATCAATTACCATATAACGTTAATTATATGGATTCCATACAACACATGTATATAATAGCAATGATAAACAATCAACCATCATCCAAGGTGCATCACACAACTGCATAAGCATCAAATATAAATAATTAACGCTTACACAGCCTATCGACCAATCAATCGACATACAATAAAATAATTGGGATTAGTGTACGCCAAATATCATCCCAACACCCGTGTGGGGTTTCAAATCAACAAACACATATTTTTGTTTGTGCAGTTGGGCGATGTGTAAAATTTATCATCCCAATCAATATCAGTCAAATCAGTGTATATAAACAAATCGGCCGATTTGTTTATAAATATTTATTTATTCACTTTCACGTTAAAAAATATATTTTTAACGATAATTAATTTATTTCAACACATGAATATATTTCATTATCTATTTCACATCAACTTCACAAACAAATTTTCACAACATATCAATCAAACAAACAAGCCATCCATGGTCTGTGGATGACGGGTGTCGGGTGCTGCTAAGCACCGTCTGCATCCTAGTATATATATATAACTAGAAAAAGGAATTTAGAGTGAGAAGTTCTCACCAATAGCTATTCCAATCATCACGACTCTTCTTTTGTAGAAGTCTTCGTCGTTCTCGCCTTTCGTCGCTTTCGTTGCCCATAGCCACTATATATATAAAAATCACATTTTTATATTCTTCCCATGTATATAAAAATCATATTTTTATAATTACTCCATAGGATAAAAAATTCTATTTTTACACCGCTACTATATAGATAAAAATTCTATTTTTACATCGATGCTATATAGATAAAAATTCTATTTTTACATCGCTATTCTCTATATAAAAAATTTCGCCTTTTCAAATATAAAGATTTCTCCTTTTCAAATACAAAGATTTCGCCTTTTTCTATTTAAAACTCTCGCCTTTTCACTACTAAAAATCCCATCTTTACACGAAGAAAAGATCCTATTTTTATCGAAGTAAAAAACATATTTTTACTTCTCTAGTATATATAAAAATCCAACTTTCTAACGTTAAAAATCATAACTTTATAATATTAAAAATCTAATCTTTGTATAAATAAAAATTGTCCCCTTTCATAATTAAAAATCGTATTTTCCTCTAATCAAAAATCCAACTTTCCTATTTTAAAAATGTAAACTTTTCTATATTAAAAATATGAACTAAAACCGAAGAAAAGTGGAGAACTTACAGCTAGATTTTAGAAGAGGGGAAAGGGGTTTGCGGTTTTTGAAGGAGGAAGAAGAAGAAGCAGCGGCGGCAGCAACAGGAGGGGGGGGTCGAGGTAGGCGTTGCGGTGGAGGATTGAGGGGGGGGGGGGGCGTCGCGTCCGACTGGAGGGAGGGGGTGCGGTGGATCGGAGGGCGCGAGGTGGAGGCTGGAGAAGGAGGGGGCCAACGCCCGCAGTGGCGCGGCGGTGCCCTGATGGGAGGAGCGACGGCGCTCCTCCCCCCTTCGTCTTCTTTATCTGTCTTTTTTTATATATTCTTCTGAATCGATTTTGAGAAAAAGGGGGGGTCAAAGGAGTTAAAAGGAAAGAGAGAGAAGGGTTTTAATTTATTTTATTTTATTTAATCCCAAAAAGCAACTTTTATTTTCGACCTCTAAACGAGGCCCACCGCCTGTCGTCCGTAGCTAATTACCCGCATTCCGAACACAATGGGATATGTTTCGTAAGCTGATTCGATCGTTTTGATCAGTTTATGTTAAAATCAACCTATAACTCTATATATTGAATTTTGAACGCGCATTTCAATTTACTGGGGTCACATACTAACTCGAAAAATTACAGAAAAATATTTTCTAGCTTCGTATTGACGATACGGTCCTAACAAAACTAATTTCGTCGAATTCTGAGACCGTTGGAAAAATGGCCATTTTCCAGTCGATTAAAATCAACTAAAACTGGTCAAACGCGTTTTCCTTTGCCACGCTCACATATTGATTCGGAAAATTATGAAATTTGAAACCTAGCAATAACTTGACATCACGGACCCAACAAAAGTGGTTTCGTTGAAATCCGAGGTCGTTTGCCAAATTCCCATTTTTAAGGGCCTGAATTCCATAGCGACTATTCAGAATTTTCAACTGGACATATCTTTTGATTCCTGCTATGGAATCTTGATTTTTCGGATTCGTTGAAAAGATATTCCCAATTAGATTACATTATTTTTGGTTTCACTAAAATCCGATTTGTTTTGCACCCGGTACATTCAATTGAAGTTTGAAATCGAATTATCGAACTACCGCGCCATTTTCAATTCTATTTATAATTTAAAACAAATATTTATATTCTAACGACGACGTATATAATATATACGTTCTAATCTATTCAAAATAAATTTTCCGTCGATATTATTCAAAATAATCTATTTTAAATATGCAAAATTCATTAAAATTGCCAAAATAAAATTTTTAAACTGGCCCAGATTTTCGGGTTGTTATAGTGGTTGAAGATTGGCGATCTTCACATCAGATGGATGACTACTGATGCCCTAGATTGGTTGGCTCCTAGGAAAGGGTTGATGTGGTAGTTGGCCGGATATGCAAGAACCTCTCTTCCATATTGGACATACGGGACGAGGAATAAGGTGTCTCCGGTTTCGTTCAGACCCAGAACGGACTTGTAAATGGATGTGTGTCTGACATTGGATTTCTTTCTGCGTTAATTGATTTCTATTAAATATATATCTGTTTAGGGCAGAGAATTTATTCTCTTGCTTAACACCCATCTCTGAGACGTACGAGCTTAGAGGTTATATATTAATAGACATCAGTTACATGGCGTGAATTGTTAATGTGGCATGCTAAGATGCAAATAATCAAGGCTTTTGTTGAAAAGCAGAGCCTTGTGGTTGATGATCAAAGCATAGCTTTAATTAGCGTAGCTTTGTGTATAGCGTTACTTTACGAGCCTCACTGTGACAACCCGGAAAATCCGAACCAATTTAAAAATTTTATTTTGGAAATTTTAATGAATTTTGGATATTTAAAATGATTTATTTTAAATAATAAAGACGAGAAATTTGTTTTGAATAGAATTAGAACGTATATATTTATTTGAATCGACGTTAGAATATAAAATATTTATTTTAATTATAAAAGGAATTGGAAATGGCGCGGTTGTTCGAAAATTCGATTTCAAATTTCAAATGAATGTACAGAATTCAAAATAAACCTGATTTTAGCGAAACCAAAAATATTCGAATCTAATTGTAAATATCTTTCCAACGAATCCGAAAAATTGAAATTTCATAGCGGGAATAAAAAGTTATGCACAGTTGAAATTTCAGAATAGTCGCTATGGAAATATAGCCCTTAAAAATGGAAAATTTCCAAATGACCTCTATTTTCGACGAAACCACTTTTATTGGATCCGGGATGTCAAGTTATTGTTATATTCCAAAATTCATAATTTTTGGAATCCACATGTGAGCGTGGCAAAAGAAAACGTGTTTTAACAGTTTCAGTCAATTTCGATCGACCAGAAAATGGCCATTTTTCAAACGGTAGGCTGATACATATCCCATTGTGTTTGGAATGGGGTAAAACGCTAGGGATAACAATTGTTGGACTTCGTTTGGTGTTCAAATCGTAAAGCAACTTTTTGGATTAAATTAAATAAATAATAAATTTCACATAACCCCCCTTCTCCTTATCAGAACAGATCGAAGATTAAAAAAAGGGGAGAAAACCTCCCCGCGATCGATCCCCAGGCACCCCCCTTCGCCGTCGCATAATGCTGGAAGCCCACCGCCAGACCCGCTCACCTCGATCCCCTCCTCTCTCCTCTCCAACGAAGACCCAGACGCCCCCCTTCGAACGCGGGCCCCTAGAACCACACCACCCACCGACGCCTTCTCCTCCGCCCCCTCTTCCTCAGCTCCACCTTCCCCTGCTTCCTCCTTCGCACCACCAGAGCCTCCCACCTAAAACCTGCGAGCAGTTCCACTTGCCAACCTCCCCCTTTGCGCCACACGATCTCGCGCAACCACCAGTCGACGAAGTTTGGGTGTGAGGGAAAATGGGTCAATGGTTGGGGCTTATTCAACGTTTATTGGCGCAGCAGAAAGCAAATTAACAGTAAGCTTGTATGTAATTTTTTTTATATATTAAAAGGCCTTGTTGTTCAAAATCTGAAGTAATATATATATATATATACATATATATATATATGACATATTATAAGGTCAGATTTTTATTTATATGAAAGGTCAGATTTTTAATTATATGAAAGCTCGAATTTTTGAAATAGGAAAGATCAGATATTTGAATCAGAAAAGATATAATTTTTTGAAACAAAAAGATAAGATTTTTAGAAACAAAAAGATATGATTTTCATATATGTAGCAAAATAAAATTTTGATTTTTATTATATATCTAGCGTTGAAATAAAAATGTGATTTTTATAGCGATGAAATAAAAGTGTGATTTTATATACGAACAGCGTGAAAATGAAGTTGGAATTTCGGGCAAGTCCAATCGATCATAAATTCAGAATAAGGAAGACTGGCGGAGTGGAACCCAAAGGTGAGAACTTCTCACTTTGAATTTTATTTTCAAGTTAAACTATATACTAGGATGTAGAGGTGCTTAGCAGCACCCGACACCCGTCGTCCACAAACCATGGACGACTTGTTTGTTTGTTTGATTATGTTGTGAAAATTTATTGTCTGATGTGGAATGGAATAAAAAAATTTATAGTTAAAAAAATTTATAGTTAAAAATATAATTTTTAATGTGTATATGTGTCAAATAAATATTTATAAACAAATCGGACGATTTGTTTATGTACACTGATTTGACTGATATTGATTGGGACGATAAATTTTACACATCGCCCAACTACACAAATAAAATTCATTATTTGTTGATTGAAACCCCATATGGGTATTGGGATGGTATATGACATACACTAGTCCCAATAATTAGCTGTATGTCGATCGATTGATTGACAGGCTGTTATAAGCGTTAAATATTTATATTTGATGCTAATGCAGTATAGAATGCACTCTGGATGATGGTTGATTGTTTATTATTGTTGTTATATACATGTGTTGTATGAAATCCATATAATCAACATTACATGGTAATTGACTGTGTTTGATTCCAGTTCAGAAAGAATGAATATTATAAAATAACGATTATTTTTAAATAACGAATATTTTCAAATAATATTCAGAAAAGAATCAAAATATGATTTTGATGTCCGATTTGGGATGGACACAAAAATATTTAAATATATAAAGCCGTGTTGATTGGATTAACGCCATTTGACATGAACGATATTTATATCGATTTTATTCATTTATACAATGAATATAGAAAAGGAATTGATTTCCAAATCTAATGTTTTGAAAAATACTATCATTTATATATTGATGATATGGAATATTCAATTTTGATTTGAAATTGAATATGAAGTTGAAATCGTTTTGAAAACGAATTTAAAACGATTTAAAAAATATGTTTTAAATGGAAATCGACGAAATATTATATATATATATATATTATATAATGGCCTGAATAGAACGCGCCGCACTGTGGCAGTTCGTGAATTTCGATTATTGACTTCGAACGGACATTACGGGAGATCCGACTGTCGGATTCTCCTAAAACTGGAATCGTTGGGTTCGTATCGAAAAGAGCTTTCTAACGGATATAAGAGATTTGAAATCTAACAGTTGGATTTGGAATTATGTCCAAATCAAATTTGGAAAAGGTCGCTGTAAGTGCAGTTCGATGGCCGTTTATGGAAATTGACTGTACGGGCCTTGATAAAATTACTAAAAATATCAATAATTTGTGTAAAATCATAATAAATGATTTGGAAAGAATTGGGATGAAAATTCTATATTTGAAAAGATAAAAATTGATTTTTATCGAAATGAACAAGTTATTAATTAGTATTATAATCCAATATTTTTATATAAATAAATTGAATTTGAAATGGTACTAAAAATAACCGGAATTTCCAATATATGAATTGGAATGGATTTGAATTGAAATTATCTTTGGAATATTTCGATATTGGATTCCGTGATTATACGGATATTGTGAAGGAATTTGGAAGATATATATCGTTATTCGATTACGGTATTTGTTGATTCCAGAATTTGATATTGAATATAACCGGATATATTTTCTATTCAGAGCCTTGTATTTAATATTAAATGTGATTTTGGGTTTGTCGTGAATGGTGTCTTCATTAACACTGTTCTTGAACCCAGTTGAGAAAAGATTAAATCTTTTTATTTAGATTTAACGAAGGATACCAATTAATTGATATTTAATTGGAATGGAATTGAAATTGGTCTTTAGGTTTATTGTGAACAGTGTTTTAAATAACACTTGCTCTTTAACCCGATTAACAATGGAATAAGATTTTGGGTTGTCGTGAATGGTATCTTTAATAATACTGTTCTTAGACCCAATGGAGTTAAGAAAATCAGAAGCTAACTGGAAATTAGTTAAGTTGAATGGTTTCCTGGGTATTGATCTAATGTTGGTTTCGGCCTTCGGGGTTAATACTTAAGGAATTGTTCACTTGCTTATTTACGGTTAAAGGCTGATGGAATGGAATGTAATTTTGGGTTTATCGTGAACTGTGTTTTAAAGGACCTTGGTTCTTTAACCCAGTTAGAGACAGGAATAAGATTTTGGGTTGTCGTGAATGGTATCTTTAATAATACTGTTCTTAGACCCAATGGAGTTAAGAAAATCAGAAACTAACTAGAGATTAGTTAAGTTGAATGGTTTCCCGTGTATTGATCTGATGTTGGTTTCGGCCTTCGGGGTTAATATTTATGGAATTGTTCACTTGCTAATTTACGGTTAAAGGCTGATGGAATGAAATGTGATTTTTGGTTTATCGTGAACGGTGTTTTAAATGACATTGGTTATTTAACTCATTCAAAAGACAAGATATGATTTCCCAAGTTAAACAATCATTAATATTGATTTTGGGAAGATTAAAACCTAGTGGAGTTTTAACGCATCTTTAATTAGATCGAAATGATATCCAAAGGAAGATTAAAGAATAAATTTAAAGAATTTATCTTTGATAAAATTAATGGGAACCTTTCCCAAAGTATAAGAATATTTGATAAAGGAATATTCTAGATTGGAATGAGGCATATGTTGTGTTTTTATAGCACTTGTTTGTTATATACGCGAGTTATTCAGAATGTCCAGGTTTATCCCATTCTAAATAACTGATTCGACGATATGTCGAGGATGAAGGCGGTGGTCGAAGACCGGAGGCCTTCACATTGTTTGGATGATTACTGATGTCTTGTTTGGGCTGTACACCCAAAGCAAGGTAATAAGTGGTGATCGTCTAGACGTACTTGGAGATCGACCGGATATGCAAGGGACTCCCCCCTGTATTGGACATATGGGGGAGGAATAAGGTGCCTCCTTCATTCAAAGCCAGAACAAACTTGTAAATGGATGTGTGTTTGACATCGGATTTCACTCTATGTGATTGATAGACATCGGTTGCATAGCGTGGATTGCATGCGTGGCATGCTGAGATGCAAATGATTAAGGCTTCTATTGAGAAGCAGAGTCTTTATTTGATGATCAAAGCACGACTTTAATATAACATAGCTTTGTGTAGCGTTAATTCGCGAGCCACACACCCCGGTGTGAACTAAAAATGGGGGAGGACCTCAGGGAGGACATGCGTTTCTTTCTAGCTAGGAGTGGTGTCAGCGTTTTACTATCCCTGACATTTTACTTATGTGGGTGATGGATAGAGAGGCGCCTTGGTTATATCGGTCGGGGCCGATAGTTTGGTTGGGATATGACCAGTTTACGCCCCATAAGGCGGGAAACGCATTGTTCAGGCATTTTAATCCACTCTGTATGGACCGGCCCTGACGATCCAAGGCATGCCTACGCGCTTGCCTAAGGGGCGGGCTAGAGCATCTCGAAGCGGTAAGGACGATCCCCTGCCTTGGTTCGCAGATGGAATCCAATTTCCAATACGACACCATGCAGTTTTAATTGTAGAACTAGTATGGCGTTATGATATATGGTACCATGCCGTCTATGATTGATACATTTATATTTGAAGTTGTTTTCTTCACTTATAGTAAGAATAAAAGATGAAATTTAGCGTATCAAACATTCTTTGGCTATTATAAGGTAACACCATATCCTCCGGCTTGCGTTGCATTGTGTGATGGGACCTGGATCTTATAATAGCTTCATTGTTCTTTATTTAGCATTGCGCTGTTTGTTTTATGCACTGGTATTCTTGGGAGGAAACCCGTTCCATGTTATACGTCGTGGTCCCTTTATTTACCTAACCTTAAAAATAAAGATTAATAATTGTTTTAGTTCTCTTACCAGTCACATGACTGACCTGGAGTTTATTGTTTTAACTAAACTCTGGGTGCCCCTATTTTCCACGGGCAGCTAGTAGTTTTGGTTTTGCAGATTTATATTCACAAGATCCTGATTTACAGCTGGAATGATATTCGGAAAGCTCTGTATCTGTTTATCTCTTTCAGTTGTGTTTTGTATTATTTTCCGCTACTGTGTAATGTAATTTAAATCTCTGATATTTTTCTGATGTTTAATATTTATTCATACTCTGTATATTCATGTATTCTAATGGAATTGTTGTAATAAGCAATGAAATATTCTTATGTTTGTGTTCTGATTCGTCTTGTCCTCAAGTCAATTCGGGCTTTCCTTCACGGGAAGTTTTGGATTCTTACAGTGGTATCAGAGCTTTGGTTTACAGAGCTTGGAGAACAAGACATGTTAGAACCAAGCGAAATAATTCATCAAAGATTGGATTAGTAATATCCAATGAGAATGATTCGCTAGAGATAGGATCAGTAGTATCCTAGAACGAGTGTGAAGAGTGTTATTTTTAAAATAAAATTGAAAACAAGTTTTGTTTTGAAGATTTAAACTTTATTATTTGTATTTGAATATTTATTTTAAATTGATTTGGACAATCAAGTACATAAAGACTTTGCATGTACGTCTGATCCACATGTATTCGAAGTTTTAATATACTGGATAGATATAGAATCACACTCTAATCACCCGGGGATGATTCTGATGATCGTCCGGACATCATCAGAATTTATTTTCGAGTTTCGAAAGTGTGATGTTTATATGATTCCAATTGACCAAAATATAGTTAGAATATATTGTTGTGACTTGGCATCAAAAATGTGATTTTTGTATATATGTCAAAATTATGAATTTGAAACTTTAATTCACTAATTGATTGATGGTTGTGTTGTATGATTATTTGTTATCTAATAAGACCATTATATGAAAGAACGGTACAAATGACTAAATTGTGTCGAATATTGAAAATTGATTGCAAATACATGCATGTACATATATATATTTGTGAACAGGTCATAGTAAAGAAAGCTAAGCAGAGGAATAAAATTGTTTGCCCGACAAATAGGTACACGTTTATTGTATTTCTTGGGGTTTTTGATAATTTTATGAGCCGATTGTCTAGCCGCTTGGCTGTTTCTTTTTCTTTTTGAGATGAGAGGGCCTGTTTGGCGGTTTGGGGATTTTCACGGTGCTCCTATATAAAGGAGATTATGGCGAAATTTTTCAAAAATTTAGGGTGTTAGCTAAATTTTTGAAAAATTAGAAATTCTTAGAAACTGAAAATTTAAAGAATGAAAGCCAAACTGAAAGTTGAGTTGATTAGTTAAACAACTTTCAGCTCCATTCCTTTTCGGGGACAAAAAAGATTTTAAGTGGGGGTGATTGTAACAACCCGGAAAATCCGAACCAATTTAAAATTTTTATTTTGGCAATTTTAATGAATTTTGGATATTTAAAATGATTTATTTTAAATAATAAAGACGAGAAATTTATTTTGAATAGAATTAGAACGCATATATTTATTTAAATCGACGTTAGAATATAAAATATTTATTTTAATTATAAAAGGAATTGGAAATGGTGCGGTAGTTCGAAAATTCGATTTCAAACTTCAAATGAATGTACAGGATTCAAAATAAACTGGATTTTAGCAAAACTAAAAATATTAGAATCTAACTGAAAATATATTTCCAAAGAATCCGAAAAATGGAAATTTCATAGCGGGAATAAAAAGTTATGCCCAGTTGAAATTTCAAAATAGTCGCTATGAAAATATAGCCCTTAAAAATGGAAATTTTGCAAACGACCTCCGTTTTCGACGAAACCACTTTTGTTGGATCCGAGAAGTCAAGTTATTGCTATATTCCAAAATTCGTAATTTTTGGAATCAAAATGTGAGCGTGGTAAAAGAAAACGTGTTTTAACAGTTTTAGTCAATTTCGATCGACAAGAAAATGGCTATTTTTCAAACGGTCTCAGAATTTGACGAAATTAGTTTTGTTTGAACCGTATCGTCAATACGAAGCTAGAAAATATTTTTCGGGAAATTTTGAAGTCCGTATGTGGCCTCGGAAAATTGAAATGTGCGTTCAAATTCAATATATAGATTTATATTTTGATTTTGACGGAAACTGATCGAAACGATCGAATCATCCTACGATACATATCCCATTGTGTTTGGAATGGGGGTAATACGCTAGGGATAACAGTCAGTGGACTTCATTTGGTGTTCGAATCGTAAAGCAACTTTTTGGATTAAATTAAATAAATAAATAAATAATAAATTTCACATAACCCCCTTCTCCTTATCAGAACAGATCGAAGATTAAAATAAAGAAAAGGGGGAGAAAATCTCCCCACAATCGATCCCCAGGAGCCCCCTTCCTCCGTAGCACCACGCCGGAAACCCACCGCCAGACCCCCTCACCTTGATCCCCTCCTCTCTCCTCTCCGACGAAGACCCAGACCCCCCCCCCCCCCGAACGCGAGCCCGTGGAACCACACCACCCACCAACGCCTTCTCCTCCGCCCCCACTTCCTCATCTCCGCTTTCCCTTGCTTTTTGCACCATCGGAGCCTCCTACCTGAAACCCGCGAGCAGTTCCACTTGCGGACCTCCCCCTTTGCGCCACACGATCTCGCGCAACCACCACTCGATGAAGTTTAGGTGTGAGGGAAAATGGGTTAATGGTTGGGGCTTGTTCAACGTTTACTGGCGCAGCAGAAAGCAAACTAAAAGTAAGCTTGTAAGTAGGTTTTTTTATATATTAAAAGGCCTTGTTTTTCAAAATCAGAAATAATATATATATGACATATTATAAGGTCGGACTTTTATTTACATGAAAGATCGGATACCAAAAAGATAAGATTTTTAGAAACAAAAAGATATGATTTTATGTAGCGAAATAAAAATTTGATTTTTATTATATATCTAGCATTGAAATAAAAATGTGATTTTTATAGCGTTGAAATAAAAATGCGATTTTATATATGAACAGCGTGAAAATGAAGTTGGAATTTCGGGAAAGTCCAATCGATCAGAAATGCAGAATAAGGAAGACTGACAGAGTGGAACCCAAAGGTGAGAACTTCTCACTTTGAATTTTATTTTCTAGTTAAAATATATACTAGGATGTAGACGGTGTTTAGCAGCACCCGACACCCATCGTCCAATAACCATGGACGACTTGTTTGTTTGTTTGATTGTGTTGTGAAAATTGATTGTGTGATGTGGAATGGAATAAAATATTTTATAGTTAAAAATATAATTTTTAATGTGTATATGAATAAAATAAATATTTATAAACAAATCGGATGATTTGTTTATGTACAATGATTTGACTGATATTGATTCGGACGATAAATTTTACACATCGCCCAACTGCACAAATAAAATTCATTATTTGTTGATTGAAACCCCACACAGGTATTGGGATGATATATGACATACACTAGTCCCAGTAATTAGCTGTATGTCGATCGATTGATTGACAGACTGTTATAAGCATTAAATATTTATATTTGATGCTTATGCAGTATAGAATGCACTCTGGATGATGGTTGATTGTTTATTATTGTTGTTATGTACATGTATTGTATGAAATCCATATAATCAACATTATATGGTAATTGACTGTGTCTGATTCCAGTTCAGAAAGAATGATTATTTTAAAATAACGATTATTTTAAAATAATGAATATTTTTCAAATAATATTCATAAAAGAATCAAAATATGAATTTGATGTCTGATTTGGGATGGACACGAAAATATTTAAATATATAAAGCCGTGTTGATTAGATTAACGCCATTTTGACGTGAACGATATTTATATCGATTTTATTCATTTATATAATGAATATAGAAAAGTAATTGATTTTCAAATCTAATGTTTTGAAAATACTATCATTTACATATCGATGATATGGAATATACAATTTTGATTTGAAATTGAATATGAAGTTAAAATCGTTTTGAAAACGAATTTAAAACGATTTATGAAATATGTTTTAAATGGAAATCGACGTAATATTATATATATATATATATATATATATATATATATATATATATATATTATATAATGGTCTGAATAGAACGCATCGCGCTACGGTAGTTCGTGAATTTTGACCATTGACTTTGAACGGACATTATGGGAGATCCGACCATCGGATTCTCCTAAAACCAGAACCGTTGTGTTCGTATCGAAAAGAGCTTTCTAACGAATATTAGAGATTTGAAATCTAATGGTTGGATTTGGAATTATGTCCAAATCAAATTTGGTAAAGGTCGCTGTAAGTGCAGTTCGATGGCCGTTTATGGAAATCGACTGTACGGGCCTTGATAAAATTATTAAAAATATCAATAATTTGTGTAAAATCATAATAAATGATTTGGAAAGAATTGAGATGAAAACTTCCATATTTGAAAAGATAAATATAGATTTTTATCTTTTCAAATATGCTAGTTATTAACTAGAATTATAATCCAATTTTTTTAAATAAATAAATTGGATTTGAAATGGTTTTAAATATAACTGGAATTTCCAATATATGAATAGGAATGGATTTGAATCGAAATTATCTTCGGAATATTTCGATATTGGATTCCGTGATTATAAGGATATTGTAAAGGAATTTGGAAGATATATTATCGTTATTCCAATACGGTATTTGTTGATTCTAGAATTTGATATTGAATATAAGCTGTTATATTTTATATTTAGAGCCTTATATTTAATATTAAATTTGATTTTAGGTTTGTTGTGAATGGTGTCTTCATTAACACTGTTCTTGAACCCAGTTGAGAAAAGATTAAATCTTTTTATTTAGATTTAATGCAGGATACCAATTAATTGATATTTAATTGGAATGGAATTGAAATTGGTCTTTGGGTTTATCGTGAACAGTGTTTTAAATAACACTTGTTCTTTAACCCGATTAACAATGGAATAAGATTTTGTGTTGTTGTGAATGGTATCTTTAATAATACTGTTCTTAGACCCAATGGAGTTAAGAAAATCAAAAACTAATTGGAAATTAGTTAAGTTGAATAGTTTCTGGGTATTGATCTGATGTTGTTTTCAACATTCGGGGTTAATTCTTAGGGAATTGTTCACTTGCTAATTTACGGTTAAAGGCTGATGGAATGGAATGTAATTTTGGGTTTATCGTGAACCATGTTTTAAAGGACATTGGTTCTTTAACCCAGTTAAAGATAGGAATAAGATTTTGGGTTGTCGTGAATGGTATCTTTAATAATATTGTTCTTAGACCCAATGGAGTTAAGAAAATCAGAAACTAACTGGAGATTAGTTAAGTTGAATGGTTTCCTGGGTATTGATCTGATGTTGGTTTCGGCCTTCGGGGTTAATACTTAGGGAATTGTTTACTTGCTAATTTACGGTTAAAGGCTGATGGAATGGATTGTGATTTTGAGTTTATCGTGAACCGTGTTTTAAATGACATTGGTTCTTTTACCCAGTTAAAAGACATGACATGATTTTCTAAGTTAAACGATCATTAATATTGATTTTTGGGAAGATTAACACCAAGTGGAATTTTAATGCATCTTTAATTAGATCGAAATGATATCCAAAGGAAGATTAAAGAATAAATTTAAAAAATTTATCTTCGATAAAATTAAGGGGAACCTTTCCCAAAGTATAAGAATATTTGAATAAAGGAATATTCTAGATTGGAATGAGGCGTATGTTGTGTTTTTATAGCACTTGTTTATTATACACGCGAGTTATTCAGAAAGACCGGGTTTATCCCATTCTGAATAACTGATTCGACGATATGTCAAGGATAAAGACGGTGGTCGAAGATAGGAGGTCTTTACATCGTTTGGATGATCACTGATGTCTTGATTAGGTTGTACACCCAGGGCAAGGTAATAAGTGGTGATCGTCCAGACGTACTTGGAGATCGACCGGATATGCGAGGGCCTCTCCCCTGTATTGGACATATGAGGGAGGAATAAGGTGCCTCCGGTTTCGTTCCGACCCAGAACGAACTTGTAAATGGATGTTTGTCTGACATCGGGTTTCACTCTGTGTGATTGATAGACATTAGTTGCATAGCGTGGATTACCTGTGTGGCATGCTGAGATGCAAATGATCAAGGCTTCTGTTGAGAAGCAGAGTCTTGTGGTTGATGATCAAAGCACGGCTTTAATATAGCGTAGCTTTGTGTAGCGTTAATTCGTGAGCCTCACACCCCGGTGTGAACCATAAGCAGGAAAGGACCTCAGGGAGGACATGCGTTTCTTTCTAGCTAGGTGTGGTGTCAGCATTTCACTATCCCTGACATTTTACTTACGTGGATGATGGATAGCGAGGCGCCTCGGTTATATCGGTCGTTCCGGGGCTGATAGTTTGGTCGGAATATGACCAGTTTACGCCCTATGGGGCGGGGAAACGCATTGTTTAGGAATTTTAATCCACTCCATGTGGACCGGCCTTAACGATCCACGGCTTGCCTATGCACTTGCCTGACGGGCGGGCTAGAGCATCTTGAAGCGGTAAGGACGATCCCTTGCCTTGATTCACAGATGGAAATCCAACTTCCAATACGACACCATGCGGTTTTAATTGTAGAACTAGTATGGAGACTTGATGTATGGTACACATGCCGTCTATGATTGATACATTTATATTTGAAGTTGTTTTCTTCACTTATAGTAATAATAAAAGATGAAATTTAGGGTATCAAGCATTCTTTGGCTATTATAAGGTAAAACCCTATCCTTCGGCTTGTGTTGCATTGTGTGATGGGACCTGGGTCTTATACTAGCTTCATTGTTCTTTATTTATCATTGCGCTGTTTGTTTTATGCACTGGTATTCTTGGAAGGAAACCCGTTCCGTGTTATACGGCATGGTCCCTTGATTTACCGAACTTTAAAAATAAAGATTAGTAACTATTTTAGTTCTCACACCAGTCTCATGACTGACCTGGAGTTTATTGTTTTAACCTAAACTCTGGGTGCCCTTATTTTCCATGGGCAGCTAGTAGTTTCGGTTTTGTAGATTTATATTCACAGGATCCTGGTTTACAGCTAGAATGATATTCAGAAAGCTCTGTGTCCGTTTTTCTCTTTCAGTTGTGTTTTCTATTATTTTCCGCTGCTACGTAATGTAATTTTAATCTCTGATATTTTTCTGATGTATAATATTTATTCATACTCAGTATATTCTTGTATTCTGATGGAATTGTTGTAATAAGCAATGAAATATTCTTCTGTTTGTGTTCTGATTCGTCTTGTCCTTAAGTCAGTTCGGGCTTTCCTTTATGGTGAAGTTTTGGGTCCTGAAACTCACACCCCAGTAAGAGTCAGAAATGGGATAAGGGAACTCAGGGAGTGCACAACGTTTTTTTCTAGCTAGAAGTGGTGTCATGGTATGGAGCCCAAACATTTTTACTTATGTGGATGATGGAAAGAGGCGCTTCAACATATTGGTCGCTGCTGGCCAAGTGATAGGTCCAACAGGACCGGGAAATGTGTGTTTAGGAATAACTAATCCACTAAAGTATTTGTGGACCGGCCCTGCAGGATCCAAGGGTTCGCCAGCGTCCGAGCCCTGAGACATTTGATAGAGTGTCTCAAATCGGTAAGGTGACCATCCCTGGCCTTGACTCATGATGGAAACCCAATTTCCAATACGACATTACGGATTTGATTGTAAACCTATATATAGCGACATAGTACATGGTAGCTATTCGTCTAGGATTGATACATTTACTTTGAAAATGTTTTAAACTGACTAGACACTAATAATAATATCAAGTTTTATACGTATCAATCATGTTTGACCATTATAAGGTAAAACTCTATCCTCCGGTTTGCGTTGCATTTTGTGATGGGACTTGGGTTGTAATGACCCGCACTGGCAGAGGTATTATGATTAATTTATTTAATTATATCAATGGTGGTTTAGAGGATTTAATGGCCGTGGAATTAAATAATGGTGAATATTTAATTAGAATAATAAATTAAATAATATATTTAATTCTGAAATAATCAGAATTGGCCGAAATGGCGATATGGTGTGAACCGGATCATCTGTGATATTTAATTCAGCTTGGAATTGAATTTAAACAACGAATATATTCAATCATCGACAATTGAACGTATAGTTTACAGTATAATTATAATCGAGCCCGTAATGGCGCGGCAGTTCGCTATTTGGCGATTCGAACTTCAATTGAATGTACATGATTCGTTTTAAATCGGATTTCTGTGAAACAGGAAACGTACGGAGCTGGTGGAGTATATCTTTCTAGTGGAAGAGAAAAATCAGGATTTCGTCGTATAGATTTTGAGATATGTCCAAATCAAATTTTAAATTCGTCGCTATAGAATCGTTATAGACCGTAATGGTTTATTTGATATAACTAGAGATCGAGTTGGAATTTAGACAAGGTTCTTTTGGGAAATAGCGATAATTTAATTTTTAGAATTTTACTGTAATTTTTAATTAATTTAATAAGCGACTTTTTATTTGAAGTATTTCGCACCCTGAAATCAACATTTTGAAGTTTCAAAATATGAGTCCACCCACCGGTATTATTATATTTTTGGGATCGTGACTCCTCGTTGGACACAACCGTAATTTGTTTTCTGTCTGTAGCAGTTGTATATGAACGAAATTTATGAAAATGGATACAAAAGAATATCTATGCCTATATAATAACTCTAACATAAAACTAAAGTCCACGTTCATCCTTCTCATTCCATCGGTTCTTTGTGAACTCAAAACATAGACGTGGCCTCATAAAATCATCACCAAGAAATATCTAACCCTATAAATAATCCTAAGTTATAACCTAATTTACGTTTTTCCACGGCCGCCACTTCCTACGTTCTTTCAGAAAATGTTGTGTTTTGCTTACAGAGGACTTGCGTTTTGAGGAGAAGAAGGGAAGGGGCAGGTCACGAGAGAAGTGAAGGATGATGGTTATGGTTCTTGTTTTCATGGTGTATTGATGGAGTGTGTAGTGTGTGAAAATAAATAATGGTGAAATATGCTTGGAAGTTGATGAAGTACTGAATGCGTGAGGGTCTCGTGAGGAGCTGGATTAAACCAGCGAGAGGTCAGGATCAACACGAGTATTTGGAGAGGATGTCGAAGCAGGGTACGGTTGAGTACGGTCATAGTGCTGGAAGGGATGCGAAAGCATCCTATCGCGTCTTGTAGAAAGTCGAAGAAGAAAGCATCAAGTTGGAATATGGATATGGGTGATCGAGAGTTGGTGTTGATGGGTTTTCTTTGCTGCAAAAGTGAGTAGCGTTTCCGATGAGGCTTGGGGAAACTCTAAGGCGTTGAAATGGCCATGGTGCTGTTCAGTTGGGAGCAGCAGTTTAAGGATCGAGAAGAATACTGGTGCTAAGCGGGTTTGGGTTCAAAGGGAAAGCGGGTAGTGGGTCTGGAATCACGGGCCTGGTGGGCTTAAGGGAATAAATGGACGGATGTTTCTTTTGTTGGGTGAATGGAATACTTAAGACGCATGGTGTAATAGTGAAGAACGTGGAGTCGTTTGGGCCAAGAGTTTAAGTTAAGCCATTTAGAGAAAGGAAATTTAATTTATTTTAATTTAAATTAGTATAAACTTGTATAAGTCATATCTTATTCATACGTGGTCAGATTGACGAACCGTAAGTTGCGTTGGGATCGTATGGACGACTACAGAATGGAACTGACCAGGAGTGAATCCGAGCTCATTACAATTTATGGAGAAATAAATTGTCCGTCGAAATCAAATAACGAAAACCGTTATTTAACGGTTAACGCGCCAAAGTGAGTAAATCTCACTAATTCTGAACAGTTTATAATTTCATGTTGTATTTTTAGAACTGTTAGATATTGGCTGATTGACTGTGTGTTGATTGTTTGATTGAACTGCTAGTCAGTTAGTTAAATTTTCTATATTGATTCTGTTTAACATAATATATCATATGGAACTGAAAGTGATGTTATCTATATTGTTTAACATCTGTGATGCAGGGAAACAAGTTGGAGGAATCCAACTGGATTCCTCAACATTTATTTTACTGTTTTCATATATTGTGATATATGACGTGTTATATAATCTGTTATGGATTATGGGTGTTGAAATGATGTTGATCATTTTTATTCGATATTTTAAATATCATAAAAGACCCTTGGATGTAAAAAGAATTATTTCAATGTATATTGAAATAAAGGGATTTTATAAAATCAACAGATTTTATAAAAGGAATATTTCGAAAGTAAATAAAAGGGAAAAATGTTTTTAAAATGAATAGAGTTTTATAAAAGGAAAATCATTTGTAAAGTGAAGAACTGTTACTGAAAGTAAATCTTTATAAATGAATAGTTTATTCGAAAAGTAAAAGGAGTTAATCGATGTTAGTTAATCGATTAGAGAATAAAGTAAAAGGAGTTAATCGATGTTAGTTTAATCGATTAGAGTTAAAGAAAAAGGAGTTAATCAATTAGAGTTAAAGTAAAAGAAGTTAATCGATGTTAGTTAATCGATTAGAGAATAACGTAAAAGGAGTTAATCGATGTTAGTTTAATCGATTAGAGTTAAATTAAAAGGAGTTAATCGATGTTAGTTAATCGATTAGAGAATAACGTAAAAGGAGTTAATCGATGTTAGTTTAATCGATTAGAGTTAAAGAAAAAGGAGTTAATCGATGTTAGTTAATCGATTAGAGAATAACGTAAAAGAAGTTAATCGATGTTAGTTAATCGATTAGAGAATAACGTAAAAGGAGTTAATCGAATATAGTTTATTCGAAGAAAGTAAAAGGAGTTATCGAATAGAGTTAAGTAAAAAGAGTCAATCGAATATAGCTACTCGAAAGAGAATTACGTAAGGAAGTTAGTAAAAGGGATATAAAGTGAACTTTGCCTATTTCAAAGTTAGAAATGTTGTTCAGTTAAGGTCTGAGAGGTAGTTCTACCCCAACTTGATTGACTTCGTTTTTAACTAAGGAATAGTTAAGGTTTGGCAGTAAAGGGAATGGTTTGAGTTGGCATTGCGATGGTTTGGTTAAACATCTGTCTAAGTCCAATGAAGAAGCTTTGGAAATGTTTTCCAAATAAGAAACCAGAAATGTTTTCTAATAAAGAAAACAAGAAATGAAAATGTTTTCCATTATTAATAACATATATTTCCCAAATTTAGAAAATAGGAAATATGGAATATAGAGAAACAGGAGATAAGTAAATTTATGAAATTAAGAGATAAATGTTGAATGATGTTTGATCGATATAAATTTCCATTTGGAAATAATATCGTTGTTTGCACACCTGTTTTTATTCGATAGTTAAATCACAGACTATCGAAGTTTTGACCATTTTAACGTTGTTAATATGGAGAGACCGGTTGGATTATTTGTGACGGCCCGCCCCGCACCAGCCTGCATTTCCTCCGGAAGTGCGTTGTACACATGCCCGACTAGCACGAAACGATCGCCAAAGAAAGGAAAGGGAAGAAGGAAATGAACATACAAAGAACCTGTAGAATGTCTCACAGCGCATGGAATAAAATATAATAATAACATACTTGACATAAAACAGGTGAGACAGTGCATAAGCTGATAACTAAAATCAACATCAATCATCTGAGCAGCGGAAATCCATATACAGCTTATTACAATTTTCCAAATTTACAGTCTCTAAACAGAAGAAAGCTAAAGTAGAAGATACACCACCAATGCCCAAGCAGTGATCTTCAACAACACAGGGAGAATATTATATATATTACGTGGAAGCCTCCTGCTCGTCTCCGGATCATCTACCCGTGCATCACCAGCTAATCTGTCTCTAGTCTGCTCGTGTGAGCACCCAGAGTAATAAGAGGAGACATAAAACTCTGGGTCAGACATAAAGCCTGGTATGAGCGATAAGCATCTAAATAGAATAATAACAGGTATACTAAACCATACCTGAACCTGGACCTGCAACCAAAGAGTTAGTACCACATACCGTACAATACTCCAAGGTGCCATAATAAATAGTGTAAGAATACGGGGGTGGGGTGTGCATGTCACAATGATAGCAAACGAATCATCCATAGCAACCATCCTCACATCCCTCACTCAGTGCGTAAAGCGTACGATATCTACCACTTTGGAACACTAGACAAACTGAGGTAACGACGAATCCCGACTTGTAGAAACCCTGCTATGACCAAGCTAAACATATGGAGTCATGACCAAACATTTCAATGACCCACTTCATTAGTTGTAGCCCTTGGTCCTACCGATGCCATAATGGCCCTGAATCCGCCTTCGTACCTCCTACCATAGTGGTCCAAAGCTATAGACGTCGATAAACCCTTGGCACGCGTCCCGCAGCAAAGCCCAACCATGAAGCGAACTCGTTGATTCCCATCCGAATCTTGAGCTCTAACTTCTCATTTGGACTTCCTTTGCATCTCGGGTTTGATCGAATTGGAGTGAGTCTTCAGAAGAGTTGTCACGCAGTAACAGTCCTAGAATTCGATTCGGTTCGGTAGTCATCACCCTCGTCGGTTCGGGTCGGGTGCTATGCTTCGGGTCGGGTCGGTGTCCTCATCCGGGTCGAGTCGGGTTGCTGTATTCCTTCCAGTTTTCTCCGATCAGCTCCCTCGTTTTCCATCTACTCCGATCCGATCCGCTCCCGTTCTCCATCTACTCCGATCCGATCCGCACTTGCTGTCTGATCTGCGTGGTTTTCCCTCTTGCTAGTCCTCCAAAGAGTTTACTTCCGATCCGAGCCCTGCGTCTCCAAGTCGATCCGATCTGGCCCTCATTATTCTTCCGATCCGATCCCCTCTTGTCCACTCCAACTCTAAGTAAACGGCCTTCCTTTTTGCCATGTCTCCTATGTGCCAAACTCCAGTTCGGGTCGGTTTTCTTGCCCAGTTCACATATCCGATCCGAGCCTCATCCGATCCGAACCGGTTAAGAATCTACACATTTCTGCAACTTTCCAGCGAGCTTTCTACGCCATTCGACGATGTTTTCGACCAATGTAACTTTTCTAATCAATCATAAAACATACCATAGAGTCATAGCAACATGTAATAGCAACCACAAACAGCAAACAACAATTCAAATGAATCAAAATGGATCAAAAGTGACTAAAACTTCATATTTTCCCATAGCATGTTTAAGTAGAACTAATCATAGGGTTAGCAAAACTTAATCAAATCGAACCAAATTTCTAACAGAAGCATAAAATATTATTTAAGAATTTCTAACCATTTTTCCAGAATTTATTAGTGCATAAATTCGCTAATCTTCACTAATTACCCTTAATTACCGTAATTAGTGCAAAAACTATGCAAATCACTCACCTTGGCCACAAATAAAATTCTCAGAACTGAAACTCCTCTGATTTGGGGCGAATACTGATGTCCAACAGCAGCTCTAACCTTGCTTTGGTGCTTTTTCTTCTTAATTTGATGTTGCTAAGCCTAATCTTCAATTAGAAAGTGATTTGGGGTGTTTTAGATGTAGGAGGCCATTGTTAGAGTGTCTAAGGATGAAAGTGGCGGCTGGAAAATGTCTAAAGAAATGTTTTCTAACCCTAATCAGCCCCTATATACCCCTAAACCCGATATTCCCCTTTGGGCCTAGCTGTTAATCACCCGGTTAAGCCCAATTAAGCTGTTTTTCACCATCTGAAACTTGTTTCAGCCATATCTCCCAAACGGTGAGTCCGTTTGGCTAATGTGACCACTCTACGGAAAGAGAAACCATCATCCGGAGCCAATGAAAGTGGTTTCAGGTCAAAATCTCTTTCCAGTCAAAAGTTATGGCCAAAATAGTGCCAACTAGGGGTAAACTGGTCATTTAAAAATCGGGAAAAATCATGAACATGGGAAATGACCCCAATAGTCGTCTCCCAAAGTTACCTGACCATACGACTTCGTATGTGAAAGAAATAAATATCCTACGATCCTATGATGCGTAGAATGCGGGTCGTTACACTCTCCCCCCCTTAAGAAATTTCGTCCCCGAAATTCCTTAACCCAAAACATACAAAAGATCCCACATGCCTAACAACCACATACAACAATCAAACATGCAAAACAAGCAAACAAGCCTATCCTAGCATGCGGAAAACTAAATCGAAGTCAAAATCTAACCAGGCAAAGAGTTCTGGGTGTGACTTCCTAATGTTTCCTCTGTCTCCCAAGTACAATCATTCTCGTGCTCGCTCCACTGTACCTTGACTAGCTTCACCGCCTTCCTTCGAAGTTGCTTCATGTCGTGCGCAACAATACGGGCCGGCTTGCGGTTCCTAACCGCCTCGGGTTCTACTTCGAAGTCCTCTAACTGATCAGGTGAAATAGTCATATCTGAGTCGTGAACGAACTTCCTTTGTTGGGAAACATGAAATACGTCGTGAACTCCCGCCATCTTCTCTGGTAAGTCAATTCTGTATGCCAAATTCCCGACTAGTTCAAGAATAGGGAATGGACCAACAAATCTTGGTGCTAATTTGCCTCTCCTGCCAAATCGTATTACGCTCTTCAACGGAGAAATCTTGACAAACACCAAGTCACCAACAGAGAATTTTAGGTCTCTTCTCCTCTTATCAGCATAACTCTTCTGCCTATCTTGGGCAGCCTTCATTCGTTGTTGAATGATCTTGATCTTATCTGAAGTTTCCCTCACCACATCTGGTCCAAGCATAAACTTCTAGCCAGTCTCTATCCAACATGATGGTGAGTTGCACGGTCTTCCGTACAAAGCTTCAAACGGAGCCATACCGATACTGGATTTGTAGCTATTATTATATGCAAACTCTACTAGATGCAAATGGTCATCCCATGATCCACCAAAATCCAATATACATGCTCTCAAGAGGTCTTCCAAAATACGGTTCACCCTCTCCGTCTGACCGTCGGTCTGAGGATGATATGTGGTACTGATATGTAACTCTGACCCTAGAGCCTCTTGTAAGCTCTTCCAAAACCCACTAGTGAACAACGGGTCTCGGTCGCTCACAATGCTTTTAGGTACTCCATGAAATCTCACTCCCACTTCATATACAATTCTGCTAACTTAGCTGCCGTTCTGGTCGATTTGACTGGTATAAATCTTGCACTTTTAGTCAGTCGATCCACAACTACCCAAATGCTATCATGTCTCGATCTAGTCCTTGGTAAACCATCAATGAAATCCATCGAGTCTTGCTCCCATTTCCATTCGGGAATTTCTAAAGGCTGTAACAACCCACTAGGCTTCTTTTGCTCGGCTTTAACTAGCTGGCAATTCATGCACTTGGATATAAACTTCCCAACGTCTCTTTTCATCCCTTCCCAGTAGTAAGTCTGCTTCATATCTCGATACATCTTGTTACCACCAGGGTGTATAGTCAGCTTTGAGTGATGACATTCTCTAAGCACTTCATCTCTCAATCCATTGACATTGGGCACAACAAGCTTTCCATTCTTTCTAAGCCATCCATCTCGATCAAGCCCATACTTGTTCATCTCCTCATCGATATCCATCTTTAACTTGGAGATGATTTCCAATAGGTTAGGATCGTCCCTCTGACTAGAGCCGATCCGCTCAATTAAAGTGGGTCTGATCGTCAAACTTGCTAACATTTCTGGATCCAATTCGCACTTTGGTCTGAAATCAAACCCCGCGATATACTCCAGTTGCTTCCATTCTAGAAACATAGCCCCTAAGCTGGCATGTCTCCTACTCAATGCATCAGCCACCGCATTGCCCTTTCCCGGTGTATATGCGATGTCAAAATCATAGGAAGCTAAGAACTCTAACCATCTCTACTGACGGAGATTCAGATCTTTCTGAGAGAAGAGATACTTTAACGACTTATGATCCGTAAATAGCTCAAATCTTTCCCCAAGAGATAGTGTCTCCACATCTTTAACGCGAACACGATCGCTGCCAATTCCAAATCATGGGTAGGGTATCTTCTCTCGTGCGGTTTCAATTGCCGACTTGCGTAAGCTACAACCCTACCGCCTTGCATCAATACAGCACCCAGTCCGGTACCACAGGCATCCGTGTATACCGTCATCTCTTCATCCCCCTTTGGAATGACTAACACTGGTGCGCTTGTCAACTTGTCCTTTAGACTTTTGAATGCATTCTCGCACCTTTCATCCCAGACAAAAGTTTGATTCTTCTTGGTCAACTGGGTCAATGGTGCGGCTATCTTGGAGAAACCTTGGATAAACTTACGATAATATCCGGCTAATCCCAAGAAACTTCTTACATCTGTTGCGTTCTTGGGCGTAGGCCAATCCTGTACCGTAACCACCTTCGCCGGGTCCACGGCAATACCATTCTCTGATACAACATGGCCCAAGAACCTCACTTCCCTCTTCCAGAAGTGACACTTAGAAAACTTTGCTTTCAATTGGTGTTTTCTCAACACCTCCATCGCTACTCTTAAATGTTCCTTGTGTTCTTCCTCTGTCGTTGAATAGACCAAAATATCATCAACGAACACAAGGACAGACTTATTCAACTGATCTCTGAATACCCTATTCATAAGTTCCACAAAATATGCCGGGGCATTAGTCAGCCCAAATGGCATGACCAACCATTCATAAAATCCAGACGGCGTTCGAAATGCCGTTTTAGCTATACTCTCAGCTTCCACTCTAAGCTGATGAAAACCTGTCGCGAGATCCAACTGAGAAAATACTCTCGCGCCACTCAACTGATCGAACAAATCATCTATCCGCGGTAGAGGATACTTGTTCTTCCTCGTCACTTTATTCAACTCGCGGTAGTCTACACACAACCGAAGGGAACCATCCGCCTTGGTAGCAAATACAACTGGTGCTCCCCATTCAGAAACACTCCTTTTGATAAATCCCTTCTTCAAAAGATCGCTGACTTGCACCTCGAGCTCTCGCTGCTCTCTAGGTGCCATACGACGAAGTGGCATCGCTATAGGCCTGGCATCCTTTACCAAATCAATACGAAACTCAATCTCTCGGTGTGGTGGAAGTCCGGTCACTTCTTCGAAAACATCCGGATACTGGCCAACCACGGGCAAACCTGGCAACTCACTATGCGGAATATCAAGGGAGTTTAGAAAACTAGCCAATACCCCCTTACTGGGTAGACCACCAAACACTATCCTCCGCCCATCATCCGCTCTAGCTGTCACCAAAAAGCCCTCACAGTCTACCACCACCCCTTACCTTCGGAGCCAATCTACTCCCAAAATAATTCCAAACCCAGTAAAGCCCAAAACAAAGCAATCACAAACAAACATGCATCCATGACTCGATAAGACCACATTATGACAAATCATGCTAAGGCTAGTCGAACCGCCAATCGGGTTCGTCACTACTAAAGGTCTATCGACAATCTCGGGCTCCAATCCCAACCTATCTACCAGGTCACTAGATATGAAAGAACTGGAAGCTCCGGTATCAAACAAAACTCTAACAGGAACATCGTAAACAGAAAGCATACCTTGAATGATGACATTCTTTCCTTTCTCCGCCGCAGTTGGGGCATTCGACGAAGAAGGAATAGCATTAAGAGCGTAGGCTTTCACCATTTTCTTTTCTTTAGGGGGTTGTGGACACTTGTCCTTGTGATGTCCCATTTGGCCACAGTTGAAGCACTTCCTATCCGCTGGCTTGGCCCGACAATTACTAGCATAATGGCCCTTCTTACCACAGCTGAAGCACTCAACATCTTGCTTATTCTTTTTCTTCTGGCCATCCTTAGTCTGATTCTGCTTTCTCTTATTCTGGGAACCACCATTGCCTCCACCACTTGCTTGTGGCTTTGGCTCATCTGCGGATGCAACCTCAGTCTTCGGCTTAGGGTTGAGACTTTCTGATCTTAAAGCTTTCCCCACAATCGATTCAAACGTCTCATCGATGTGGTTAATAAGTTTTTCCCCCAAGTACTGATCCAAACCAGTTATGAATTTCTCATTCTTTTTCTCGGTAGTATCAATAAGAGATAACCCATATTTTGACAAAGTGTCAAATTCAGCAATGTACTCCGAGACAGCTCTGCCATTCTGCTTGAGCTCCAAGAATTTCTTAAACAGTACTGACTTCTGAGCAGCTGGAATGAACTTCTCGCTAAAGCGAGCCTTAAACTGCTCCCAAGTAATCTGATCTTCGGGAGTAGCTGCCTTTATAGCATTCCACCAATTCATTGCCCGTCCTTGCAGCTGACGGGACGCTAGCTTTCTCTTCATCGCATCCTCGATACCCAAATCCTCGAAGATACGTTCGCAACTATCCAACCAATCCTGAATATCTGTAGCCGACTCCGTTCCGTGGAATGACTTCCCACCAAGACTAGTATAATCCTTATTCAGCTTGGCGAAGTCGACCCTTGGCGCCTGCACTATTGGACCATCACCATTTCCACCATTGGGAGCTGCCCTCTGTACATCTCTAAGCATCTCTCTCATGAGGTCAGTAAACATCGTCCTCATGTCAGCAGCATTCCCATTATTGGCCCCTCTACCGGTACCTCTAACATATCGGCTCATCGTCAATCTGAAAAAGGAAACGATTAACGACTCCATAGTGGTGCTAGTGCAGCACGACTTCATTCTTATACTACTAATAGTATATATATAGCTTTTGAAAACCAAAATAATCACAAATACGCTCTCTCGTATACGTATATTATCTCTCCCTGATAACTTCCCTAGGTTAACTACGCAACCTAGAGTTCTGATACCGAATGTGACGGCCCGCCCCGCACCAGCCTGCATTTCCTCCGGAAGTGCGCTGTACACATGCCCGACTAGCACGGAACGGTCGCCAAAGAAAGGAAAGGGAAGAAGGAAATGAACATACAAAGAACCTGTAGAATGTCTCACAGCGCATGGAATAAAATATAATAATAACATAATTGACATAAAACAGGTGAGACAGTGCATAAGCTGATAACTAAAATCAACATCAATCATCTGAGCAGCGGAAATCCATATACAGCTTATTACAATTTTCCAAATTTACAGTCTCTAAACAGAAGAAAGCTAAAGTAGAAGATACACCACCAATGCCCAAGCAGTGATCTTCAACAACACAGGGAGAATATTATATATATATATTACGTGGAAGCCTCCTGCTCGTCTCCGGATCATCTACCCGTGCATCACCAGCTAACCTGTCTCTAGTCTGCTCGTGTGAGCACCCAGAGTAATAAGAGGAGACATAAAACTCTGGGTCAGACATAAAGCCTGGTATGAGCGATAAGCATCTAAATAGAATAATAACAGGTATACTAAACCATACCTGAACCTGGACCTGCAACCAAAGAGTTAGTACCACATACCGTACAATACTCCAAGGTGCCATAATAAATAGTGTAAGAATACGGGGGTGGGGTGTGCATGTCACAATGATAGCAAACGAATCATCCATAGCAACCATCCTCACATCCCTCACTCAGTGCGTAAAGCGTACGATATCTACCACTTTGGAACACTAGACAAACTGAGGTAACGACGAATCCCGACTTGTAGAAACCCTGCTATGACCAAGCTAAACATATGGAGTCATGACCAAACATTTCAATGACCCACTTCATTGGTTGTAGCCCTTGGTCCTACCGATGCCATAATGGCCCTGAATCCGCCTTCGTACCTCCTACCATAGTGGTCCAAAGCTATAGACGTCGATAACCCCGTGGCACGCGTCCCGCAGCAATGCCCAACCATGAAGCGAACTCGTTGATTCCCATCTGAATCTTGAGCTCTAACTTCTCATTTGGACTTCCTTTGCATCTCGGGTTTGATCGAATTGGAGTGGGCCTTCAGAAGAGTTGTCGCGCAGTAACAGTCCTAGAATTCGGTTCGGTTCGGTAGTCATCACCCTCGTCGGTTTGGGTCGGGTGCTACGCTTCGGGTCGGGTCGGTGTCCTCATCCGGGTCGGGTTGCTGTCTTCCTTCCAGTTTTCTCCGATCAGCTCCCTCGTTTTCCATCTACTCCGATCCGATCCGCTCCCGTTCTCCATCTACTCCGATCCGATCCGCACTTGCTGTCTGATCCGCGTGGCTTTCCCTCTTGCTAGTCCTCCAAAGAGTTTACTTCTGATCCGAGCCCTGCGTCTCCAAGTCGATCCGATCTGGCCCTCATTATTCTTCCGATCCGATCCCCTCTTGTCCACTCCAACTCTAAGTAAACGACCTTCCTTTTTACCAAGTCTCCTATGTGCCAAACTCCAGTTCGGGTCGGTTTTCTTGCCCAGTTCACATATCCGATCCGAGCCTCATCCGATTCGAACCGGTTAGGAATCTGCACATTTCTGCAACTTTCCAGCGAGCTTTCTACGCCATTCGACGACGTTTTCGACCAATTTAACTATTCTAATCAATCATAAAACATACCATAGAGTCATAGCAACATGTAATAGCAACCACAAACAGCAAACAACAATTCAAATGAATCAAAATGGATCAAAAGTGACTAAAACTTCATATTTTCCCATAACATGTTTAAGTAGAACTAATCATAGGGTTAGCAAAACTTAATCAAATCGAACCAAATTTCTAACAGAAGCATAAAATATTATTTAAGAATTTCTAACCATTTTTCCAGAATTTATTAGTGTACTTCACTAGTTACCCTTAATTACCGTAATTAGTGCAAAAACTATGCAAATCACTCACCTTGGCCACAAATAAAATTCTCAGAACTGAAACTCCTCTGATTTGGGGCGAATACTGATGTCCAACAGCAGCTCTAACCTTGCTTTGGTGCTTTTTCTTCTTAATTTGATGTTGCTAAGCCTAATCTTCAATTAGAAAGTGATTTGGGGTGTTTTAGATGTAGGAGGCCATTGTTAGAGCGTCTAAGGATGAAAGTGGCGGCTGGAAAATGTCTAAAGAAATGTTTTCTAACCCTAATCAACCCCTATATACCCCTAAACCCGAAATTCCCCTTTGGGCCTAGCTGTTAATCACCCGGTTAAGCCCAATTAAGCTGTTTTTCACCATCTGAAACTTGTTTCAGCCATATCTCCCAAACGGTGAGTCCGTTTGGCCAACGTGACCACTCTACGGAAAGAGAAACCATCATCCGGAGCCAATGAAAGTGGTTTTAGGTCAAAATCCCTTTCCAGTCAAAAGTTATGGCCAAAATAGTGCCAACTAGGGGTAAAATGGTCATTTAAAAATCGGGAAAAATCATGAACATGGGAAATGACCCCAATAGTCGTCTCCCAAAGTTACCTGACCATACGACTTCGTATGTGAAAGAAATAAATATCCTACGATCCTATGATGCGTAGAATGCGGGTCGTTACATTATTATCCAAAGAACCACTCTGTATTGGCATAAGCGTTGCGAATCATATATGCCAAAGGAAATTGAAGACGGAGTTATGCAAGGGCTATCCTGTTTACAGAATAGTGCCTTCGGTTCATCCTGTTCCTGGATGACTTGTATGGACGAATGTCTGGCAGAGTATTTCCAGACGATCACGTATATTGATCTCTCCAATCGTACCAAGAGTGGAAGCGAAGAAGGAAACTTCTTTTAGCTAACACATAATGTATTGTTGAGGACGTCAATCGGTGATTGGATAGATTTGATGATGTGGCATTCAAAGTGAATCTGACGTGATGATAAAGCGTAGCTTCTAGCCTCACATCCGGTAAATGACAGAAATCGGGCAGGCAGCATGGCTAAGTCGGTCGCACCGAAGTAGGGTGTATAATCACCTGATCTAGAGTTTCATTTACTTCTAAAAATCTATTGTTGATGTTGTCCCATTCGGGAAACGGTTGTTGATCCCAACTGTTGGTGATATACATTCGATACACTCAAGCGAAATGAGTGGTCGGTCATGTGTGGCCGGGTTGCAAGATGTTCTTGTTGAACCCTGTGTATTCCTCTCTAGACGTACACGAGCGATAGGTGGTTCCATACCTTGTCATAGTTGGAAATCCATTACCCAATACGTGCTTGCGGTTTTGATTTGTATACTATATATGTAGAACGTGAGATGAAAGCGTTTCTGCTAGATGATTATATATACTGTGGTTGATAGACATTATTATAATATCAAAAGGTTTTTGATATAAAGATAATTTGGATTCTCGTAAGGGAAAAACCCGTTCCGTTACGCGGCGTGGTCTTATGAGATATCGTTTACTTGTTCGAACTGTTTTTAAACTGTTTTACTCATACTAGTCCCATGACTTACCTGGAGTTTATTTTGTTGTTTTCCCTAAACTCTTGGGTGCCTAAATTTGTACGGGCAGTCAAGTAGTCGGGATTTTACAGATATAGTTGAAGAGCTGGAGCAGGAGGCTTCAGGATCATATAGCTATAGTTATTTCCGGTATGTTGTAAGTGTTGTACTTTGATAATGATGTATCTTCAAGTACAGATGTATATTTCAAGTTATGTTATATATTATAGGTTATTCGTTCCACTGTGAGGTTCATGTTACTCTGATGTTGTGTTCTTCTTCTTCTTCTATTCTAAGTTTCTATCTTATCTATTCTCAACCTCTAATTTCTTTCACTAATTACCAGGATTTTTCGGTGTTTTGGTTATCGACATCGTGCTTATGTCGATAACCAAAGTCGTTGAAAATCCGGGTCGTTACAGTTGGTATCAGAGCTTAAGTTAAGAATTACTTGGCTTTGTGGCGTGACTCGGTAGAGATAGGGTTAGTAATACCCTAGATTGAGTTTGAGTGTATATATACGAGTGAACGTATTTGTATATGATATAAAAATAATTTTATATTGTGAAGATTTATTGGTTGAGTAGTTTATAAGTTCTGGTCGATCAGTTTGATCGACTGTATCGGTAGGAGTTGGTAAACACTTGAATACGATGAACCGTCATGATATGTTTTGAAAAGAGGGTAAATTAAAATAAGTTTACCCAAGGTATATCTTGATATAAAGAAGATATATATATATATATATATCAAAATTATAATATATTGGATATATTGGTTGTTATTATAATCAAGTTAGATTATAAATTTAATGGTTACGTAAATAACCAATCAGAATTCATATAAGTGAAATACGTGAAATCAGATGAGTTAAATCTGAAATTAAAACCAGGAATTGAATTAAAATTTCTGGAAAATTGGATAAGTGTTTGTAAATGGATTTGGATTAATAGTAAGGAAAATTTAAGATCCTGGGAGATTTTAAATTATTTTACAAGCAGTGTGAATTATATTTTTGAAATGAATTTCAAAGTGGAAATGTTTAGAAATGGTTTTATAGTATTGAACTCACTTCGATCGCTGGAAAATAGATTCTGATGATGACAGCTGCATCATCAGTATTCATTTTCGAGTTGTAAGTGACGAATTACTACCAGAGATACTATTTTGAAATTGTTTTGGGAAAGGTAGGTTGTGTTGAATTTCAAATGGGATTTATAATAAAGAATGAGTAAAGAAAGTTTGAAAAGGAATTAGGATAAGGGAAGTTCAAACATAGAATGTAAATAAGAAAATTCAAAGGGGATTTGAATATAGAAAATTCAAAGGGAGTTTGAATATATGAAATTCAATGGAATTGAAATAGAGTTTGAATCTAGAAATTCAAATGGAATTCAAATATAGAATTTGAATATAGAAAATATAAAGGAATTCAAATATAGGATTTGAATATCGAAGGTGAAATGGAATTTGAATATAGAATTCAAATTCCATTTTAACTATAGAATTTGAGTAAAAGAATTGAAATGGAATTTGAATATAGGAAATTCAAATAGAATTGAAATGGAATTCAATTAGTTGATTAACGAGTTAAACTTATATTTGAACATGTATATTCAAATAAAAAGATGAAATAGGTGAACCAGTTAATTAGCCATTAGTAAATGGATCTTGAATTGTAGTTGAACTTTTGATAAGTAAAGGGGACTGGTAAATTTATATTCGAAATCGAATATGAAACCTGAGTTTGAAAAGGTAGAATTTCATTAGTTTATAAGTAAGTTAAAATATATTTGAACATGTTATACTCAAATATGAATGTGAAATGGGCAAACCAGTAATTTGAAAATCACTTAACGAACTAAGTTAAAACGATTGGATTAAGTTGGAATGAATTAGAAATGTATGGATATACATGAGACAGGTTTGGAATATAGTATAGAAGTGAAATAGATAGAATGCTCGACAAAAGGTATGTATTTAATTCACATATGAGATTTTATGCGCCGTATCGGCTAGCCGCTTGGCTTTTTCTTTTTCTTTTGAATTAGTGAGGGCCATGGGAGGCTATTTGAAATATCCCGATGCTCCTAGTACAAAGGAGGTTATGGCGAATTTTTCCGGGAATTTAAGGAGTTAGAATATTTTTAAGATAATTTGATAGTTAGAAAATCAACGTATCGATATATATATAGAAGTCCGCAAGGAAACGAACTTAGAAATAGAAGAGTAGAATCAAAAAGAAAGTCTAGAATAAAATCTAGTAAAAATAGAAAGAGGAAGTGTGTACGTGTTTAAAAGTTAATTAGTAGTTGTATGGTTTTGATTATTCGAATAAGTAGTCATATCTGTTTTGACGTTATAAATGTTATTCAGTCAAGGTCTGAGAGGTAGTTATACCCCCAACTTGATTGATTTCATTATTAACAAATAAATAGTAAGATTTCAGGATCGAAGATCAGTGTTGAATAAGAGTTAGTTGAATATAGTATTTGAGTTGTCGTAACGATGTTTTACACAACATCTGTTTTAACCAAATAAGTGTAAGCTGGAAAATAGAATAAAGAATATTTCCTAAGTATAGAAATAAACGAGATCGGAAAAGAGATAAGTAATTGGAATATTTTCCAATTATAAATAGCATATATTTTCTAAAGTTTAGAAAATAAAGGAAGGCGATATTCGGAATGTTTTCCAAATAACATAAAAGGGCCAATATGGTTATTGCAAATATTTGGTTAACAAATATTGATAAAGAAATAGAGAAGTGATTTAACTAATGGAATATTGATTATGGCTCAGTTGAATTTCAAAAAGGAAAATTTGATTTTTGAAAAGAGTAAACTGTTTAAAAACTCCCAGGGAAAGACTGTTTAAATTAAAAACAAATTTAACAGAAATTTGCGAAAGCAAAATTGAATTAAAGCAAAGTCAGTTAAGTGGTAACTGAAGTTGAATTGAAATCGAATAAGATTGGATTTGTGAAATTAAAATCCGAAATGGTATTGGATTGAGGAGTTAAGGAATTAAAAATCAAGAATTTGACTTGAGTTGAAATAAAATTCGACTTAGGATATAAGCGAATGGTTTTGTCGTGGATAAAAGAAGATGGGGATTTGATTGGGATAACCCTTGTATCCGCTGAATTGATAACAGGTGGAAAGGATAAAGGATATGCCGACAAAAAGGTACAAGTTTATATTTCTATTGGATATAAGATTTATGAGCCGAATTGGCAAGCCGCTTGGCTGTTTGATTTTCTTTTGGGTAGGAGATGGCCCAGAGAGGCGAATTGGAGTTTGACCGATTGACCAGCACAAATGAGGTGCTGGCGAAATTTTTCGAAGAGTTAAGGCGTTAGAAAATTTTCAGGATTTTTGAAAATTTTCATTGATAAGAATTAATTAATAATTTAATTGAAATTAAATTGGTTCAGTTGAAACTGAAGTTAAGGAGTGAACAAATATGTTCTAACCAGTCGATAGGGTCGTCCTCTACCTTTTAGCAATTTCGAGGACGAAATTATTTTAAGAGGGGAAGATTGTAATGACCCGCACTGGCAGAAGTATTATGATTAATTTATTTAATTATATCAATGGTGGTTTAGAGGATTTAATGGTCGTGGAATTAAATAATGGTGAATATTTAATTAGAATAATAAATTAAATAATATATTTAATTCTGAAATAATCAGAATTGGCCGAAATGGCGATATGGTGTGAACCGGATCATCTGTGATATTTAATTCAACTTGGAATTGAATTTAAACAACGAATATATTCAATCATCGACAATTGAACGTATAGTTTATAGTATAATTATAATCGAGCCCGTAATGGCGCGGTAGTTCGCTATTTGGCGATTCAAACTTCAATTGAATGTACAGGATTCGTTTTAAATCGGATTTCTGTGAAACAGGAAACGTACGGAGCTGGTGGAGTATATCTTTCTAGTGGAAGAGAAAAATCAGGATTCCGTCGTATAGATTTTGAGATATGTCCAAATCAAATTTTAAATTAGTCGCTATAGAATCGTTATAGACCGTAATGGTTTATTTGATATAACTAGAGATCGATTTGGAATTTAGACAAGGTTCTTTTGGGAAATAGCGATAATTTAATTTTTAAAATTTTAATGTAATTTTTAATTAATTTAATAAGCGACTTTTTATTTGAAGTATTTCGCACCCTGAAATCAACATTTTGGAGTTTCAAAATATGAGTCCACCCACCGGTATTATTATATTTTTGGAATCGTGACACCTCGTTGGACACAACCGTAATTTGTTTTCTGTCTGTAGCAGTTGTATATGAACGAAATTTACGAAAATGGATACAAAAGAATATCTATGCCTATATAATAACTCTAACATAAAACTAAAGTCCACGTTCATCCTTCTCATTCCAACGGTTCTTTGTGAACTCAAAACATAGACGTGGCCTCATAAAATCCTCACCAAGAAATATCTAACCCTATAAATAATCCTAAGTTATAACCTAATTTACGTTTTTCCACGGCCGCCACTTCCTACGTTCTTTCATCAAATGTTGTGTTTTGCTTACAGAGGACTTGCGTTTTGAGGAGAAGAAGGGAAGGGGCAGGTCACGAGAGAAGTGAAGGATGATGGTTACGGTTCTTGTTTTCATGGTGTATTGATGGATTGTGTAGTGTGTGAAAATAAATAATGGTGAAATATGCTTGGAAGTTGATGAAGTACTGAAAGCGTGAGGGTCTCGTGAGGAGCTGGATTAAACCAGCGAGAGGTCAGGATCAACACGAGTATTTGGAGAGGATGTCGAAGCAGGGTACGGTTGAGTACGGTCATAGTGCTGGAAGGGATGCGAAAGCAGCCTATCGCGTCTTGTAGAAAGTCGAAGAAGAAAGCATCGAGTTGGGATATGGATATGGGTGATCGAGAGTTGGTGTTGATGGGTTTTCTTTGCTGCAAAAGTGAGTAGCGTTTCCGATGAGGCTTGGGGAAACTCTAAGGCGTTGAAATGGCCATGGTGCTGTTCAGTTGGGAACAGCAGTTTAAGGATCGGGAAGAATACTGGTGCTAAGCGGGTTTGGGTTCAAAGGGAAAGCGGGTAGCGGGTCTGGAATCACGGGCCTGGTGGGCTTAAGGGAATAAATGGGCGGATGTTTCTTTTGTTGGGTGAATGGAATACTTAAGACGCATGGTGTAATAGTGAAGAACGTGGAGTCGTTTGGGCCAAGAGTTTAAGTTAAGCCATTTAGAGAAAGGAAATTTAATTTATTTTAATTTAAATTAGTATAAACTTGTATAAGTCATATCTTAATCATACGTGGTCAGATTGACGAACCGTAAGTTGTGTTGGGATCGTATGGACGACGACTAAAGAATGGAACTGACCAGGAGTGAATCCGAGCTCATTACAATTTATGGAGAAATAAATTGTCCGTCGAAATCAAATAACGCAAACTGTTATTTAACGGTTAACGCGCCAAAGTGAGTAAATCTCACTAATTCTGAACAGTTTATAATTTCATGTTGTATTTTTAGAACTGTTAGATATTGGCTGATTAACTGTGTGTTGATTGTTTGATTGAACTGCTAGTCAGTTAGTTAAATTTTCTATATTGATTCTGTTTAACAGAATATATCATATGGAACTAAAAGTGATGTTATTTATATTGTTTAACATCTGTGATGTAGGGAAACAGGTTGGAGGAATCCAACTGGATTCCTCAACATTTATTTTACTGTTTTCATATATTGTGATATATGACGTGTTATATAATTTGTTATGGATTATGGGTGTTGAAATGATGTTGATCATTTTTATTCGATATTTTAAATATCATAAAAGACCCTGGGATGTAAAAAGAATTATTTCAATGTATATTGAAATAAAGGGATTTTATAAAATCAACAGATTTTATAAAAGGAATATTTCGAAAGTAAATAAAAGGGAAAAATGTTTTTATAACGAATAGAGTTTTATAAAAGGAAAATCATTTGTAAAGTGAAGAACTGTTACTGAAAGTAAATCTTTATAAATGAATAGTTTATTCGAAAATTAAAAGGAGTTAATCGATGTTAGTTAATCGATTAGAGAATAAAGTAAAAGGAGTTAATCGATGTTAGTTTAATCGATTAGAGTTAAAGAAAAAGGAGTTAATCGATTAGATTTGAAGTAAAAGGAGTTAATCGATGTTAGTTAATCGATTAGAGAATAACGTAAAAGGAGTTAATCGATATTAGTTTAATCGATTAGAGTTAAAGTAAAAGGAGTTAATCGATATTAGTTAATCGATTAGAGAATAACGTAAAAGGAGTTAATCGATGTTAGTTTAATCGATTAGAGTTAAAGAAAAAGGAGTTAATCGATGTTAGTTAATCGATTAGAGAATAACGTAAAAGAAGTTAATCGATGTTAGTTAATCGATTAGAGAATAACGTAAAAGGAGTTAATCGAATATAGTTTATTCGAAGAAAGTAAAAGGACTTATCAAATATAGTTATTCGAATAGAGTTAAATGAAAAGAGTCAATCGAATATAGCTACTCGAAAGAGAATTACGTAAGGAAGTTAGTAAAAGGGATATAAAGTGAACTTTGCCTATTTCAAAGTTAGAAATGTTGTTCAGTTAAGGTCTGAGAGGTAGTTCTACCCCAACTTGATTGACTTCGTTTTTAACTAAGGAATAGTTAAGGTTTGGCAGTAAAGGGAATGGTTTGAGTTGGCATTGCGATGGTTTGGTTAAACATCTGTCTAAGTCCAATGAAGAAGCTTTGGAAATGTTTTCCAAATAAGAAACCAGAAATTTTTTCTAATAAAGAAAACAAGAAATGAAAATGTTTTCCATTATTAATAACATATATTTTCCAAATTTAGAAAATAGGAAATATGGAATATAGGGAAACAGGAGATAAATAAATTTATGAAATTAAGAGATAAATGTTGAATGATGTTTGATCGATATAAATTTCCATTTGGAAATAATATCGTTGTTTGCACACCTGTTTTTATTCGATAGTTAAATCATAGACTATCGAAGTTTTGACCATTTTAATGTTGTTAATATGGAGAGACCGGTTGGATTATTATCCAAAGAACCACTCTGTATTGGCATAAGCGTTGCGAATCATATATGCCAAAGGAAATTGAAGACGGAGTTATGCAAGGGCTATCCTGTTTACAGAATAGTGCCTTCGGTTCATCCTGTTCCTGGATGACTTGTATGGACGGATGTCTGACAGAGTATTTCCAGATGATCACATATATTGATTTCTCCAACCGTACCAAGAGTGGAAGCGAAGAAGGAAACTTCTTTTAGCTAACACATAATGTATTGTTGAGGACGTCAATCGGTGATTGGATGGATTTGATGATGTGGCATTCAAAGTGAATCTGATGTGATGATAAAGCGTAGCTTCTAGCCTCACATCCGGTAAATGACAGAAATCGGGCAAGCAGCATGGCTAAGTCGGTCGCCCTGAAGTAGGGTGTATAATCACCTGATCTAGAGTTTCATTTACTTCTAAAAATCTATTGTTGATGCTGTCCCATTCGGGAAACGGTTGCTGATCCCAACTTTTGGTGATATACATTCGATACACTCAAGCGAAATGAGTGGTCGGTCATGTGTGGCCGGGTTGCAAGATGTTCTTGTTGAACCCAGTGTATTCCTCTCTAGAGGTACACGAGCGATAGGTGGTTCCATACCTTGTCATAGTTGGAAATCCATTACCCAATACGTGCTTGCGGTTTTGATTTGTATAATATATATGTAGAACGTGAGATGAAAGTGTTTCTGCTAGATGATTATATATACTGTGGTTGATAGACATTATTATAATATCAAAAGGTTTTTGATATAAAGATAATTTGGATTCTCATAAGGGAAAAACCCGTTCCGTTACGTGGCGTGGTCTTATGAGATATCGTTTACTTGTTTGAACTGTTTTTAAACTGTTTTACTCATACCAGTCCCATGACTGACCCAGAGTTTATTTTGTTGTTTTCCCTAAACTCTTGGGTGCCTAAATTTGTACGGGCAGTCAAGTAGTCGGGATTTTACAGATATAGTTGAAGAGCTGGAGCAGGAGGCTTCAGGATCATATAGCTATAGTTATTTCCGCTGTGTTGTAAGTGTTGTACTTTGATAATGATGTATCTTCAAGTACAGATGTATATTTCAAGTTATGTTATATATTATATGTTATTTGTTCCGCTGTGAGGTTCGTGTTACTCTGATATTGTGTTCTTCTTCTTCTTCTATTCTAAGTTTCTATCTTATCTATTCTCACCCTCTAATTTCTTTCACTAATTACCAGGATTTTTCTGTGTTTTGGTTATCGACATCGTGCTTATGTCGATAACCAAAGTCGTTGAAAATCTGGGTCGTTACATGGGTCTTATAATGGTTTCATTTTTCTAAAAAGCATTGAGTTGTTTAAAAGATTTACTTATTTTATGCACTGGCAATCCAATGGAGTAAACTCATAACGCGTTAGTGGCGTGGTCCTGTGATTAGCCTTATTATTAGATAAGTTAAGTAAGATTTCTCATACTAGTCCCATGACTGACTCATAGTTTGTTTCACTTGCAAACTCGGGTGCCCTTATAATCCACATGGGCAGTCGAGTGGCTTGTTTTGTAGATATTTATTTATTGAGCAGGATTCTGGATCGAAGCGAAAAGATGTGTTCAGAGTATTGATAGTCTTCCGCTGTGTTATTTTATTTGTTTCCACTGCATTGTATTACATTTATTGTAAATTAATCTTCCGCTGTATTATTATTTTTCGATGTAATATTATTATGATGCAATAAAAGTCTTATGTTGTTGTTCTGATGTTGTGGTATACCCAAAGTTAGTGTATCCGGCGATTTCCCGTGAGGAGGATTTTCGGGTCACTGCAATTGCAACAATAAAAGATGAACATAACATCAATTGCATATGCTTATAACTCCTATTTTGAATAGATTCATTTGTCTTATATTTTTTTATAAGCCAAACATTAATATTTAGATATACAGTAAATAATACGTTCAAATTTTAAATTTTAAGAAATAGAGATTCAAACGTATTAAATTTACAGATTATCTAAATCTTAATCTTTACCCATAAATTAAGTACGTGAATTTACAAGAAATTAGAATAAAAGGGAATCCAAACAATATAGAAAATCATTCAAAGGAATCATGTTTTTCTTTTATTATTACAACAACCAAAAACCGAAATATAACTAGATTGAACATTTCTATGAACAATAAAATAAACGGAGGATTTGAGAGGTTTAATCATATTTTCTTTTCGTATATACCAAATCCTCCAAGGCATAACAATCCAAGTCCATAACTATCAAATTACACAAAGTAGTAACTTAGATGGATTGCACTCACAGAGCTATTAGGAAGAGTAGCAACAAGACCGAATGGAACAAAAATTGGATTTGTCCTTCGAGAACGAACGTATGCTCCAATCCTTTCAAATATATATATATATATATATATATAAATATATATATATATATATAAGAACCACCATTAGAATCTTATATATATATATATATATATACTTATGAATCTAAATTCCAAATAAATCTTAGATCTAATGTTAGAACAAGATAGAGAAGATAAAATTGATAATAATAATAATAGATTTAGAGAAATAGAAGAAAACTGTTAGATGAGTCTGATTTAATCTGAACAGTCCATTTGATATATATTATAAATAAGTCCCTATATAAAACAACTCTCACTGGGCTTCCCTGTAGGAGGGAGGTTGACCTGGATGGTCAACATACCTCCTAGCGGGGTGGTCGACGCCCTTTCTAGGGTCAATCCTAGCAGGAAATTCCTCCAGAACGTTACTTTCTGATTGTTCCTAGATTAATTCTCCTTATTTCTTTCCTTAGTTAATTTATTCTTGTCTCCAACTATGTATGCATATATATATATATATATATATATATATATATACACACATAAGTTTGAACTGAAAAGGAATATTTTTTTCATGCTTATCCTATTTAATATATTCCTAACTTGTGTGTGTATATATATATATATTAAATTCAAACCTTTATGTATTAATATATACATACAACTTAATTAATAACTTTTGCATACAGACTCCGTTTTCAGCAAATAAATATGAAAACATATTAGAATCTCGCCACGAACACAACTACAATACTTTCGTGGCCAAATTCCTAATTTTCCAAAATTCCATTTCTAGCCTTTTAATATATTATTAACTATTATTTTTAAATTAAATTATCTTATTCCCAAATTAAGTATATTTTTTACGAGGTGTTACAAATCTTTACAAGGAAATTTATATTGGGGTTTTACAATAAATCCAAGTTTTATGAATAATACTAATAAAAGAGATTCAAAGCTAATACAATGATTTTAAATAAGTGTTTACTTAATAATTGAATTAAGTAAAATGAGAGTAATTAAAAGGAGATTTTAAAAATTCAAAGGAACGATGGTTAATGGATTTGTGTAAAGGATTTGGTAAATGAGATTTTTGTAATAAATCCAAAATGTAAACGAATAGTACTAAAGAGGTTTAAAGCTAAGGGTTCGTGTTTTAATAAAGATTTACATAATAAACGAATTAAGTAAAAAGTGGCTATAATTGAAAGGAAAATTTTCAAATACCAGGATATGGTTTATAAAACCATATTTGAATAAATATTAAATAGGATTTGTGATATTGTTGATATCAGTTTTGGATTATAGATCTGATCTATCTTAAACATAAGAACGTTGTCGCAACAAGGTCTGAGCGGTAAATAAAATACTACAACCTAAATGGTTTCATTGTTTTAAAAGTGATGATACTGGTTTGAAACAAGAGTGGTATGGGAAATTAAATTATTATTTCCATAAGTGGTGTAACAAAATTTAATTTGCAAAGTTTACAAGTTAAAAAAAAATTGTCTAGTGTTTTATGGCAAACAATGTACCATATGACATTGTTCGGGCCATATATTAATTGTGACTATACTTGTACCATTTGGTTAAGTATATAATGCTATTTTCCAAATAGTGAAAATAATATGGTTTTGTGAATATACTTACTCCAAGAGATATATGTATGGCTATGGTTTTTGAAGTAAAGAAAATAAGAGATTTGTGAGTATAATTACCCCATTGAGATAAGTATATGAAATCGATTTTTAAGAATCGATGAAACAATTTTAATGAATAGTTTTAATTAAAAAGGGCCTCTGCTTCTGATGTACTTGACTATATTGTTTGAGTTGATAGTTAAAAAATCAACTATTGGTGAATTCCCTTTTAATTTTTGACATGTTAGTTAGAGGAGACGGGGATGGAAGTTGGACCCGAAACCACTTCGAATCGACTTTGTGTTTGAAAACTGAATTTTGAAGGGATGCTTATGCGCATTAAGATGATCTTAAGACATAGACCTTCGGAGCGAAAGAGGTGCTCGCTGATATCTCTGGTTAACTACAAGGATTGTAATTCTAGCGGTAATGCCTACGTTCTGTGTCCTACATGATGCAAGGACTGTTTGTTACTAATCCTAGGGTTATCCCGACAGGATGTAGTAAAATAATACCTTCGGTTTTCCCTGATCCTGAAAAATTGTATGTCTGACAGTGTATTTTCTAAAATCAAGTACGTTGGCTTTACAAATATACCAAGATTGGTGGAGGAGAAGACCACTTTTTTTAGCTTAACACTCATTGTATCTTTATGCAAAATAAACAAGTGATTGAAGGATCAGACAACGTGCCATTCAAAGTTGAATGTGATAGATTCAAAATGGTAATCACAACCTCAAACCTCATTAACCGGAAAATGACATAAATTTGGAAGGAAGTAGGGCTATGTGGGTCATATACATTAGGATATCATCGCCTTATCTAGAGAAATCATTTGACTATTTTGTATGCTTCGAAATGAGTATGGTTGGTTGGCCTCAACCTTGATGATGATATATTCGGTACACTCATGTTGAATGAGTGACTAGTTGTATGTAGCCTGGTTGCAATATGCTTTTATTGAACCCAAGTATTTTTATCTCTAACGGAATACTGTTCGAGAGGCAGTTCCTTACCTAGTCATGTATGGAAATCAAAAATCCAATATGAGCCATATAGTTTTAGATGCAAACCAACTATCTCGAAAAGTGAGATGCAAGCTTTCAGTTATATTCTTATTTTATTTGTGAATTTTAGAATTTATTATAATACCATTAGATTTATAATAAAAGTGATTTGGTTATCATAAGGAAAAAACACGTGCTATGTTTATGTGTGGTCGTGTCTTACGGGAGTTTCATTCTTTCAAATGATTTCTAAAAAAATAAGCAAGTTGTTTGCAATGCGAGTTTTAACAGTGAAAGTACTCTAAACTGATCAAATCCAGGTGATTTTTTTAAACATGCTTGGTCAGGCCGGGTATATTTTCCAAATGGCGTTGGATTTTGCTTGGAGCTTCACGAATAGAGCCGGAGTTGAGATATATTCCTATATTTTCTGGTATTACTTTATTTCCACAATATATGTTGTATTTATCAGCATTACATAGGCTGATCTAGTTGTGCACTCTGATGTTGTAAACATGTATATACAATTTTCTCTTTTGGGTAAAGAGTATTGACATATTATATTGTAAATAGTATTTTTCACCCTCAAACTTCTTTCTTCTAACTATCCAGGTTGCTGATACTTGAGTTTTGACAAATGCATACAAATAATGAATTAGTGTCAAAACTTCTGCGTTGTTACAATATCGGTCGACACTGCCATATCTTTGAAAATATATTCGAAACGAGATTTATAGTGTGATTTTCTATTTCGTTTAGTAGGAGATCAAAATGAGATCTTTGATGAGATATCAAGCGATATTTCCTAGATTCGAAATAGTGTCTTTAAATTCTATAAAATTATAAAAACTTACCTTACCTTTAATCCCCATAGGACTCTAGTGAAAGAAATCATTGTCGTATTCTTCACAGTCTCATCCAACTTGATCAGGGTTCCCAAAGTACTTATTAATGCATTGATAGCTTTGACACCCCAAAGCGATAAAAACTAAGTTCTCGAGGTCTAACATAAAGTACTAAAGATTCCAGTAAATATCTGTTAGCCTTTCATCCTTGGATTCATTTTCTTCAATATAATTAGATTTTTATCAAAGATTTAAGGCCCTCCTTTTAACACTCCCTCTATTTCTTTTCTCAACTAAACCGAACAACCATGAAACCATTTTTCCTAAGAATTCAACTTTTTTTTGCACATTCTTTTCATGTATGCCTCTAGAGCTTTGTAACAAGGTCTTAGACCGACAATGTATAACATAACATAATGCTTCCAACTCTCCTCTACTTCTTCATAGCTTTTTTGGATATTCTATTCCTTATTTTACTGTCTATGCATGCAAACTCGGTGAAATCCAACACAATCTAATCATCAGTTAGTTTAGATAGACCCTTAACTGAATTGTCGCAGGGAAATTTCTTTACATCCTTAAGTATATGAAATTATTAACCAAGCATCGAGTTCCTTCCGAGATCTCCTTTTCAAAATTAGTTTCAATTTACCAAAATTTTCTTAACTAAAGAACCACTATTGGTCCCTACTGGCTGAAATCCTTCCTTCGAACACTGATCGTTCTTCGTACCGGCTCCAGATACGTTTATAATTCTAGATTCCAAAGATTGATTAGTCGACACCTTCGCCTTCCACAAAGAAGGACATTTTTGTCCCCTTTTCCTTCTAACATTCATCCCCTTATACATATTCTCATCACATGCTACCTTACCCTCGTTCTCGCGTTGATTTAATCATGATATATAAGAATAAAGGAGGAACTAAAAAGAAGAAACGGTAAAATGGGAAAAGAGAAGAAAGAAAAACTAAGGTTTTAGTTAACCTTAATCTTAAAGAAGCCACCATTGAAAATGGACTATCACGATGATCTTTAGGATGCAATTAAAGGTGATGAGGGATCAACTTTTTGTAGAACATAATATAATATGCTTAATAATAAAAAGCATGTGATATTTATCATAAATATAAAAAAAAATCATCTTATAGTAACCAAATATTTTTCTAACTGGAGGTTCATCTAAACTCGTAGTAATAATGCTCTTAACCAAAGTATTTACCATTAAAATGTAACATTTGCTAATGCAAAAAAAATGATACTACTTAATTATAGCATTCTCAATCTAAACCCGGCTTATTTTCCATTTGTAATACACCTTACAGTAACAAATAACTCTTTTAGCAGTTCATTCAACATATGGTAATAGTAATTTTAACTTTAATTTACTAGGCGAATTTCTTGATTTAAAACAGATGACACATGTAGTGCTTAATGATTTACACTTTTACCATTTAAAAACTATTGGAATCATGTGGAAGTAAGGAAAGAAATCTAAATGGTATAAATTCATCTTATAATTACCAAACACTTTTTTTAAAAGGAAATTCCTCCGAATTTGCAGTAACAATAATCTTAATCAGACCATCTACCTTTAAAACTAGGGGGTTGTTATTGACACTCCAAATATTGTTAAGGGAGGCTAATTTTTTATTTTATTTTAAAAATGTAAAGGGGAGTACCAATGAGGGAAGTGACCTGTAACGACCCGGAAAATCTGAACCAATTTATAAATTTTAAATTGGCTAAAATAGTGGATTTTAAATATTTAAAATAAATATTTTAAATAATAAAGATGAAAACTGAGTTTGAATCGACAATTGAAAATGAATATAATTAATTCTAATTATAAACAAGGCATGAAATGGCGCGGTAGTTTCAAAATTTGAATTCAAATTTTGACTGACTGTACCGGGTGCAAAACAAAACGGATTTTAGTGAAACCAAAAATATTTAAATCTGTTAGTGAATACCTTTCTAACGAATCTGAAAAATCGAAGTTCCATAGCGGAAAGCAAAAGTTATGGCCAAATGAATTTTCTGAAAGGTCGCTATGGAATTTATATAGCCCGTGAAAATGGCCATTTGGCAAACGACCTCGGAATTCGACGAAACCACTTTTGTTGGATCTGGGATGTCAAATTATTTCTAGGTTTCAAATTTCAAAAATTTTGAAGCTAGTATGTGAGCGTGGCAAAGAAAAATGTGTTTTGGTCGATTTCTATTAAATTGGATCGACCAGAAATGGGCCATTTTTCAAACGATCTCAGAATTCGACGAATCTAGTTTTGTTGGGACCGTATCGTCAAAACATAGCTAGATTTATTTTTCTGGAATTTTTCGAATCAGTTTGTGGCCCTGGCAAATTGAAATGTATGTTCAAATCGAATACTGAATGTTTTATATTTTAATTTGAAGGAAAACTGACTGAAACAGTCAAATGGGCCTACGAAACATATCCCATTGTGTTCGGAATGGGGGTAATTAGCTAGGGGTGACAGTCGTTTGGCCTGAATTGGTGTTTGTTTATGAAAACCCTAATTTTTGAAATATATAAGCATGGGCCAATAGAAAATTTTCATTCATTATTAAAAAAATATAAAAATTCATCGAAAACCCGCTATCTCCCTAGGTCGACGGCGGAAACGTTGTCAAAACTTCCTGGCCATTTTCCGGCGATTCTGCTCCCCATCAGACTTCCCTCCAGTTGAACTTTTTAAAGTACTCTCTCCCCTCTTTAAATCCATACCAACCTCACCTTCCCTCGTGTCGTCGTTCTCGAGATAGGAGCCTCCAAAGTCTCGCCGTTTCGAGCCCGATTCCGCCGCCCAGAGACCGCTGAGTTCGACCCCTCCCAGGCGCTGACACGCCACTCCAAGAACTTCAACGTGGTGTAGGTGGTTCGGCCTCAAGCTTCACGGATTTGGCGAAAACCCAAAACCTAGTTTTGAAGTTTTGTTGAGAGGTACGGCTATGATAATTTTCAACTGTTTTAACACCTTAAAACCGTTGCAAACTTTGAAAAATCGTATCTTTCTTATGTGTTGACGAAAATCGATGAAACAGGAAACGTCATGACCGTGTGGACGTCTTCTACATTCTAGAAGAGACCGCATATTTTTCTGAGCCTTCTGCTATTTTTGTTGGAGTGGAACCCAATGTGAGATTTCTAAAATTATAAACGATATGGAAAACGATGATGTATAAATTATATAGTCGATGTTTGAGTTATATAAGCGTTGTACACCTCTTGTATAAGCGTTGTATAAGTTGTACGTTCGATGTATAAGTTATATATGCGTTGTAAAAATTATATATGTGTTGAAATAGAAGTGAAATGCTATATATATATATATATATATATATATATATATACGCCCCTCGTCAACAAACCATGGACGATATTTATTGGTTATGATTGGTGTGAAAATTGGTTGGTTACGAATGGTTGATTAGAATTGTTTGTGGTTGAAATTGATTGATTGTGGTTGAAAAATACCCGTTTGTGGTTGAGAAATATTTGGTTGAAACCACATAGGATTAGTTTGTGGAAATGGAAAAAAATATACATGCCGCCTGCGTGTGAACTAGATGCATGATTCCCCATTGTCTAAAGCTGCGAGGCTTTAAGGTAGAGCGAGGAGCCGTACTAGGGACGGTCCCGGTTTTAACTATCTTGCCGTTATGCTGTCGAAATTTTGAATAATATTTATGTGTTAGAATTATTTTCATTTGTTGAAACTATATTTATTCGTTGAATAGAAAACCTTCATGTGTTGAATTGAAACTCATTCGTTGAATAGAAATTCATGTGTTGAATGGTATTCGTGTTTTAAATATAAAAATCACCTTTTTTATCTATCTATATATATAAACTATAGAAAACCTTCATGTGTTGAATCGAAATTCTTTCGTTGAATTGAAATTCATGTGTTGAATGGTATTCGTGTTTTAAATATAAAAATCACCTTTTTTATCTATATATATAAACTATAGAAAACCTTCATGTGTTGAATCGAAATTCATTCGTTGAATTGAAATTCTTGTGTTGAATGGTATTCATGTTTTAAATATAAAAATCACCTTTTTATCTATATATATAAACTATAAAAAACCTTCATGTGTTGAATCGAAATTCATTCGTTGAATTGAAATTCATGTGTTGAATGGTATTCATATTTTGAAAGAAATTGTTTTATAATAAAAATCCTATTCTTATCATCAATATGAACTATATAAAATAATCTTGTTTTGAAATAAATTTTTTTATAATAAAAATCCTATTTTTATCACCTATATTAACTATATAAAATATTCAAGTTTTGAAATAAATTGTTTTACATTAAAAATCACACTTTTATTATATACATGGATTGTTAAAAATAGTGAAGTGTTGAAATAGAAGACAGTTAGATAAAAACATCATTTTTATCAAATGTATGAAAATCATATGGTTTTGAAATCGAAGAATCGATATAAATATATAAATAGAATTGAAATATATCGAATAACGAAGCTGCAGTTCGTATTTTGAAACCGTGATTTCAAACGATTGGTGCGAGAGATCCGACCATCGGATTTTCATGAAATCGCAACTGTTGGGTTCGCTTTGGAAATATCTTTCCAACGGCACCAACTTTGTAAAAATCCAACGGTTGGATTGTCTGGAATGTTTAATTCAAATCTGAAGAAAAACAGCGCCAGAATCGATTACATTTATATATATATAAATATAATTATATTAAATTGAATAACGACGCTGCAGTTCGTATTTTGAAATCGAAACTTCAAACGATTGTACCGGGAGATCCGACCGTCGGATTTTCCCAAAACTGGAACCGTTGGATTCGTTTTGAAAAGATCTTTCTAATGATATAAATTTTGTGAAGATCCAATGGTTAGATTTTCAGATATGTGTAAATCAAATCTGAAAAAAAACAGCGCCACGGCCGCGTTATGGCCCGAAGCGTCGTTTGAATAAATTGGTTATTTTAAAATAAATAAAAATAGCGATAAATCGTTATAAAATATTATAAATGATATGGATGTGAAATTTAGAAATTAACTGAAGGTTAGCTAAGTCGAATGGTTTCCTGGATTTTGATCTGATGTTGGTTTCGGCCTTCGGGGTTAATATTTGGGAAATCGTTCTCTTACTGATTGACGGTTAGTGACTAATGAATTGAAATGATTCGTATGTAGTGTTTGTGTAGCACGTGTTTATTATATACGCGAGTTGCTCAGAAAGACCGGGTTTATCCCATTCTGAATAACTGAATGGACGATAAGAAATCGAAGATGAAGACGGTGGTTGAAGACCGGAAATCTTCACCTCGTTTGGATGGTAACTGATGTCCTGATTGGGAGGCATCCCGAAATATGGATAATGAGTGGTGATCGTCCAGACGTACGTGGAGATCGATGGGTTTGCGAGGTATATAGTGCCTCCGGTTTCGTTCCGACCCAGAACGGACTTGTAAATAGATTGTGTGTCTGACATTGGAATTTATTCTGTGTGATTGATAACCATCAGTTGCATGGTGTGAATTGCCTGTGTAGCATGCTAAGATGCAGTGATCAGGGCTTCTGTTGAAAAGCAAAGTCTTGTAATTGATGATCAAAGCACCGACTGTGTGGCGTAGCTTTGTGTATTAGGTGAATTTGCGAACCTCACACCCCGGTATGAACCAGAAACGGGAGAGGACATCAGGGAGGGCACGCGTTTCTTCCTAGCTAGAAGTGGCGTCAGTGGTTTTACACGCCCTGACGAGTTTGACTTATGTGGTTGTTGTTGTTGCGAGGCGCCTCGGTTATATCGGTCGATCCGGGACCAATGGAGTCATTCGTTGGCTCATTTACGCCCCAAAGGGCGGGGAAACGCAGTGTCCAGGAATTTTAATCCACATCGGTGGACCGGCCCTGACGATCCAAGGCGCAGTTGCGGTTGTTCCTGAGGCTCGGGCTGGGCAGTCTCGAATTCGGTAAGGACTATCTTTTGCCTTGGTTCATGACGGAAATCCAATTTCCAAATACGTGACTGTGCGGTTTTGATTGTATACCTATATTTGGCGACATAGTGGCATGGGACGCTCATGTCGTCTATGATTGATAGTTATGATTTGAAATTGTTTTTGAAACATATAAACACTAGTAATAATATCAAATGCTTTTGATTTATTCGTATCAAGCATATTTTGGCCATTATAAGGTAAAACTCTATCCTCCGGTTTGCGTTGCATTGTGTGATGGGAACTGAGTCTTATAAGGGCTTCATTTTTATAAAAAGCATTGCGATGTTTCAAAGAATGATTTGTTTTAAAGCACTGGCGATCCGATGGAGTAAACCCGTTCCACGAAAGTGGCGTGGTCCTGTGATTAGCCATATTTTAAATATGTTGAGTAGATTTCTCATACCAGTCCCGTGACTGACTCATAGTTTGTTTCACTTTCAAACTCGGGTGCCCCTCTTTCTACACGGGCAGCCTTGTATTCAGGTTTTAGCTGGCTCTTTCTGGATAGCTGGAGCTGAAGATGGATTCTATTATTTATCTCTTTTTATGTTGTTCAGCTCCTATTGTACATATTATGTTTGTTTTCCGCTGTAGACATTTATGTATAGCTGAACTGTAATTGTACTAAGTATGATCCTGTATATTGTGTAACTCTGATGATTTCGTTTTTCCAGTATATTCTATTGTGCATTATCTGGTGTATTTATTTATTTATTTATGTTCTGCTATTATTTGTTTCTGTGTTATATTCCAAAGATTACCCTTGTCGCCGTCAGTACGGGGTTTGGGGTTGTTACATGACCCCTTAACAAATAAAGGTATTTTACCTTATTATCCATTTAGACTTAATTTCACTCTTATATTCATTAATCTAATTTTCAATGGTTAATCAACACCATTAGTTGTGGAGAAATAAAACCCTAACTAAAAAACGATCGAAAAAGAAAACAATTTGAAATTGACATAGAAAGTGAGCGTTATATTGGAGTTGATCAGAGTGATGAGATGGTAAGATCTAATTTCAATTTATCAGATCGTATGCTTATGTTGTTAGGGTTAAGATCTAATTTCAATTTATTAATGTCAGTTTATTAAATTGTATGCATATGATACCAATTACTCCCTGACGTTATATGTAGTTAAACGGTTTAGGGTTTTTGGATTTAGGGGTTTAATGATTTTACAGTGCGTAAGTTTTTAAAAGTAGGGGTAAAAGTGTAAGAAGTTAAAAAAATAGCTATCTACATTGAACCCCTTAACAATTTAAAACTGTGAAGTGTCCTTAAAATTTAGCCCCCCTTAACATAAATTGGAGTGTCAATAACAAACCCCTAAAACTAACACTTCGCTTATGTAAAAAAGACGATATAACTTGATTATGCTAATTTTCTTGATGACACTCTTAATCTAAACTTGATTTATTTCTCAATGTTAAATAGTTACTGTAATACATCATACAGTAATAATTCTTTTAACGATTCATTCAACTTTAAGTAAAAGTAATATTAATTAACATGTTTCCATATTAACAAAAAAATATTATTTCAATTAAGTGAATTTTCGGTTTTGAAATAGATGAAGCTTATAGTAAATTCCGAAGAAGAATAGAAAGAAGGCTTGTTGTTATGAATTCATTTTGTTATAACTAAAAATGTTTTGAAGACGGATTCCTCTAAATTTTGGTAGAACTCTTAGCCAATCTCGTTGATGAAAACAACAGTTACCGTTGTCAGAACAACGCAAAACATTTATGTGTATTATTCCTTTAAACCTGTTGGAAAACTCTGAATAAGCTCAAGCCTGTCGTTGATAAAAACAGCGCGAAACATTAAGACAAATTCTTCATGACTCCTGTTTCAACCATTTTCTGAACTGTCATATTTCTTAAACCCAAAGGAAGCTCACCAAATCTATTAATTAAACTTACAAATAGGAACTCCTCTTTGCTCATCGAAATCAGACAATTAGATTAGTCATCAAATTTTTTTTGGGTATTGTTATTGATACTGCAACTATTGTTAAGTGGTGCATTTATCAAAAACACTCCACTCCCTGAAAAATTATTAAGGGCTATACATACGTATTATTTAACACTGCTTAATATTCTAGAATTTCCCCTTCAAATTAGATTAAAAAAACTTATTGGATGAGGGAAACCGAATTAAAATAAGAAGTATGTCACTACTGCACCAAATGCATCACTAATCAATTTTATATGTAATCGACAATGATATGTCGAAAATTAATAATCATTTCAGTGCATTGCCTCTATAATTATAAAATTCGGCATATTTTACTCGATATAGAAAATAGTTCGATCCTATTCCTACAAAACGCTTATCCTTTAGGGTCTAAAAAAATTGATATATGCGAATCAAAAAAAAATTACTACGACTAAATTGCTATATTCGTTAAGATAAAATTTCCTTAATTTTTAAGGGGCTAAATGGGTAATAAGGTAAAATCTCCTTTATTTGTTAAGGGGCTACTTTCCACATTGGTACTCACCTTAATAATTTTAGGAAAAAAAATAGCCACTCCTTAATAAAATTTGGAGTGTCAATAATAATGCCCTTTTTTGCCTCTTCCTCTCATTTCCAACGTGTCTCTTTATATACGCAATTAACTGTCCCCTAATTCAACTTCTTCCTCTTCTCCATCGGCAGGATGTTCTAAATTGCCTTACTGTTTATTCTCCAAACTGACCGACGTACCCAACCATCTACGTCGCGATTGTCCTACTGCAATGCCACTGCATTTCTGTTGAACCGTCTCCAGTCCACCCTCTGCGATTTTTCTTCCATCACTCAATTTCAGATAATTTTATATGTTGTTACCAATTTTTGGGCCACTATGCACTGTTCTGGCTTTTGATAGATAGTCTTCATATGACACCAATGATAACAGTTTTTAAAAGGTTTTAACCCTATCATAATCAAATATTTCTATTCATCCACTGTAGAAGAGGAGAATGATCAGTAGAAATAAAGCCAAATATAGAAGCTTTAGTATTTGGGAAAGTGTTAAACCATTGTGGATTTCAGTAGGCATGTCTGAAATCTATAACCCCTAGCTGAATTCTTCGGTCCAGCAACAGATTACATGTTGTAAGTTCACTTTTATTTTTTATTATCTTAATCATAAAAATTCATTAATTTTGTAAGTTTTTCCTCAATCCATAAATATCCATTTTCCAAATGTTAATGATTAGAAATTAATCATTTTTATTTATGTTTTAACTTACGATAGTGCCTACTTTTTCATTTAGTTTCATAAATAATAGACCTAATATTTTAAAATTCTAAGATAAACTTATAAAACAAGTCAGAAACTAAAAGTTCAACCTTATGTATACTTCATGTGACCATTTGTTCTTAACTAAACACCTAATAAATCTTTACATAAAGCATTCTTGATTTTGAGATCATACCAGTTGTGGATCTTGAATAAAAAAAATTCATTTTCGCTGAGGCAAAGTGTGGATGTGTAGTTGAACTTAAAAATAATTGCTATGGAAATAAAAATTTCCATACCTTTTTGACTAAGACATTATTTTATGGGGTATAACTGCAAAAATACTCATTTTTTTCTTTTAATGGTTATATACAAATGTTCCGAGCTTACTTAATTCTACTTAATTAATCTAATAACACAATTACCAATGTACATTTATCCTTCTCTGTTTTGCTTCTTTCAAAGAAATGCCAATTCTTAGTTTTATGGATTTACTTTTCAATACATCTAATAAATTTTAAAAAAAAACATGCATGAGTAGTATTATATGTAGAAAGATCAAATTTTCATGTGCATAATTATACGTAAAAGTTGTAAAAAACAGCTGACCAGCAAATTGGATTAAGTTGACAAATACAACTGAAAGGTCCATTGGTTATTTGGTATCTAAGACTGTCTCCAGTAGTGGAGTCATATAAAAGTTTATTATTGTAAGAAAATCAGCGCAGGACACCGTATTCTTCATCTAAACTTGCATGAAAACTATGAACAAGCCCAAACCCGTTGTTTGATAAAAAACAGTGTGATACAATAAGTGTATTCTGCGTGACCATTTTCTAAACTATCATATTTCTTAAACCCAAAACAAACTCACCAAATTATACTTGATGGGAGATCTAAAGGAAGAGCACTCGCTGATAGCTCTAGTTCTGAGTTCTGATGCCAAATCAAACTCCGAAATCGTTGTAAAACTTTTAACAAAGCCCGTTGATGAAAATAAAAGTTTACCGTTGTGAGAAAAACAACACAAGGCACTATATTCTTCCTCTAAACTTGTAGGAAAACTTTGAACAAGCCCAAGCCTATTATTTGATAAAAATAGCACGAGAAAATAAGCATATCCTGCATGACCATTTCCTGAACTCCATATTTCTTAAACAGTTAAGCCCATAATACACCAAATTATATTCGATGGCGGATCCAAAGGAAGAGCATCCACTAATAGCACCAGTTCCCATATCAAATTGAACTCCGAAATTGTAGTAAAACTTTTAACCAAGTCCAATGATGAAAACATAAGTGTACCATTGTGAGAAAAATAGCGCAAGACGTTGTACTCTTCCATTAAACTAGTAGGAAAACTCTGAACATGCCCAAGCCCGTTGTTTGATTAAAAAGAACGCGAGACAATAAGCGTATTCCGCATGACCATTTTCTGAACTGCCATATTTCTTAAACACAAAATAAACTCACCAAATTATACTTGACGGCGGATCCAATGGAAGAGCATCCTTTGATACCTCTAATTCCGGTATCAAATCGAACTTCGAAATCTTAGTAAAACTTTTAACCAAGCCTGTTAATGAAAACAAAAGTTTACTGTTGTGAGAAAAACAATGCAAGACACTGTATTCTTCCTCTAAACTTGTAGGAAAACCCTGAACAATCCCAAGTCCGTTGTTTGATAAAAACAACATGAGATAATAAGAGTATTCTACGTAACCTTTTCTTGAACTGACATATTTTTTAAACCCAGGGGTGGCCTTGGGGTAAGGCCACCAAGACGGCCGCATAGGGCCTCCGACCTCATATTGGGCCTATTTAAACATGTTCCAACAGCCAAGGGCCTCCGATTATTTTGGAGATTTCAAGGCCGATCCCACTTAAACCTAAAACAAATTCACCAAATTAAACTTTATGGCTGATCAAAAGGAAGAGCATCCACTGATAGATCAAGTTCTGAGTTAGGAAACCAAATCGAACTCCGAAATCGTAGTAAAACTTTTAACCAAGCCCATTGATGATATCGAAAGTTTACTGTTATAAGAAATATAGTGCAAGACACTGTATTCTTCCTCTAAACTTATAGGAATACTCCGAACAAGCCCAAGCTTATTGTTTGATAAAAACAACGCGAGAGATAATAAGCGTACACTGCGTGACCATTCCCTAAACTGCCATATTCCTCAAACCTAAAACAAAATCACCGAATTATACTTGATGGTGGATCCAAAGAAAGAGCATCCGCTGATAGCTTCAGATCCGAGTTCCAATACCAAATCGAACTCCGAAATCATAGTTAAACTTTTAACTTAGCCCGTTGATGAAAATAAAAGTTTACCGTCGTAAGAAAAATAGCGCAAGACACCATATTATTCCTTCAAACTTGTAGGAAAACTCTGAACAAGCCCAAGTTCGTTGTGTAACACCCCGTATTTTGACAACATTAAAAGAGGATAAATTAAATAATAATTAACTTAATATTCAGAATTAATGGAAATAGACTATGCCATTGCGTCCGTCTCGAAATTCTAGTCAAGATAGACATTTGGTTTGCATAAAACGGACAACGTATGAAGAATTTATGAGGGTTTGAAGTTTGTATACGCACAAAAGAATTATATATATATATATATATATATATATATCAGTTCAAACTTATCCAAAAAATTAGAAAAATATTTTAAAAACCAAAAATGCATGAGCGGCAAAATTCCCGCTCTAGGGGAGTTGACCCCCTAAGGGAGGTGTCGACACCAGGGTCGACCCCCTAGGGCTGAGGTGGCAGGACGAATTCTAGGGGCTGGAAGCTATATATACAAGCTCATTTCTCTTGTTTTCTTCACTGGAAATCAATGGAGGCCAAATGTTGTCGGTGCCTGGACTGAATCAGATCCTTTTCTTCTTCTGCAATCAAATATTAGAGACTCAAGTGTGGATCTGCGACTCAACAATCCTCTCTTCTAGTTCTATTTTCTAAATCTAAACATTGTGAGTTCTAAGTTACTTTTATATTTAAATGATTAAAGGTAAACATGTTATGACCATAGTTTGGATCTATTCCTGTGACTGAATTATACCAGATCTATTGTAAATTGTGAATCTATGACATTCTGAATTAGTTATGATTTGGATCTCAATCTTTATCATATCGGATCTATGTACCTTGTGAATCTATGACATTCTAGCATAACTATGATGTGGATCTTAACCTTTATTATGTCAGATCTACTTTTGATTATAGATCTACTTCACTATTTAGATCTTGTACCTATCATGATTGTGGTTAATTTGGACCTGTCATCAATTGGACATCTTAATTATCATTTAGATCTTACCATGCCTATTTGTCACTAATGCCACTATATGTTAATGCCTAAAATCTATAATTTTATGTCATCAATGTTAGTATATTCATCTTTGTTCTATTCCCTCTATCTTTTCCCTTTTTATTTTATAGCCTGGCTACTTTCGAGCCTAGGCACGCCGCTGAAATAAGCAAACAGGGAACAAGGGAAATTATTGAAACTGGGCATAACCTGAAACTGGAAATTTAGGCATGACTTGAATAAAATATGCAAATATTAATTTGGCATAGCTTGAATAATGTTTATGTGAATTTGGACATATAATCCATTATGAACATGATTTGGAAAAAGTGGCATGAAACCTATACTGACATAGGTAAAATTAGCTAATAATGAAATGCCTAGGATTACAGTAATTAGAAACTGTAACTGCACTTATGACACGAGGTTAGATTGCACTTGCGGTGGAAGTCTACTCGGAACGGACCGGGATATCCAACGACCGCAAGTGTTGAATCTAATGTGAAAGGTCTAAGTGCACAAACACGAGCCGTGCTAAGACATGAGGTTAAGCCCGACTTGTGGAAGAAGTTTGCCCAGAACCAACCGACATATCCAGCGTCCACAAGTTGTAGGTCTAATGTGGCTGGTCTAGCACACTTTAACCATAAAAGAATATGGTAAGGAATTGGAATACTTAACCTAGCTAAATCCATAGGGATTGTGTGAACATGACAACTTGATTAGGGGTTTAATGATTTTTAAATGGAACAGTGGGAAGGTTAAGTACATCTTGGGTTGGTGGGTAATATTTGTATATATAGGCCCACAAACTTAACCTGTTGGCGTTATGTAATTAAAGACATCGTTAGGTAAAACATAACCAATGGAAAACCTAGTAATGGGGATGCAAGACAAAGCAGAGAGCTTACTGGGCTGATTGTAGGAGATCCAAACGCGGAGGACAGTTTGGGCGGCGCGTACCGACTGGTTCATGTGCGTGCATGGTCTAGACAGAGGAGAACAAGACACCGTGACAACTGTAGATATGGTTGTGCACATCCTGAAAATGAAGGGTTGCCACTTTAAGGAGTGATACACCCTACTATGGGGCCAGCATAGGGTATCTACGGAGTAGGGAGCCGATCGATTTGGGTAGTGGTTACGGTACATCTAGACTCTGGTAAGTTTAGGAGTCCGTTATTGGGGTTGCCTGTGGACTGTATGGGGTTAAAACCTCTCACTAGAAGTACGCTTAAGTCTACCATCTTGTACATGTTGGGGATCATCTCATTTTGGTTATATTAGTATTGGTGCAGAGAATAACTGGAGTAAACATCAGGGAAGAATATAAACTCTGTCATGTTTACCTTGTCATACTTACCTTTTATGATGTAATCATTCTTGTCCATCTTTTATGCCTGTCATGTTACTCTTACTTATTTACTTGCTAAAAGTAACTGGACTCGCCAGACTTTATGTTTGACCCTTTTTGTTTCCTCTTCTTTCTTCTGTCCCTTCCCCTCCCCCCCCCCCCCCCAAACCCTGGTTCGCAGGGTGGGAATTCTTGGGCTTAGTCAGGACTCGGTTATCATCTTGCTTGGAGCAGCTTTTGAAGTACTGCTCAGTTTCGATCTTTAACTACTATGGCTTTTACTCTTTTGGGGAATTATTATTTTTTTATGTATTTTCTGTACTTTAATGGTATAGGACAGAAATTTCATATTGTTGTAATGGTTTTTATGTAGTTTCAGACTTATGGTATTTTGGGCCACGATGTTATGATTTATGTTTGAAATAAAAATTTAAATTCCTTTGTTGCTTTTATATCTGTCTTGTAATAATTTTGTTTCTGTTTACCTATAACTCTTCACAAAACTTATTGCATTCCCTTAGTGAGTGCGAACGTGGGGTGTCACACGTTGTTTGATAAAAAACAGCGCGAGACAATAAGCGTATTCTGTGTAACCATTTTCTGAACTTCCATATTTCTTAAACCCAGGGGTGGCCTTGGGGTAAGGCCGCCAAGCCGGCCGCCTAGGGCCTCCGACCTCATACTGGACATATTTGAACATGTTCCGACAGCCAAGGGTCTTCGTCTATTGTCGAGGTTTCAGGGCCGGCCCTGCTTAAACCCAAAACAAACTCAACAAATTATACTTGATGGTAGATCCAAAGGAAGAGCATCCGCTGATAGCTCGAGTTCCGATACTAAATCGAACCCCGAAATCATCGTAAAACTTTTAACCAAGCCTATCAATTAAAACAAAATTTTACCATTGTGAGAAAAACAACGGAAGACACAGTATTCTTCCTTCAAACTTGTAGCAAAACTCTGAACAAGCCCAAACCCGTTGTTTGATAAAAACAACATGCGACATTAAGCATATTCTACGTGACTATTTCTTGAACTACCATATTTCTTAAACCCTAAACAAACTCAACAAATTATACTGGATGGCGGATCCAAAGGAAGAGCATCCACTGATAGCCCCAGTTTAGAGTTCCGATACCGAATCAAACTCCGAAATCATAGCAAAACGTTTAACTAAGCCCGTTGATAAAAAAAAGTTGCCGTGGGGAGAAAACAGCGCAATACACTGTATTCTTCCTTTAAACTTGTAACATCCCGAGATTTTGCGATAATTCAGAATATTAAATTTAATGTGATTTTGATCAAAATTGTTTATATATTAAAATTTATGATTCATATCGTATATTGATAAGATATGAACTTGATTTGACTTGTTAAACAATGAATTCCAATGGCTATATATTATAATGACTTCTATTTGATAATTTAATTATATCACTACAACAAAAACACAATATTACAACTGTAATTTTACAACGGTCAGAAAATCACCGTTGTAATAAAGGGTTTTTACAACGGTATTTTTCAAAAAGTTGTAATAACTGTATTTTCAACAACTCTTATATTTCAAAAGTTGTAATAGATGTCTATTACAACGTTTCTTCTATAGCTGTTGTAATAACTGCCAATTTTTACAACTATTTTATTGCTATTTATAATGAATGTCTATTACAATCTTCCTTTTTTCAGTTGTAATATATTTTTATTTTAAATAAGTATTTTTTGTTTGTTCATTTTAATAATTAATTGATTAATTTAATACTTACTATTTAAATAGTTAAATAAAAATAATAATCACCTTTAAATAATAATAATAATTGGAAATATGAAAAAAATCATATTAGTAACTAATATTCATTAATTAATACAATACAAAATTAATTACTATTTTATAATTAATATTAAATTATAACATAGAATTTAAAAAGTAATAATAACTAAAAAGTACTATTTAGTACTTTAGTTAAAAAAATAGTTCTTAATAAATTCATATTACATATAATATAAATTTTTACTTATTAATTATAAATTATAATAGTTATTTCTATCAATTTTTTGCTATGAACCAAGAAAAATTAATGGCATGTGGTAGGAAACCTGAGGGAGGAAGCGGGAAGTTGAAAATTTTGGCTCCAAAAGTAACCCACGTGCTAAATTTTCACTCTCACGCACTAAATGTTCACTCTCACGTGCGGCCTCTTATCTTCTTCTTTGCCCAAAAATCAAAATGGACTCTCTTTCTTCCCTCAAATCAAACGATGTTCTGCCTCAGTAAATCATCCCAAATCCCTAATTTCTCAATTCTGTATCGCTTCTTCTCATTTCAGTGCCCATCTTCCTTCTTCTCTAAATAACGAAAAAAAGAGCACCACTTTTAAAAATCGATTACAAATCCGGTAGCATTTTTAATTTGCGTTCGATTTTCACGAACAAGGGTTTTGGGTAGAAGCCCTAGGGCGTCGATTTCGAGGCAACAGGGCGGTCATCGAGGGGATTTCGTACGGTGTTTTCTGGCGTGAACTGGTGTACACTGTAAGATCGAAATTCTTGGGTTTGCAGCTTCATAGTGTTTGGTTGTACTACCAATTTGTTTTGTTGGAACTAAGCCCTTTGGCCTTGTGGAGTTGTTCGAAGATGCTGGCTATTCTCTTTAATGTTGGGGCACCACCTCTTTCACCATCAAAACAGGTGATAGCTCGCTACAGTAATTTGCTGTTTTTTGGTAGATGTTGCGTATTAACAATCGGTACCTTCTCCTCCCGTGCTTTTTGGTTCATTGAAAGGTTGTAGCTCATGTTATTTTAGTTCGGTTGACATTTGTGGTGTTGCATTGCCTTGTGCAGTACTGTGCAGGTTGCGTGTTTTAATTTTGAGGAGATGAAGTACTTAAAACATTTTATTTTTTAGTGTAGGAGCATGCTGTTTAAAATATGTTTGAATTGTTGTATCATAATTGTGTTCTTGATCTTCAGATGTGTAGGTGCATGTTTCCGGAGTGGGAGATTTCCAGTTTAGGTAAGCAGCAGCACAATTATACTCTGTTTTTTGGTTATTTACTTTAATATCGATGATAGAATTTCCAGTTTAGGTGTAAATGCTTGTTTATCACGATCTTCTTTTATAGCTATCAAGTGGTTTTACAAGAACAAAGGCATTGAAATTACTGAAATATTAAAGTTTCTCTTGCTTTCCTAATTGTCGAGGTAAGCAGCAGCCACTAGCACAACATGATGGGTCCAACAGAACAAGCAATTTCAGTGCTTGTCTTCATCTTGTTTATATTTTGGTCGATCAGTTTCAGGGACTTGGAAAGAACACACTATGATTGGTTTGTGCATACGTGTAATAAGCTTCATATTGTACACACCACTGGATCAGTTTGAGCATGTGCAGTAAGGTTCATATTGTGCATATTTTATGAAAACCAAACATTTAAGTTCATATCGTTTGCTGAATTCCTGGGTTCTTACAACCAATGTTTGTACTACTGGATTTAGAGACAACTTCTGTTCGAATTCAATGAAGGGTAGAATTTGATTCAAGGTATGTGTTTGGGTGTTACTTTGTTAGGCTCTTACATGGGCTGATAGTTTGTGTTCTGATGTGTATATTGGTGGTGTTGGGCATTTATTGGTGGTGATAGTTTCAGATGATGGTTCTCTTGAGTGCATTGTTGGGCTTCAGGATGGTCATGCTTTTTCAGATTTTGGTGAGGATAATAGTGTCAACCCGTGTTAGGTAACATGTAAGATTGAATGTGTATCATTTTAAGACATGGTATTGTGGGACTGCTTTCTTTCTAGTGGCGTGCCATTTGACTGAGATAGGTCTCCATAAATTATTTTTCAGTTCTTTCGTCTTCTTCTCATGACCTATTGAATTATTGGTCTTCATTGGGGGTAACACATTAGCGAAATATATGGAAGTTTTAGCAAACAAATTAGTCAAAGAACATCTTTTTTTCTTTTCTTTCTTACTTATGACATTTTGTGATCTTGAAGTACATGTCACTAATCTTTCATCTTTTATATATGCATGTTTTGTGATTGTGCAGGTGGTGTGTCTTGTGGTGGGGGGATGTTGAGGAAGTGCAAAGATGAAGCAGGCTGATAGTTGAAGCAGAGTTTTTGGATGGTACTGATTTGTAATCATTATTTGTAATGAAGAATTGATATATTATCGTGATGATGTATGATTCATTTTTTGTATTTTGAATATAAAGTTGTAATGTTTTTTGTATGAATGGATCCGTTGCTTTGAATTTATATCAATTTGTTTTCTGTTTATTCAGCTTTTGTTGCATTTGCAAAATTCATTTTTTTTAAAACCCAAATGTCAATCACAACGGTGCATAACAGTTGTAGTAGATTTTATTACAACGGTGCATAACTGTTGTAATAAAGTTTATTACAACGGTGGAAAAAAGTTGTAAAATATACATATTACAACGGTGTTGCAACAGTGCAAAAAAGTTGTAAAAGATATTAGTCTATTACAACTTCTTAATACACGACGGTTTGCCCACCATTGTAAAATGTATATTACAACGGTGTTCCACCGTTGTAATAGGGTCATTTTGTTGTAGTGTATTGAAATTTGAAGTTAACGTTAGATTAACAAATTATAATGAATTAATTAATTTTGAAATTTCATATGTTGAAATATTTAAATTAATTAATATGGTAATAATATACATTCGTTGTTTGTGTAATGAAAGTCAGTTGGTAATAAGTGTCATTATTTATGTGGATTTAAAATATAAATTATAAATTGGTTTATATGGTAATTATTGAGGGTTGAAATTTAATTTTGGATTATTTAGACTGAATTAAGTCAATAAAATTAGAATTAAACTTTAAATATTGAAATTGCATTAATACATGGTGGAAACTTAAATAAATTTTTTAAGTGATTAATTTTAACTTATTTTGATAATTTTAATGCTTATTCGTTGTAGATAAGTTTGTGATTTTGCTTATATTGGTTAACAGTGAAAGTTTGAATTTAATATTAATGTATTTTAATGAAATTGATTGGTGTAATTAATAATTGAAATAAAATTTGAAATGGTAAATAATGAAAATTGAATTCATGATAAACGATTGTTGATTTATAGGTTTATTTGAATTTTGTTTTGATTTGAATAGAAATTACAAACCTTGAATTTAATTTAAAGGTGAATAAACAATAATGATTATTTTATTATATTAATGAAATGGTTAAAATTGTCATCGATCTTGGAATTCGATGAAATTAATTTTATTGGTTCTGGAATAATAAATTATTGTACGATTTCAAATTTGGAGTTATGGTTTGTCCGTGAGAATTAAAAACGCACAAAAATGTTAAAGTGGCAATAAATAAATATTGAAAAAATAATATTTCTGCAAATGATGTTCAAACTCAATGAAATAAATTTTGTTGGATTCGTAATAGTGAAACATAGCTAGGTTTAAAATTTGAGGTTAATTGGAGTTCGTATGTAACCGTAGGAAATTTAAACGCGTTGAAATTTGTACGTAGTTTATTTTAAAATATTACGTTATTGAAGGAACATGCTGTAAACTTTAGAATTAGGTCTGCTAACCTATTCCATTGCATCTGGAATGTGCCAAAACACCTAGATTGACCTTTTGTTTAGTCCATTTGGAACCCGTTTGATCTGAAAACTATATAAACACGTTTTAACTGAAAATAATAACATTTTATTTCAGAAACCCTAATTCTAAGGCATGGCCGCCACTGTATTTTTCTATCGATTGTCAGAAATATACGATCCTTTCTTCCTTAATATACTTCAATCCAGTCAATGAAATTCAAAAATTTATGAATCAAAGTTGAAGTGCTTTGTGAGCTCTCTCGACCCATACGGTTGATCGATGCTAATTGTTTCTGGAATCGCTGGGATTTTGGCTTAAAGGCAGCATGAGTTCGTGGCTTTTTGGGGCAGTGGAGCCAACCGGAGCATGGCCAGGAAAGGGCGACGAAGGTCCAGAGGATAGCAGTTATGGTGGCTACATCGAATCGGATGTTGGGGGTCTCGAAATCCGTGCGTGGTGATAGGATAGAACGCGGTTTTGGGTTCAGCATTTCAGGAGCAGGCTACCGTGATTTCCACAAATAAGAAGGCAGCTCATTTTTTTAGCTGCTGACATGGCATTTAGGGATTGGGATGGGAAATTATATATTATTTTATATTAGTTTGAATTTCAAATGGTAAAATTTGAATAACTTCTTCATACGAATTCAGATTTATGCACGGTTGGATCCGTCGAAATCGTATCGAAATTCTGGACAACATGGAACTGTCGTGGACTGATTTTGAGACCGTTAAATTTTAGGCTAGATTTTGAATTTTAGTCTCGTTTGAAATCAAAGGTGAGTGATTAAACCCACTCACACCTAACGAAAATATTTGATTGTTAATTAAATTAAATTTATGATATGATTGTTTTGTTTGCTGTTTGACTGTTTAAATTGGTTATTTATGTTAATATGAATAGATAGTATAAATTTAATTTAACTATCAATATAAATTGGACAGTTAGAATTTAATTTCTTGTTAAAAAAAAAACAACCCATACCTCATGACTAGTAACTGATATCATACTGAACTGTTTAGCTATGTTGATTTTGATGGATGCCTTGAATTTATATATTTAATGTATTGATATGAAATTCATCTTGTTATCGACATTGTTTATATATGTTATTAATTTTATTGATTAATCACAACCATTACCCCAGATGTTATGGGCATCAAATAAACTCGGGATTAATCATTGAAATGAATTAAGAACGTAGGTTGAAATGATAAATACCTATGACCTTGATTTGGAATGAAATGATATATATCCTTTCCCAAAAACTAAAACTAAGTATTACTTGACTTAGGATAGAAAATTATATACGGACATCGGTTGGTTAATAAAATTAGTTTTAACATGACTCTTGAAATATTGTTTTAAAGATATTATAGATGTTGTTTTATATCGATTTCCTTTGAACTTGAAGGTTGAATTTTGAACTATATAAGCTAAAGTAAATTTTTGATGTTGTAAATTGATGTTGATGAACTGAATATAAATTGAATGTATCGAATTTGAATTTGTTATCCATCTATGAAATTTACTTTAAATTAACTTGATTTAAAGTTATATTTAAATTGTGAACTCGAGATTTTATAAATAAATATAATTCAAATGAGAATAATAATTGAAATTTCAAATATTTGAATTGAATTGAATTGTTGAATCGAATTGTTTGAATCGAACTGTTGAATCGAATCAAAATATAAATGGGAAGTTAAGTCATTTTGAATTGAGATATCAAAATTTAGTCGAGTTGATTTGAAACTGGAATATGATTCCACTTTGTTTTTTAGAGACGATTCTAATTCCAACTACAGTATTTTAAACTGTTTTATAAACTACTTTAATAATATTTATTTTTCTTTATAAATTATTTTACCTTTTAACCATTTTATTTTTATTAATTATTTTAAATAAACCATTTTAATAATTAACTATTTATTTTATAAACCACTTTAATATATTAACTATAGATTTTACTAAAACTAATAATTCTATTTTAAATACAAACTATATATTTTCAAACTATCTCAATTATATATCTAAACTATTTCAAATATACTTTTAACTATTTTAATATTTAAATTATTTTAAAGTTGGAATTGTTTCAAGATTTTAAGTTTGGTTTTAAATGGAATTTTAATATGAAATATTTTATTCTCGCTATTGAAACGTGTTTAAAGAAAAAGCTGATATATTGATATGAAGTACTTTGAAACGTAAAAGAATTGACCAGTGTGAAAAATGTAAATGTTTGGTTGTTAAAGAGACCGGGATCGGATACTATCATACTCTCTGCCGATACTGAAAACCACTTTAACAACCGTGTACATAGTGGAGTTCCAAAATGAAGTAGGTTGGTTTGGCGAATGCTACTGGAATAAAGTAAGAGAACGATGATCGATGTCCTTGACCTTCGGGTCATAATTAAAATGACTAAAACAGGGTTATTGTAATGACCCGCATTGGCAGAGGTATTTTAATTAATTTATTTAATTATATTAATAGTGATATAGTAAATTAAATGGTCGTGGAATTAAATAATGATGAATATTTAATTAAAATAATATATTTAATAATATATTTAATTCTGAAATAATCAGAAGTGGCTGAAATGACGATGTAATGTGAACTGAATCATCTGTGATATTTAGTTCAGTTTAGAATTGAATTAGAATAACGAATATATTATTTGAACGACAGTTTGAACGTATAATTATATTATAATTAAAATCGAGCTTGAAATGGCGCTGCAGTTCGTTATTTGGCAATTCGAACTTCAACCGAATGTACAGGATTCGTTTTAAGCCGGATTTCTGTGAAACAAGAAATGTTGGGAGCTGGTGAAGTATATCTTTCTAGTGGAAGAGAAAAATTGGGATTTCATCGTGTAGATTTTGATTCACGTCCAAATCAAATTTTAGAAAAGTCGCTGTGGAATTCCTTTATAATTTATAAAGGAATTATTTATATTTTAAAAAGGAATTTCAATATAAATCAAATATCGGGTTGACCCAGATTGAAGTATCGAGTTAGAAATCTATATAGGATTTTTCTGAGCTGTATGGTATTCCTCTGTGAATATAGACAATGATATTTATTTTTAAATATTAAATTTAGTTATATTTAAATATATTTATATATTTAAATAGGCTATTTAGAGCTTTAAAAATAGCCACTTTTACAAACGAAGTCGGAATTCGACAAAACTAATTTTGTTGGATCCGCAATGTTAAATAGTTGTTCGATTTCCAGTTTTGTGATTTTTAGAGTCACTGTGTGGCCGTACGGATTTTTAGAGTGAAAAAACAGTCAGTAATTTGATGGTTAAAAATACGCTGTGTGAGCAAACGGAGTCGGAATTCGACGAAACCAGTTTCGTTGGGACCGTAATGTCGAACAGTAGCTGCATGCCAATTTTCATGATTTTTGGGTATCGTATGTGATCACAGGAATTTTAGAGGACGAATAAAAACAACAGTTGCTTATAAACAAATAAAATATTGAATATAAAATATTAAAATTTTCCTATAAATACTCTACCAACCAAAATCCTAAACCTAATTTACATTTCTGAGGTCAACTGGATTTTTCCGCCGTAAGTTTTTGGTTCCAGGAAATTATTTCGATCCTTTCAAAAATCATTAGAAATCAAAACAAATTACTATAAATCTTCATATGTACGTATTCACAATCCTCAGCAGTTGCTCTTTAATCCTATTTGGTTATTAATGGGTTCGGTGTGTTTTCAATCCGCGATTCTCATTTGCAGTGGAACTAGGGTTCCAAAATTTGGGAAATCGAAGCATTTATTCGAGAATTCGAGTGTGTATTTGAATTCGTGGGGCTAAGTAGTAGCTAGTCGCAAGTTTTTATGGTATCTGGGGATGTTTTTGTTCGATACCTGCTGTATCGTGAGGAGTGGGATGTTCGAACGCGAGGCTGAAGGATTGATCGAGTTCGATCATGTTGCTATGGGGAAGTAGGGTTTTGGAAAAGGAGTTGCACGGAGGATGTAGCATTGAAAATCGTGGAGGAATAAGGGAGTTGAGGCCATGGGAATTTCGGTAATGGCATACTGGAGCAACGGATTTTTCAGCGTTTGGGGAAGATGCTCAATCGGGTCCGGTTTTGAAGGGTAGTGGGCCAAGAGTTTTGAAAGGTTAAGGCCCCTTGTTATTTAAATTCTAAGTTTTGAAATTTAAAATGTATGAACTTGTAAATCGAATAACTTCGTCATACTGAATCAGAATTTCGAACGGTCGGATCCGTTAGGATCGTATGGACGGTGACTACATCATGGAACTGACTGGAAGTCCATTAGAGCTCGTTACAATTTATAGCAAAATAAATTGTCCAATCTGAATCAACGACAATTATCGTTAATTAACAATGATAGTCCAATGTGAGTAAATCTCACTAACTCTGAACAGTTTAAAATTTCATGTTGTATTTTTAGATCTGTTAGAAATTGTTTGATTGACTGTGTGTTGACTGATTGATTGAACTGCTAGTCAGTTAGTGTAAATTATATATATATATATATATAAACCGTTAAATATTTAGATATTGATTCTGCTATCATAATATTTCATACTGAACTGAAAGTGATGTTATCTATATTGTTTAACATCTGTGATGCAGGGAAACGGGTTGGAGCAATCCAACTGGATTCCTCAACATTTATTTTACTGTGATTCATATATTGTCATATATGATGTGATATATAATCTGTTGTCGATTATATGTGTTTGGACGATATTGATCATCGTGATTTGATATGTTGAATACCATAACATACCGAAATGTTGATAAGGGAATATTTTCAAAGTGATATTTGAAAATAAGATATTTATAAATGGAATATTTATAAATAAGAAATATTTATAAATTGGAATATTTATAAATAGGAGATATTTAGAAAATGAATAAATATTATAAAATGGAAACTGTTACAAGAAGGAAATCATTTGTAAAGTGAAGAACCGTTACTAAAAGTAAATCTTTATAAATGAATAGTTTAATCCAGTTAAAAGGGAGTTAATCGATGTTAGTTTAATCGAGTTAAAAGGAGTTAATTGATGTTAGTTTAATTGAAAGGAGTTAATCGATGTTAGTTTAATCGAGTTAAAAGGAGTTAATCGATGTTAGTTTAATCGAAAGGAGTTAATCGAATATAGTTTATTCGAATAGAATAAGGGAGTTAATCGAATATAGTTTATTCGAATAGAGTAAAAGGAGTTAATCGAATATATAGTTTATTCAAATAGAATTAAAAGAGTTATCGAATATAGTTTATTCGATAGGAGTTAAGTGAATAGAGTTAAAGTTAAATCAAAAGAGTTAAGTGAATAGAATATATTGAATAGAGTTATCGAATATACCTTATCGAAGGAAAGAATTATCGAATAGAAAAGATTTGAAAGAGAGTTACGTAAGGAAGTTGTTAAAGAATTAGAAGGGTGAACTTTGTCTATTTCAAGGTTAGAAACGTTGTTCAGTTAAGGTCTGAGAGGTAGTATTACCCCAACTTGATTGACTTCATTTTTAACTAAGGAATAGTTAAGGTTCGATAGTAAAGGATGGTTAAGTGAATTTAGTAATTAAAGGAATTGGTTTGAGTTGGCATCGCGATGGTTTGTTTAAAAATCTGTCTAAGTCCAATGAAGAAGCTTTGGAAATGTTTTCCAAATAAGAAACCAGAAATGTTTTCTAATAAAGAAAACAAGAAATGGAAATGTTTTCCATTTGTTAATAATGTATATTTTCCAAATTTAGAAAATAAGAAATATTGAATATAGGGAAATAGGAGATAAGTAAATTAATGAAGTAAAGAGATAAATGTTGAATGATGTTTGATCGATATAAATTTCCATTTGGAAATAATATCGTTGTTTGCACACCTGTTTTTCTTCGATAGTTAAATCACAGACTATCGAAGTTTTGACCATTTTAACGTTGTTAATATGGAGAGACCAGTTGGATTATTATCCAAAGAACCACTCTGTATTGGCATAAGCGTTGCGAATCATATATGCCAAAGGAAATTGAAGACAGAGTTATGCAAGGGCTATCCTGTTTACATAATAGTGCCTTCGGTTCATCCTGTTCCTGGATGACTTGTATGGACGGATGTCTGACAGAGTATTTCCAGACGATCACGTATATTGATTTCTCCAACCATACCAAGAGTGGAAGAGGAGAAGGAAACTTCTTTTAGCTAACACATCACGTATGGTTGAGGACGTCAATCGGTGATTTGATGGATTTGACGATGTGGCATTCAAAGTGAACCTGGTGTGATGATAAAGCGTAGCTTCTGGCCTCACATCCGGTAAATGACAGAAATCGGGCAAGCAGCATGGCTAAGTCAGTCGCACCGAAGTAGGGTGTATAATCACCTAATCTAGAGTTTCATTTACTTCTAAAAACCTATTGTTGATGCTGTCCCATTCAGAAAAATGGTTGCTGATCCCAACCGTTGGTGATATACATTCGATACACTCAAGCGAAATGAGTGGTCGGTCATGTGTGGTCGGGTTGCAAGACGTTCTTATTGAACCCAGTGTATTCCTTTCTAGAGGTACACTAGCGAAAGGTAGTTCCATACCTTGTCATAGTTGGAAATCCATTACCCAATACGTGCTTGCGGTTTTAATTGTATATTATATATGTAGAACATGAGATGAAAGCGTTCTGCTAGATGATTATTATATTGTGTTGATAGACATTATTATAATATCAAAAGGTTTTTGATATAAAGATAATTTGGATTCTCATAAGGGAAAAACCCGTTCCGTTATACAGCGTGGTCTTATGAGATATCGTTTATTTGTTCGAACTATTTTAAAACTGTTTTACTCATACCGGTCCCATGACTGACCCGGAGTTTATTTTGTTTTGTTTTCCCTAAACTCTTGGGTGCCCAATTTTATACGGGCAGTCAAGTAGTCAGGATTTACAGATATACTGGAAGAGCTTGGAGCAGGAGGCTTCAGGATCATATAGTTATAGTTATTTCAGCTGTGTTGTAAGTGCTGTACTTTGATAATGATATGTATATTCAAGTACAGATTTGTATTTCAAAGTTATGTTATGAAATATATTTATTCGTTCCGCTGTGAGATTCGTGTTACTCTGATATTGTGTTCTTCTTCTTCTTCTCTTCTAAGTTTCTATCTTATCTATTCTCACCCTCTAATTTCTTTCATTAATGACCGGTATTTTTCGATGTTTGGTTAGTCACCAGTGAGTTTATGGCGATAACCAAAGTCGACAAAATCCCGGGTCGTTACAGTTATACTGGACTAAGTGGGGTTAGCAACCTCTATCGACAATACTTCTTCCTTTATTACTATAGTCCCTCGGTTTGATTGATTTGATTTGATGCGCATCTGTGATTTGGGAGTGTTGTTCGAGGTGGGCGGTAGCCGCAGCTATGCGTTACCACCAGTTCGGGCGTGAACCTAGTATATTCCTACTCTAGGCATTCCTCATGTGCCTTGTCATACTATCCTGATCGAGCCCCCTACGATTTTGATTTAACGTTTGTCGGATCATGCCGCATCCTTATCCGCCGACGTACTGGTGTGTTATATGCAAACTGTACGGCAACGATATAAACGGTGTAAGGGTAATAATGGTAATCCTGCTTACGCTATTTTAATATTGTATATTTAACCATAGACACTATTATAATAGTGTATTATTATATAATATGTAGTTTAATGGATCCTTAAGAGATGGAAATTCCCGTAACATCACTTAAGTTATTGCACTCATATTATCACATGAATCTGATTTAACTAATATGAGAATATTTTAGTTCTGATCCGAGTATTTTTGTCTTTTCATTTTGTGCTCGGGTCAGCCTGAGTTTCAGTTATTGAAGACACTGTTTTGAAGATGAAATGGAGTTTTCAAGAAGTATTATTATTTATTTCCGCTGCAAATATTGGTATGTTTATGATACTTAACTCTGAAAATTGTTGTAAAAAAATTGTATGCTTTAACAGTTTCATGAACTATTATTTAATTATTACATTTTGTCCTTCCGCTATGAGATTCTGTGTTTGTTTTTCTTCCTTCTTCTTTTTCATATATAAATCCCAATAACTATATGTATTTTTGATTTGTTTAAGTCGACCTTGAGAACCATTGTCGATTTGAATGGTCAAAAATGCGAGTTGTTACAAAACTTGTAGAAAAACTCTGAACAAGCCCAAGTCTAATGTTTGATAAAAACAGCATGAGACCATAAGCATATTACGCGTAACCATTTCTTGAACGACCATATTTCTTAAACCCAGGGATGGCCTTGGGGTAAGGCCACCAAGGTTGCCGCCTAGGTCTTACGACCTCATATTGGACATATTTGAAGTGTTTCGACAGCTAAGGACTTCCGAATATTTGGGCGTTTAAGCAGGGTTGGCCCTGCTTAAACCCAAAACAAACTCACCAAATTATACTTGATGGCAGATCCAAAGGAGGAGCATCCGCTGATATCTCCAATTCTGAGTTTCGATACCAAATCGAACTTCGAAATCGTAGTTAAACTTTTAACCAAGCCCGCTAATGAAAACAAAAGTTTACCGTTGTGAGAAAAATAGCGCAAGGCACCGTATTCTTCCTCTAAACTTGTAGGAAAACTCTAAACAAAAATAGCCCGTTGTTTGATAAGAATAGGGCGGGACAACAAGCGTATTCTGCGTGACCATTTCCTGAACTGTCATATTTCTTAAACCCAAAATAAACTCACCAAATTATACTTGATGGCAGATCTAAAGGAAGAGCATTCGCCGGTAGCTCCCGTTCCGAGTTTAGATACCAAATCGAACTCTGAAATCGATCTGTAAGCTGGCCTGAACGATCAAATCAAGTGTTGTATCTGCCTCGAATCCAACGATAGCATATTCACTTATTTACTGGTTGCTTAATTTTGTAGCTTGATTGGTTTTCTAAGATATTGGTTGTTGATACTGTTTTGGATAATCATATTAATTTTAGAAGATTTTTTTGAGCTCTTAAGGGGTTGTAAACTAACGCAATTTATGATAAAATCGAACACTAAAGTGTAACACCTCGCATTTTATAACAATTAAATAATTAAATAATGCATATATGTATATATATGCATAGACACAAACATTTAAGAAGAAGAAAAAGATAATGTAAATAAAAATGTAATGCATGCATTAAAATAAAGAAAGGATTGGTTACATGTGGTGTAACTATGTTGCATGCACTAATTGACAAATATTATGCATGCATTAATAATAAAAGAGAAATAAAAGAAAAAGATGCATGCAATGGTTTAATTAAAAGATTGCAGCAAATATGAAAAAAAGAATGAGAAGAGAACAATGACTACCATTGTTATAAGCCTTGTTAACAAAAGCTTTAGTAGTCCAGTTGGTTAGAACATATAGCTTGCATACAAGAGATACAGAGTTCGATCCTGCCGCCGTCGTATTTTTGTTTTAAGGGAACAGCTGGAATGACACATGTTCATAAGAGAAAATATGTATAAACGCACATATAAGGGAAAATTATACATATAAGGAAATAAAGAAAATATATGTATATATATACCAGAATATATATGTATATATGTGCAGAAGTGTATATATATAAGAGATAAAGTTCAAGATAAGGCTACAATTAAAGAAATATGGTAAGAATCAAATAACAGTGCAACACCGTTTGAATTTTGAAAACGAAACAGAAGTTGTGCGTAAATATACACGTAAAATGGTCATTAGAAGATTTGTATACATATAAGAAAATTTCATGTGAATATAACAACTAAATAAATTCCAGAAATTCAAATTTTCAAAAATCGAACTTTTATGCCAAAACAGCTCGCGGGACCCATATGGGGTCGACACCCCTAAAGGGGGGTCGACACCCCCCAGATTCATCAACGAATCTAGACTATTTTCTTAACAAGGTTCGTTGCTGACACAGCGCTGCGTGTACAATAAGATCTGGAACACCTATAAATAGGTTAGTAGAGCCTAGCCTAAATCTCATATTTCTAAGACGACGTATATACTCTGCCATTCCTCTTCCTCCTCAATTCTATTTAGAAAAATAAGAAAATTAGTTTAGGAAAATTCTGAATAAAGATCTGGAGGAATGAATAGTAATAAGAAGGTGTTCATAATCATATGCGAAGTAAGGTAATTTCTTAAGATCTGGTCTATTCAATTTTCTTCCTCTTTCTTCCCTTTTTCTTTTAGTAAAAATTGTGGATCCATGGTTGTTAGGTTCTAAATCCAGTTAGGGGAAACCATGGAATGCTAGATCTGGACCAGATCCGGGAATTGGAAAGCAAATTAGGTGAGTGGATTTAAGTTATATCATTTTTGACAATGGTATATTATCGTTTAACGTTCCCCGTTAACATGTCATGTAAATCTGATATAATGATTAAAAGTGTTGAAATGCTATTATGACATGTTGAGATATTAATATGTTAGAATATTAATATGTTAGAAATTCACATGTCGAAACGTTTGATGTTCTGAAATGTCCACCTATTGACGTGTAAACTTGTTAAAAATAAATGTAGCGATTACTGTTGTTATTAATTACATGTTAGCTTGTGACAATTATGTACTTGAACACTTAATTGTAGAAATGAGAATAAATACATGTTAAATTAGAATAATTACATGATTTGACGATCACATGTTATTTTGATGAAATTGAGTACATGCTAGAATAGAATTAATTACTTGTTAGAAAGGGCATGCGACGTAAAATTGGCTTAATATGATGACATGTAAAATATAGATTATAGTGAAAATTTGAAAGAATGGACATGCCTACTTTATATAGAAAATTTACAGTAAATAGAAAACTATAATTGCACTTAGACACGAGGTTAAATTCAACTTGTGGTAGAAGTCAGCCCGGCAAATCTAGCATCCACAAATTGTCAATTTAATGTGAGAGGTCTAGAGTGTAAATAAAACATGTAACGGTGCTAAGACACGAGTTAAGTCAACTTGTGGAAGAAAGTCTGCCCAAAACTGCCTGACAAATCCAGCATCCACAAGTGTAGGCTTAATGTGAGAGGTCTAATATATAAAAATATATATAAATATATGTAAATAGCAGGATTGATAAATGGCATTAATTATAATTAATGGGACTAAATGGAATTGAAAGATAATTATAGTAGTAAAAGAAATTGAATGAACGGGGAATGATAATAACCTATTATATTAATTAGAATGTTATATAATAGGTAGGCTTTTCCTAGGGACAAGCAGGAATTATAACTTAGGTTATAATAAACAATAAGGAAATTGGAATAACCTATGTAATAAGATAAGCTGTACTTAATTGTAAATTAAGTTTTATGTGAGAACGGGAATCTGAGATATGCTGATAAGGACAACATAAATTATATTTATGAAAAGGGAAGTTATTAGCAAACCTTAGTTAAGAGAACTAAGTTAATAAGTAAACAATGATAAGTTGTAGTGATAGTATAAGGGGGAATTATGATTAAATGAGAAAGAGTGAGGCAGACTTATGAAACGAAATAAGTTATATTTAATCATAAATGATAAGTGACATGTTAAACAGAAAACATGTGAATTGGGATATACTGCATTACATATTAAGTAAAACATGTTATTATAACTATGAATTCAAACAAGAATATAAAAGGGATTGTGGATTACAGATCTTGGATCACAATCTGGAGAATAACATGTTGTGGGCTTACTAATAAACTTAAATGGGTTAAGTTATATGACTGAAATTAATAAGCAGGAGAAACTTGGTAACTTGAATAAGAAGTCAATGTGAATGGGAATAACCAAGTTCGATGAAAGCCTGACACGGTAGAGCAAGCACATAACTGAAGGTTTAGACATTGGGTCTAATAACATGTTAAAATGAGGCGCTTGGAGCAGTCCACACATTTGAGGGTGAATAACCCAACGGGGTAGGCATCGTGGTGTCATGAGGCACAATGGGAGCGCACGTTCATCTGATTATTATGTTGGCTCCGAAGGACTGGAAGGGGAAGCACGCGGCTACTTGAGACATGGAAGGTGCCCATGTTAGTCCTCTGTGGTGGTGCAATGTTCGGTTTGTGCTCAAAGAGGTTGGGTCTGCACGAAACTACCTGGTGAGTAGCTTTGAGTGAAAAAGTAGCTTTGCAGTCAGAAAGCTGTGACGAGGTGACACTAGGGTGATTTGGTGATCTCCTCAAGGGGAAGGTAGGTGAAACGACCCGAACTTCCCCATAAAGGAAAGCCCGGATTGAGTTGAGAACATGACAAATCAAAACATAAACAAAAGAATATTTCATTGCTTATTACAACAATTACATCAGAGTACAAGAATATAACAGAGTATGAATAAATATTATACATTTGGTAAATATCAGAGATTTAAATTACAATGCAATGGAAAAATAATACATAACACAACTGGAAGAAATACACGGATACAGAGCTTTCCGAATATAGCTTCATTTGTAAATCGGGATTCTGGAAAACAATAATCTGCAAAACCCAACTACTAGCTGCCCGTGTGGAAAATATGGGCACCCAGAGTTTAGGTTAAAACAATAAACTCTAGGTCAATCATGTGACTGGTGTGAGAATTAAAACATTTATTAACTTGATTTTAAAGTTAGTTAAATCAAGGGACCACGCCGTATAACACGGAACGGGTTTACCCCCAAGAATACCAGTGCATGAAACAAACAGCGCAATGCTAATTAAAGAAAATGAAGCTATTATAAGACTCAGGTCCCATCACATAATGCAACGCAAGCCGGAGGATAGAGTTTTACCTTATAATAGTCAAATAATGCTTGGTACATGAAATTATATCTTTTATTATTACTATAAGTGAAGAAATCAACTTCAAATATAAGTGTATCAATCATAGACGGCATGGGTACCATCTATCATGTCGCCATACTAGTTCTACAATTAAAACTGAAATGTCACGTATTGGAAATTGGATTCCGTCTATGAGTCGAGGCTAGGGATGGCTCCTCACCGCTTCGAGACGCTATAGCAAATGTTTCAGGATTACACACTCTGGGAAATTCTGGATCTTCAGGGTCGGTCCACATGTACGTTCGTGGATTAGTATTATTGAACACACGTTTCCCGGTCCTACCGGACCTATACCCATTGGCTCCGTAGTAACCGATACATCTGAGGCGCCTCGCAATCCAACAACCACAGGAAAAAATAATAATGTCTGGGATCAATACCATGACACCACCCACAGCGAGAAAGAAACGTCGTGCACTCCCTGTAGTCACGATCCCGTTTTTGACTCACACCGAGGTGTGAGGCTCGCAAATTAACGCTATACACAAAGCTATGTCATTTAAGGTCGTGCTTTGATCAACAACCACAAGACTCTGCTTTTCAACAGAAGCCTTGATCATTTGCATCTTAGCATTCCACACAGGAAATTCAAGCCATGCGACTGATGTCTATCGATATATAACCTCTGAGCGCGTACATCTCAGAGAAGGGTGTTAAGAAAGAGAATAAATTCTCCGCCACCAAACATATATATATTTAATAGAGATCAATCAACACATAATAAAATCCAATGTCAGACACACATCCATTTACAAGTTTGTTTTGGGTCTGACCGAAACCGGAGGCACCTTATTCCTTGTCCCATATGTCCAATACAGAAGAGAGGTCCTCGCATATCCGGTCGATCTCCAAGTACGTCTGGACGATCACCACTTATTACCTTGTCTTGGGTATATAGCCCAATCAAGACATCAGTAATCATCCAAACGATGTGAAGACCTCCGGTCTTCAACCACCGTCTTCAACGTCGACATATCGTCGAATCAGTTATTCAGAATGTGTATAAACCCAACCTTTCCGAATAACCCGCGTATATTATAATCAAGTGATATAAACACACAACATACGCCTTATTCCAATCTAGAATATTCTTTTATTCAAATATTCATATCTCTAGGGAAAGGTTCCCATTAATTTTATCAAAGATAAATTCTTTTAAATTTATTCTTTAATCTTCCTTTGGATATCATTTCAAACCAATTTAAGGTTTATCCAAACTAGTCGGGATTAGCGAACCTTACCGAAGTAATCATTTATTATATTTCCCAATCCCAACCTATTTATCCCATGGAGCAAAACTAGTAATACTCCATATCTAACACAATGGTGTTATCGGCAAAATTAATTACCATTTCCCATTCAATTCTAATTGAAGATTTAACTATCGCTTGGAGCAAAACTGGTAATACTCCATTCTCGATCATTTCTTAAATTTGATAATTTAAATGATCACATTCTCCTTTCAATCTAATTAAAGAATCATTAAAACTCCAATTTAGTATTAATCTCATAAATCATTCATTAATGATTATTCAACTCGTAGGAAAATTAATCATGTCTTTAACTGGGTTAAAGAACTAATGTCATTTAAAACATAGTTCACGATAAACCTAAAATCATATTTTGTTAATTATGGAATCTTCACGGAAAACAGATCAATATATAGCCGATATCAATTTCTGTATCCGACTAATAATATAATTGGAATATCGGCAAAGCCTTTTAAATTCCATATATATTAACAGTGTTCCTCCACATAAGCTCACTTTGATTATTAACAAATCGAATTCCATTCAATTCCAATTAAATATTAATTAATTGGAAAACTTTACTTTGGAAAATCCTATTAAATCTTAATAAAAGATTGATATATTCCAAATCACATTTCACTGCAAATCGGGTTAAAGAACGAATGTCGTTAAAACGCAGTTCATAATAAACCCAATTCACATTCCATTTTTATTCCAATTAAATGTTAATTAACTGGAAACACTAAAAATCTTAATTAAAGGATTTATTCTTTTCACACTGGGATGAATAATAGTGTTATTTAAGACACCGTTCACAACAAACCCAAAATCCAATTCTTTTATTCAATTCCAATTAAATCTTAATTAATTGGAAAACTTCGCTAAATATTAATTAAAAGATTTATTCTTTCCTCAACTGGGTTTAAGAACAGTGTTAATGAAGACACCATTCACGACAAACCCAAAATCCAATTCAATATTAAATACAAGGCTCCAAATAGAAATTATATCGGCTTATACTCAATATCAAATTCTGAAATCAACAAATATCGTATTGGGAACAACGATATATATATATATCCTCTAAATTCCTCCATAATATCCATATAATCTCGAAATCCAATATCGAAATATTCCGAAGATAATTTTGATTCAAATCCATTCCAATTCATATATTGGAAATTTTGGTTATTTTTAAAACCATTTCAAATCCAATTTATTTATTTAAAAATATTGGATTATAATTCTAGTTCATAACTAGTTCATTTTGATAAAAATATATTTTTATCTTTAAAAACATGGAATTTTTCATCCAAATTCTTTCCAAATCATTCATTATATTTTACACAAATTATTAATATTTTTAATAATTTTATCAAGGCCCGTACAGTCGATTTACATAAACGGTCATCGAACTACACTTACAACAACCTTAGCCAAATTTGATTTGGACATAATTTCAAATCCAACCGTTAGATTTCAAATCTCTTATATTCATTGAAAGCTCTTTTCGATACGAACTCAACGGTTCCAATTTCAGGAGAATCCGACGGTCGAATCTCCCGTAATATCAATTCGAATTCAATAATTGAAATTTGCGAATGGTCGCGGCTCGGCGCGTTCTATTCAGGCCATTAAATATATAATATATATATATAATATATTTCATCGGTTTCCATTCAAAACGCATTTTATAAATCATTTTAAATTCGTTTTGATAATGATTCTAACTTCATTTTCAATTTTAAATCAAAATTGAATATTCCATGTCATTATAATATATAAATGATAATATATTCGAAATATCAGATTTTGAAATCATTTCCTTTCCGATATTCATTTTAAGAATGAATAAAATAAATAATTTTCATGTTAAAATGACGCAAATCTAATCAACAGACCTTTATATATATTTAAATATTTTCGTGTCCATCCCAAATTGGACATCAAAATCATATTTTGATCCATTACTGAATATTATTCTAAAATATAAGTTATTTTAAAATATTCAGTACTCGTCATTTTAAAATATTTGGTAATTTAAAATATTCGTTCTTTCCGAATTGGAATCAGACACAGTCAATTACCATATAATTTTGTCAATTACCATATAATTTTGTCAATTACCATATAATTTTATTTATATGGATTTCATACACACATATACACAACAATAATCAAACACAGTCAACCATCATCCAAAGTGCACTACACAACTGCATAAGCATCAAACATAAATAATTAGCGCTTACAACAATCTGTCAACCAATCGATTGACATACAACTAAACAATTGGGATTAGTGTATGTCAAATGTCATCCCAATACCCGCGTGGGGTTTCAATCAACAAACAAAGATTTTATTTGTGCAGTCGGGCGATGTATAAAATTTATCACCCCAATCCATATCTGTAAAATGGGTGTACATAAACAAATCGTCCGATTTGTAAATGAATATTTATTCTATTCATACACACGTTAAAAATTATATTTTCAACTATAAAATATTTATTTCAACACATGAATATTTTATTTTCCATTTCACATCACAATCACAATCAATTTCCACAACATAATACAATCAAACAAGTCGTCCATGGTCTGTGGACGACGGTGTCAGGAGCTTCTAAGCCCTGTCTGCAACCTAGTATATATTTAACTAGAAAACAAGATTGCAGTGAAGAGTTCTCACCTTGGGTTTCCACTCCTCCATTCTTTATTTTTGAACGGTTTGGTTTTGGATTTGTTTCCGGTCAGTCCCATCGCAATCTGTTTCACACAATTTTTATATTAAAAAACACATTTTTAACATCGCTATGTATAATTAAAAATCACATTTTTATTCCAACGTTATATATATAAATTACATTTTTATTTTGCTAGCTTCATCATAAAAATCATATTTTTATATCGCTAACTTCATAATAAAAATCATATATTTATACCGCTAACGTCATAATAAAAATCATATTTTTATTATATCACTTCATGTATAAAGATCACATTTTTATAATATCGCTACATATATAAAGATCTCATCTTTATATTCATTAAAATATCATCTTTACATGATTAAAAATCAAATCTTTACATATTTAAAAATCATAACTTTATATATATATATATATAAATCCTAACTTTATCATATTAAAAATCAAACCTTTATCATATTAAAAATCAAACCTTTATCATATTAAAAATCGTATTTTTATTGCTACTTCATATTGATAAAACTCATATTTTTATAAATGTCATAATATATATAAAAATCGATTTTAATCATCTTACAACCTATTTACATTGAATAAATAAAGATAAATAATAAAATTAAAAAAAACTTACAAGCGGAGGTGTGGGGGTGGGGGATGGCGCTAGGCTGTGGGTGGAGGTGGCGGCTGTGTGAGCTGAGGTGGCTGTTGCGGCAGCTTTGAAGGGTTTGGGGTTGGGTTTCGAGAGGGAAGGGTTGCGACTGGGTCGCTGGGGCCGGGGGGAGTTCACCGGAGGCGAGGGGAGGTCGGGGAAGGGGGGACAGATGCGGCAGTCGATCTGTTAGGTGGCGGTGGATCTGGGTGAGGGCGTCAGGAGAAAAGGAAGGGGGATCGGGTTTTAATTTTGACCGGGGAGAGATGATGAGGGTTTGACCAAGCATAGGAATATATATATATATATATATAATTATTTTATTTCTCCAAAAAGTAACTTTTTAACACAAACTCCAAACAAGACAAAATGACTATTGCCCTTAGCTAATTACCCCCCTTCCAAACACAATGGGATATGTTTCGTAACCCAGTTCGGCTGTTATGAATAGTTTCCATTGAATTTAAAATATAAATCAAATATATTTTAAATTCAAACGCACATTTTAATTTACCAGGGCCACATACTAACTCCAAAAATTCCAGAAAAATAATTCTAGCTATGTTTTGACGATACGGTCCTAACAAAACTAATTTTATCAAATTTGGTGACCGGTTGAAAAATAGCCATTTTCAGGTCGATCCAAATTGACTAAAACTATTAAAATACATTTTCATTTGTCATGATCACGTATTAATTCCAAAAAATTTGAATTTTGGAACCTAGCAATAATTTGACATTTCGGGTCCAATAAAAGTGGTTTCATCGAAAACGGAGGTCGTTTGCAAAATGGCTATTTTTAAGGGCTTTATATATATATTAAAATATATATAAATTCCACAGCGACTATTCTGAATTTTAAACTAGACATTACTTATAATTTATAAAGTGAAATCTCAGTTTCTTATATCCGTTAGAAAGATATTATTAATCAAATTCAAATATTTCTTGTTCCATCCAATTCTGACTTATATTGAATTCTGTACATTAAATTGAAATTAGAAATTGAATTTTCAAACTACCGCGCCATTTCAGGCTCGTTATATAATTAAAATAAATTTATTCGTTCTAACTTCGATTTAAAAAAAATTAGCCGTTATTATTTAAAATAAATCATTTTAAATATTCATAATCCATTAAATTTGCTAAAATAGTTTTTTTTAATTGGTTCTAAAAATCCGGGTTGTTACGGTAGCGGTCACGACCTACAAGGATAGTAGATCATCGAGTACCAGTCATCGACAGCCAGTGGAATGAGAAAAAACTAGAGCTAAACCCAAGACGTCATCCACCTTTCACTATCGAAGCACGGTGGTTGAGGAGAGACGCCAACTGGATGTTTATATTATTTGTTAGGGGAATGTCGCTTAGCTCTTGTAGTCTTTACTAGTTGAGGGAGGGGCTGAGGTGGGGCCATTGCCACCATGAAAAAATAAACCCGAAGGATATGTGTACTTTGAGGCTCTTAAAGGCGGTCCTGTACAGATATGGAAAAGCTCCCGACCGAGTTTCGTGTTTCTTGTATCGCCCTGCCACGGAACTCGATGCACATTAGAGGATATGTGAGGTTAAGGAATCGAGCTATGATTTACGGTACGTACGTGGGAAAGTCTAGATACATGCATGTCTGCTTTGGGTGGTGTATCATAGACTTGAGGGCATTACTCGATGATGGAATTTGATTCGATCAAAGGTGGCGATCCGTACGCTTACGTAGCGTAATAATGGCAAATATAAGTGGAACGTAACATTGTTTTATAAAGATCCATACGTCACTCTGGTGTAGGATGAGGGACTGTGTACATTTCTATGGCATTACGGTGGAGACCGTGCGAGTGGGTTACCATGGGGTGTAGCTTAATTTGGGGTAGCTACATATATATTGTATTAGGTTAATCCAATGGGGAATAAATGGGTACGACCTGTGTGTAAACCTTGAGTGCTATTAACCCAAGTAACCTAATAAGTAAGAAAATGTGATTGAACGGTATATGTAGGATTATACCAAGTTTGCATTTTAAATCTAGTCACCAGAACTTGTGTTATGACCCCCTCCTCATCACATACTCGCAGGATAGATTTGTGGTAGAGACATGATAGCTTTGGATATTGGTTAGGCAGTATTATTACTAAGGTAAGGCTATATTTTGATTACATTATATTTTATCCATTCCGCTGTGAGATATTTTATGAGCTCTGACATATTTTATGTCTCTGTCTTTTCTGCAGGATACCAGAGCAACCAACATGAGTTTCGATGGATTAGAATTTCAGGAAAAAATCGATCTGTCGAAATTCGGGTTGTTACATAAAAAATTTAATTTTGGTGAGGTACTATGGATATACGAAGGCATATGATTTGTGGGCAAATTGCTTTTCGTTTCTCATCTGTTTCCATGTTCAAAATTTTACCATTTTGTTATCTAGTGTATAAATATATATATATATATATAATACCGGTTATCATTAAAATATATCAGGAAGGGATTTCATGGCTCCTTGTAAATGCAAAGGTACCACCGAGTTTGTACATCATGAACGCCTTGATCACTGGAGGGCAGTAAAGGTAAATTCAATAATTCCTAAGATGGATCATGATTCTTAAGCTTATATTTTTTATTTTCACTTATGCATTTTCTTGATAGAGAGTAGCTAGTCTGTTTATTATCTAGTTACCAAAGGGATCTGGAGGATTATAAAATTGTTCTGTACAAAATGATTTTTGATCTTAAGGGGAACCCTTTAATTTTTGTAAGATTGGATATGTGAAGATATGCAAGATTAAGATTTATGACTGAATGCAACAATATGTGTATTTTTCCTTAGGGCATAGATATATTTTACTTTTTCTTATAATGATTTAAAGAAGATTTGATAAAAAGTACTCTTGGTGGCTCTGCATTTTTATTGTATTTCTAAAAGTTACCATACTTGTCTGAAATGATTTAGCTGAACAAGCTTTTTTGTTCACTTGGGTGTCACTAAAGTTGAAAGAAGTGTTCGATTTGGCAATGTTTTGTTAAATGTCCATTGTTTTACATGGAACTGTATTTCCAACCTTTTTCTATATATTTGAAACTTGGTTAAGTGTTGTCGGCTTCAGAGTTTTTTCCCAAACTAATCCAGTGTCTGAAAGTTTAACATTAATGTTTTGAAGTGAATATTCTGAAGAAGAAATGTGGTGCCTTTGGAAAGAGTGCTGTCATAATTGGGAAATGGCTAAACTCATGTAAAGAAGAAAATTTTATTGGAAATTGTTGATTTTTCCCTTGAATTTTTATTAAATGAATATATTTTAAAAGTTGTTGAGCATGTCAGACCAATAGCAATCCAAACTAATCCATTATTGCATGGCACTTTGGTACTTAGTACTCATCTAATCGCAAGCAGTAAAACTACTAGGCTGGAATCTTGGTAAGAAAATTTGAATGAAACAAATCCAATAGCTCGTTCAACTGAAAAATTAAAATCAACCACCTCCTTGAATTTTGTTGCAATCTGACGAAACCCAGTCCCCTAAATTTTGGGATATTGTAGTACGTCATACCATTTTCCTATTTTGTAAATTTCAAACCCTAGTTTTAGAAATCTATGTGGATTTCAACGATAGGTTGATTTATATTATTTTGATCAACAGATCTTGTTAATTTGATATAGAATTCATAGTTTTGTTGTTAGAATCTTTGATTTGATTTTAGACTTGTTTTTTTTTAGGTTTTAATGGGTAAAAAATAAAAAAGGAAGAAGAAGGGGGTACAAGATCAAATTTTTTTTTGTAAGGTACTTTATTGATCACGACAGAACTAGCCTGTAACATGCAATAAGTAGTCTCTAAAATTCAGTGACTACTAAACTTGTATGAAGTTGTAATAATATATAATATCTATAAATAACATTGACATGTAACCAATGTAAAAATTGGAATCAAGATCTTTGAAAGTTTAATTCTACATGAAGTTGTGACAATCGATAGAACATGAAAAAGCTTATTTATTTTAACATCTGTGCCATTTCAAAATGCTAACGGCAATACATTTCTCTTAGCAGCATCATAGAAAATATAAATGCTTGTTTGGTAGTATTTTTCCAACAAACTTTTTTTCATTTCGGTATCATTCAAAATGAAGGATTTTGTTTGTGGATGCTTTGCTAAACGGCGTTTATATTGTATGGAATTATATTTCCAACTAATCGGCTATATGAAGGTTTTAAAAAATATTTAATAGTATTGTGGTGCCTTTAGAAAGAGTCTCGTCTTAATCAAAGGGATCTCAGAAGGGGCTTTTTTTGGTGATTTTATGAAGGGACGTGTTCATATACACTCTTCATAAATAAATTTTTGTCCTCTTCAAAAAACATGTTTAATGAAAACCATATTATTTTCAACGAATACACCGCACACATTTATTTTATGAATATTTTTTGTCCACACTGCAAAATATTTGCAATCTACACTGAAAATTTATTTTACAAGCATTTGCAAATAGTTGCAGTCTACACTTCCAATATTTGCAGATTACACATATTTCTCTTGAAATAACCATGTGAGTTTCTTGAGTTTTTTTTTTTTGGAAAAATATTTTGGGTAGGATGTCTGAATACAAGAGGAATCCCAATTTCCATTGTTATAGATGCTATAGGGAATTTGGTATAGAAGAGAATGAAGTCTACATGCAAAAATGACAATAGTTACTTTTAGCCCTCTTCTCGTTCCGTTGGTTCTTATCTAATTTTCTTTCTATTTTTGTAGGTCACTATCAGATTGTACATTATAAAAAAAGTCTGGCTAGATTCTTTGTTTTCTTGTTCTGTAATTATAAGAGGTTATTCAATAATTAACATGGTGTATCTAAAATGTGTTGTAGTACCTCCGTAACAATTTAATTTTTTGAAGAATCCATCGCCTTAAAATTGTCACTCCTTAATCATAAAAAAATGATTCATTTTAATAGCCTCTTATTAAAGAAAGGGCTCTTTAACTCATAAGGTAAGAAAATACCGTTGCAAAGGAAAAGGTTATTAATTTTACACTGAAATTTAAAACGATTAAATTTCAAATTTTGCTTATTTTACTTTTAAATTCGACAAAATAAATGTGTTTTTAAAGTCATTGAGCTGGAAAAAAAAAACCCCTCCTCCCTTCCCAATTCAACATTGTATAGTTTATCTACAAACAAACCATACCATTTTATATTTTGAAACCTCCATACCATGGATTTAGAAATTTAAAGATAATATCCATATCTTTACTAGTGGTTGTAAAACTTTTATGTACCACTTTTTCGGTGTTATTGCCAACTACTAAAATTGTTTCTTTATATATTATCAGACATTGGTATCACTTAAAAAGATGATCTACTATTAAACTTTCTTTAGAAATGTAAAACGCTTCTCTTTAAATATTAATCACTTAAATATAGAATGTGATGATTAATTTTTCTTTAAAAATTCAAAATGCTCTACACCAATTTTACTTAATACTTAAAAAAAATTTAACAAATAAATAAAATAAACTAACAAAAGTTAGATGTTTTGCAATGTAGAAATAATACTTCAAACTAGTTATGCATGATCTCAGTATAAGTTTTGGTTAAATATTTATGAAAATCATTTTGTCTTAAATATGTTAAACACACATGTATAGTTTATTTCAAAACAATTTATGCAGGCCTTACCCAACACCCCCCTCCACCCTCCACCCTTTCCCACAAAAAAAATATGCAGAAGAGTTTGTCGTCATTACAGACAAAGTGCACACGTGATGCTCATATTTAATAATAGTTATAATGTATTTGGTGTCGCATGTTTTTGACATGAGTGCGAACTTATTGAAATGTTTTCTTAAAACACAACTTATATCTCATATATATGTGAATATACTCTAATATTAATTTGAACTGAATATTTTATGTACTATTACTTGGATCAATCTCTCTTATCAGTTAACTGAAACTTCTCCTTCTTGAATTAAAACGAAAAACTTTCATCTACAAAAGTTGCTCAGTCAGCCTGTGCCTAAAACTGCTCATGACTTAATTAAAATACATAATTTTCATTAGTTAAAATAATAATTTTTCATATGCTAAAGCCAATTCAATTATTTACATCTAAATCAAATTTTAAATTATATTTAAAATTAAAATTCACTAATAAAACTTGTGTCATAATCACATGCGAATCGCATGTCATAACACTGTTCTACGTACAAATATATTTTAATGATATATTGTTGTATATTCATCTTTCTAGTTCATTTTCATGCAAATTCAAAAGCTATTTTTTTAAGGTAATGGTTTTTGACATTGATGTAGGAGAAGTTGATCAAAAATGAGGGGTGCAAGATTTCACCAATAGACGTCATTGGTTCAATATAAAAATTCATTGGTTTGTGTTCTTAGATTAAACTTAGTTTTCTAGGTGTTTAATGGGTAAAGCAGATTTTCAAAATGAGACTCCAATTGTTGATCATGAAGTTCAAATTGTAAAGTTGTATGTGATTTACATCTTAAATGGAATATTCAAAAGATTATCTAAGGTTGGAATATATTTTCAAATTGATCTTGATATTTGAATTCTTGCATTTAGACCTGAAATTCTTTTTACCTTTCTTGTTCCAGTTTTATTCTGTTTATCAAATAGTAGGACTGAGATTGTGGATCAAAATAAATTATAATGAACATACTTGTATATGTGTTGAAAGATTTTTCTCAATTGAGAATGCAAACTGAATCACAAAAGGAGAGATTTGATTTAATACAGTGTTCAAATAGTAAGCTTCTTAGATTGCTAATTACAAGGGGTAAAGAATAAAGTAGGAAGAAGTGTTTTTTAAAGGATGCTTCTGTAGATGTTAAATTATTATTGGGTGTTATTCTCAGTGATTTATAGGGTTGCAATAGAATTAAGCCTATAACATATTAAATTTTGATCTTAGTAAGTAGTCAGTCATATTCAATAACTAATAACCTAAGTTCATTGTTTATATTAACTGCAATCAATGTACTAAGGTGTATTAAGTTCCCTGAAAGCCTTGTTCTATTTGAAATTGTGACAATCTATATGAGAATAATTTATTTTCTTAAATATTCTCTAGGAGAATCCGATGGACTGGTAAACTAATGAAGGGAATTAAGTATTGCATCTTTGCTTCAACTCATGACACTTATAGTCCTTGCGTTCTACCTTTTGAGTGGAATCTCTGCTTCAACTCATGTCACATCTTCGGACTATTCTATATGAGAATTAAAATCATGAAAAAGCTAACTTGTTCTAACACCAATTAAGATGCCATTTTAATACTAACATGTACATACTCCAGGAAGGATTTTTATTTGCTCAGTGTACAACATGCAAGGATCCTTGCTACTTGAGAGTTCATGGCCATGCAGATATAAAATGGAGAACATTGAAGTTTAGATTGTTGTTCAACTTGTAAGTCTGCTGTAGCATATTTTGTTCTTCAGTTTTATTTCAATTATGTATTATTTTCTGTACTGTGTATTTTAATACCCAAGTATTTACTCCATAGGTTATTTATCTCCTATCCTATCTGGTTTATATGCTTGATCGTCATCAAAAATTTGGTTTGAGACATGCTTGGGGATTCGATAGTGGCATAAGCTTTTACTACATATGCGGTAAACCTTTAACTATCATCACATGCACATGGTTTATATGAACGTATTTATTATCAAGTTAAATGTTTGTACCTTTTCTACTATTAATGTTTAGATTAAGTTTGTATCTGAAACTTGAATAGGCTTATGTGTCACCCTTTTTTTTGCATGAGGGCATTAATATGAGAATCCTAAAAGTAATTTTGGAATTTCTAGAACTGTGCATGAATTTCCTATCACATCTCTGAAGTAAATTTGTTTGGTGTAGATTAAGAAGTTTTTTTCTTTATTTTTTTCCTTCTTATGTTTTGTATTTTTATGTGTATAGAGCATGTAGACTTTAGTTATATTCCAATTTCTTTATAGGGAGTTTTCAATTTCTTTGAAATCTTAGAGAATTAAGGTCATGCTTATATGATGTGAAGAAGCACGCATCGAACTCTCAATATATACTGGGTAAATCTTGGGTTGAGTAGTGACAACTATCTGTTGTGAAGTTCTAGCATGTTAAGTTTGATCAAGCAAGCTACGTGCTAATTGGGTAACTCGTCGGATGATAAGCTAGAGTAGTTATAATTGTTGGACTTACTTCTTGAAGATGTCTTTTAACATGTATACTATATGGCATATAAATGAATCATAGAGAGACTCTTATATCATCAGAGACCTTTTTTCTGCTTTGAGCATGTCATTTTAAATAAGTTTTTCTGAACCATGGTTCATTCATGTGGTTTATGACTATTATCGGTGGTAACTCAAAATAAACTAGTATAAATTTGTTATTTTCAATTACCATTTTTTGTTTCATCTATTTATGATTTATTAATGCATAATTTATTTTTTGTATATTTAGAGATGAATTTATCAAATTCATCTTTGTGGTGACACATAGAACTTGTGTTTTGATGGTGGTTTCTTATTGAAAATGCAGGTGCACCTGAATGACTAAATAAATTAGTGGAATACAGGCCTTGCCAGGCTAGTGATTTTTTTTCCATACAAATAAAATAGAAATAGGAAATGGCAGCAACATCTAGGAAGACAAGAGGACGGACTAGGATCAAAATCAAAGATTAAAAAAGAAGAATATATGTAAGCATACATCATATATAAGGCACTAAGTCCTAGATGAGGCAGCCTCTTTGATTACATATATTTATATATTATAGCTTGGAAATAGATTGTGTAAATAAACTAGGAATGCGAGATAAATTGATTTAGTAGGTTTTATTATTGAGTTTGATGGGTGTTAATGATTGTATGAGTAAAATGCTTAGCCAGATCTGAAAATTATAAAACGGCAGACGTAAATTATATATTACTATGAGGTAGGATTTGAATTGGGGAAATAGGAAGCATAAACAAGGAGGTATCATATAAGTCCGAGAGCCAAATCCTTACTCAAAGCTATTCATACCAATAGGCTTGGTACCAATACAAAGGAGATAGAAATAACATCAAAGAGGAGCTTCTAAACCCGAGACCATCCTTCCGAGAGACAAGACCAGCATCCTGAAAGCCATATTACACCACTGGCAAAGCCAAAGAAAGACCGGGAGCAAAAGCAACTGGAAGGAAAAGCGGCCGCAGAGGCTTCTGCTGGCTCAATGACAAAAGGGGACCCAAATTTTCTATATATAAAACACTAGGGGTCTCATTTTTGGGGCTAGATTTTCATTTCTCAATCTTGTACTCTTTTCTTCAAGAGCAAACCCTAATTATATTTCTCAATCAAATTGGGGATTTCTTCAACTCTTGTAATATATCCGCAATAAATGAAAAGGAGAAGTTCGGGACTTAAACATTCCTTGATTTGATAATCATGTTGTGCTTATAATGATTATACAAGGAATTAACGTTAACCTTTCCTATGAAAGAGTTAATCATAGCTCCTTCATAGGAAGAAAGGTCCTAGGAAAAACTAAGGCTCTTCCCCTTCTGAACTTTCAATATGTGACTTAGCTCTTTAATAGTGAGCCTAATGCAACTCAACCTCGGAATGGAGCTTGCCGTAAGCTTATGACTTGATAAGTGGCGCAACTAAGGCTCTTTTTTGGGCTATTCCATGTGGAAGTATCACATAAGTCATTAAGTATTATGGCATGTAAACAACTCGGTTCTTGTGTGGCATTAGCATGTTTCCTCTTAGCATAATGTGTATCGTTTTATCCTGGATCTGAAGGTACTTGTTGCATGAAGGTGTCAATCCCTTCTTACTTGTGATGTCCTTCTCCCAAGGTTATCATAGATTTTGTAGTCTCATAAGCGTGATACTCACCCCTTGAGGAAAGAATAAATAATCTTCAGACTTAAAGTCTTGGTGCCTAGGAAGCGATAAAGCTCGTTAAGATTGTTGATACTGCGTTGCATTTCAATGACCTCGAGGCCAATCGTCTCTTAATCTTCCATACATATGCATTGTCAAAACTAGTTCGGGTGTTGACGAAAAATATTGTTAACATTTTGGCACTAGAAGAGGGGCCTGAACCTCCGCTTCTATTTTTTATCACAAACTAAGTTGGTAAATTTGTTGCTTCATGGTAGGAAAGGATGAAGTCGAAAAGACTAGAAGATCAAAATAAGGAGTCGGCTCCTATTGTTACCATCCAGCAGAACGTGGAACCGACAATCAACCTAAACAATAATGAAGAAGGAGCAACATCCAATCCAGTGCGACCACAAAATCCAAATGCCATGGAATAAAATGCCGCTAAAATTATGGTTCAAGAGAAGAAAATCCAAGAAATGCAAGCTCAAAGAACGCTAATCAAGTGCAAAAGTCTTCAAAGTTCACTAAGTCCAGCCAAAGGGAAGTGGATGAATCTCCAAAGAGAAAGGCTCTCGTCCAACACTCTGAAGCAAAAGAAAGGCTCAAAGAAGCTTCCTCTAAGAAGAAAAGATCCCTTTTGACAGGGATAGATCATCAAGAAAATCAATGTAGCCAGGAGAAATATGGGAACTCTACATCTAAAGGTTATGATCCTAAAAGAGTCGATTATGATAATAGAGACCTATCTCAAAGACATAATAAGAAAAACAATTAAAGACTTGTTGGGGAGCAAAGGAAAAGGAACTCAAGATGATAGGCTTTATGATAGTGAGGGAGTTGCTCCTTCACCGACGAGATCATGAAAACTATGATTCCATCTAGAGTAAAGATTCCCATTATAAAGTATCTCGAAACCGCCGACCCTGCTGATCATCTAATGGCTTTCGAAAGCCAAATGGATCTCTATAATGCTTCAGGGGTCGTTAGCTACCGTCTTTTCCTAGTAACCCTCTAGGGAGCAGCGACCAAATGGTATCGCTAGTAAAGAGAGAATACAATCTACTCATGGAAACAATTCGCCTATGAATTTTCCACACAATTTTGCATCTGTAAAGATCTGGCAGTTGACTACATAGTTATTGCTAAATCAAGCAGAGGCAAGGAGAGTCCCTAGGAGATAACTTGAAAAGGTTCAACCTAGAAGCCTTGAAGGAAAAAGATATAAATGATCGTGACCAATTAACTACCATACATTGGGGGCTGATTGAGAATACCCCCTTCTAGAAGGAACTATACATTCATGGCTATAAGGACCTACAAGACTTCCACTTTCAAGTTGATAAGTCCATAGGTATGGATGAATTGTTTACAAAGAAGAAGTTCGGACCTCGGGGGGAAGGAGGAAAGTCGGCTTTTGGACGAAAACCCCAAGGTGGAAGGTCTAGTCAAGATGGAAATCAGAAAAGGCGAAGATGGAAGGATGCTATTTCCAACTCAGTCGCTTTAAGCAAGCCCATCCCCTTTGTGTATGTTGTCAGTAACTTTCTTGTCTCATTCAAAGCCAAGAATTTCCCTGAACCTCATGCTAAAGTAAAAAAAAAATTGAACATCACAAAACAAACGGACACAAAACTTACGAATGCAAGGTTTTGGACGGGTTTATTCAGAAGCTTACCTGCGAGGGACATCTGTAAGAGTTTGTTCTAAGTATGCAAATAAAAAACAAAATGTTTCAGCCAATGTATTAGAAGCCATAGCGGAGGAAGGTCATCTAGATTTGGGTCCACCAATAACCCCAGTCAATGTGATCCATGTTAGCCGACACCCTATTGGAAATTTCCAATAGTCAGGAATCGAGACCTAAAGGAGGCTCGCGAAGGGATAATCTCCATCCGAGAGGAACCATGATTGAAGAATGCTAATTACACTCTTATGATGCACAACCTGATGATTTCTCCAAATGAAATGAAGAAAGGGGTCTGTCACCCACACAACGACCCTCTCATGATAACAGCTCAGATTGGGCTCTTGTTTCCAAAATCATTGTTGATACTGGAAGGGCTGTCAATGCCATCTTTAAACATGCTTTTGATCAGATGGGAATCTCCGAGGAGAAGTTATAACCGAGAAACAAGCCAATCTTCGGGAACAAGGGATTAACTCCAGTAGGATAGATCAATCTCCTGGTCCAAATTGGGTTGTCTCCACTCCAACGAACCTTTAAACTCTTTTCGTCGTGATTGACCAACCATCCTACTATAATGCCTTCTTCGGTCAACCTGCTCTATAGGAAATGGATGCTTTTGTCTCTTCCAAATTCCTTATGCTGAAGTTCTTGACAAAACAAGGACGAGGGTACCATCAGAGGGGAGTAGTTTAGTTCTTACGAATTGTATTTCGCAATTGTTGACAAATGAAAAAGTTAGTATTCCTCATACTTTGCTTCCTCTACTCTTTTTCAACCTTCAGATAATGGATTCTTACATCCAACATTCGAACCTAAAATAAAAATCAATAAAACTAACAAACCTATGAATGGTAGGTATACTTCTTTGAGACAAAAAAGGAAGAGAGTTGATGACATAAATTTGGAGAAGGAAGAGGAAATTGTAAAAGACTTGGATTCTCAAGTGGACACCGAAAGGATAAAACCAATAAAGGTTTTGGAGGAAGTAAGCGTTGGTTCAAAGGATACGACCAAAGTTGTCAAGATAGGGGAAAAGTTGGCAGAACCCTTGAGAAGTGGCCTAATTCAGTTCTTACAGCTCAAGAAGGAACTTTTCGCTTGAACTCATTCGGACATGGTTGGAATCAGCCCCTCAGTCATGAGCAGTGCTCTAAACATCAACCCTTCTGTAATCCCAGTTCGACAAAAGAAGAGGCAATACAATAGAGACCGGTCGAAGCTTTAAAAGAGGAAGTTGAAAGGTTAAAGACGAACGAGTTCATCCGAGAAGTTTTTTTTATCCCAAATGGCTAGCCAATCCTGTATTAATAAAGAAGTCCAACAGGAAGTGGAGAACTTATGTTGACTATATGGACTTAAACAAAGCTTGCCCGAAAGATTGTTATCCCCTCCTGCGAATAGACCAGTTGGTTGATGCAACAAGAGGACATAGGTTGCTTTCCCTTTTGGATGCCTATTAGGGATAAAACCAGATTCTCATGCACAAACCCGACAAGGAGCATACAAGTTTCATTACCGATTGGGGAACATTTTGTTATAAAGTAATTCCCTTCGGATTGAAGAACGTTGGAGCAACATACCGAAGAATGGTTAACATAATGTTCCAATATCAGATAGGGCACAACAAGGAAGTATACATGGATGACATGTATGTAAAGTCCGTCAAAGCGAAAAGGCACTTGAAAGACCTAGAGGAGATGTTCAATATCTTGAGGGGTTACCAAATGAAGTTAGATCGGCAATAGTGTTCTTTGGAGTTCAATCCGGAAAGTTCTTAGGGTATTAAGTCAGCGAACATGGCATTGAGTCTAGTCCAAATCCAAGCCATAAAGGACATGGATGAACCCAAAAAAAAGCAAAAAGTTCATGAGCCTAAACGGAAAGGTAGCAGCCCTCAATAGGTTCATTTCCATGGTCACTGACAATGCATCCATTTCTTTGGTGTTACAAAGAACAAGAAGAACTTCGAATGAAATGAAGAATATAAAAAAGCCTTTCAAGAATTGAAGGATTATATGGGAAGTCCCCTATTTTATCTAGTCCCGAGAAAGGGGAAGATTTATGCCTTTATATGGCCATTTCAAAGTATGTGGTTGACAGAACTCAATATCTAGTTTATTATGTTAGCAGAAGGTTAAAAGAAGTAGAAACCCGATAACCTATAGTGGAAAAGTTAGCATATTGTCTAATACTTATGGCAAGGAACCACAAGGGTTATTTCCAAGCACGTCCCATTAAGGTTTTAACTAATTTTCCATTTAAGCAAGTCTTCAGCAAGCCAGAAACCTCAGGAAGATTAGTGAAATGGGGAATTGAACTTAGTAAATATGAAATTGAGTTTCAACCCCGAGTAGCAATCAAAGGACAAGCTCTCACAGATTTTGTGAACGAATGCATAAGTTTCATTACATAACAGTCAACCAAAGAAAACGACCTGAAGGCTAAGTGGAAATTATTCGTAGATAGGGCTTCAAACGAACAACGAGCAGGGTCAGGATACATCATAATTACACGTAATAGGCACCATTTACATTATGCGATGAAATTAGGATTCACGGCTACCAACAATGTTGTCGAATATGGGTCAATGACGGCAGGATTGAATCTAGCATTACAGTTGAAAATACCTCGGATAGAGATCTTTAGCGACTCACAATTAATGGTAAATCAAATTAAGCAAATCCACCAAACCAAGGATGCTCGGTTGGCCCTATATCTAAAGAGGATACTAAAGATGCTCTCTCAGTTTGAGGACATTTCAATACATCAAATCATAAGAGGGGAAAATACCCAAGCCGATTCATTAGCCAAATTGGCCAACTCCCGAGGAGCACCTGAAACTTGGATAATCCCCGTAGGGTACCAAGAAAGACCCAACATTGAGAAGGAAGAGCTCAAAACAGGGAAAAAATTGTTGGTCCTAACGAGATCCCAAGCTTTGGAAAAAGAAAATGAAATGAGTAAGGTGGTTACCTCTGATAAGGAACCATTCTCAGCAGAAAGGAGTCCCATTATGAAAATACTTGGATGGCTCCTATAGTAGATTACCTCATGAATGGGGTTCTACCCCTCAGTAGGCAAGATGCGAGAAAGAAAGGCACCAAGCCCCTACCTTTGTGGTTAAAAATGGGATACTCTATAAGAAAAGGCACTCACTCCCCTATTTAAGATGCGTAAGCCTAGAGAACAGGATTAAGTTGTTGAAAGAAGCACATGAAGGTTTGTGCGGGGGCTACTCCAACGGAATTAAGTTAGCTAAGAAGGTCTTCCGAAAAGTCTTATACTGGCCACAAACGGTTAGCCAAGTAATTGAATATGTCAAGAAGTGCAAAAATGTCAAAGGTATTCTAGGATACCCTCTCTACCTCCTAGTGTGACTTAACCACTATCTCAAGCCCACAGCCTTTCGATGTGTGGGGGATAGATTTGTTTGGACCCCTGCCAGTCTCCAAGGGTGGAGCTCAGTATGCTGTAGCAGCTGTCAATTACTTTACCAAATGGGTGGAAGAAGAACCACATCCAACAATTACATCTAAGAAGATGTTGAGATTTGTGATGAATAATATTGTCACTCGCTTTGGGATTACTTACAAGATCATATCAGACAATGGAACACAATTCGAAAGCGAGAAATTCAAAGAGTTTTGTGATAAGAATGGGATCATCAAAAGCTTTTCCTCAATAGTAAATCCGAGGGCAAATGGAGCCGCCAAAGGCGCAAATAAAACCATAAAAACAATTCTCAAGAAATGACTAAACCAAGCAAAAGGAAATTGGGTAGAAGAATTACCCTTAATGCTTTGGGAATATATAATTTCCGCCAAAACGGCAACAGGGCATACTCCATTTTCTTTGACATATGGGTTTGAAGCTATGCTTCCAATCGAGGTTGAAATCCCTTCATATAGAAGGATAGTCTACACATTTGATCCTAATTAAGAGTTAAAAAAGGAATCCTTTGACCTAATACAAGGATTAAGAGACGAGGCTATAATTAGAACAACCGAATACCAAAGGAAAATCACAATGTACTACAACTCAAGGGTTAAAACTAAAGCCTTCACAAAAGGAGATTTGGTTTTACAAATGGTAATGACCAAAACAAAGAACCCATCAAATGGCCCGCTTTGCCTAAATTGGGAAGGACCATCGGTCATTCATCAAAAAGTCATACCTGGAACATATCGACTATGCAAAACAAACGGCGATCTCATCCCTAGAACACGGAACTCAGAACACTTAAGACTCTGCTTATTAATGATAAATGAATAAAGGAAGGCCTTCCCCGAGAATAGTCACACAACTAAGGGTATGAAAACCCTATCAAAATTCAAAATAACCCAAGGAGGGTCAAGCCACCAATGGATGAAAACCATTGTCATAGCCGAGCTAGCCAGGGCAAGACACCCTTCGGAGGCGGGTTATGTGTAAGCCTTTCTCCGCGCCCAAATCAGAAAGGGCCATGTTAAAGCACCAAAAGCGTAAGCCTCTAATCCATGCCAGAAATGGTCGGTACAGAGCTTCTATTTAGCACGCCATGTCTCTGCTCGTAGAAGATTATACCTTGCCTCTGCTATGAACAAAGCATGTCATACCTCTGCTCGCAGAAGAGCACGTCCTACCTTTGCTTATGTTCCGCGTTATCCGCAGAAGGGAACGCAACCCTTATCATCGCCTACAATGGCCGGGAAAAGGCACCCCTTGGAGGGGGTGGAGTGTAAGCCTCTATCACCGCCTACGATGGCCAGGATAAGAGCATCGAAAGAGTAAGCCTTAATTTCGTGTTTACAATGGCCCGGTTTAAGCATTTAAGACCTTATCATCGCCTATGACGGCCAAGATAAGGCGCCCCCTGGAGGGAGGTCGGGCAAGTCCTTGGACCCTGCTTGTGGATAAGCTAGCCAAGTGCATCGGACGTACATGCTCAAAGAGTGACAAAGCACTTACATCCTCTGCTTTAACAATTAAAAGCCCAAGGAGTGGCTTGAGAAGCACGTACACCCTCTTCTTCCTTTAAAACCAAACCCACAGGTGTGTAGCAAAGCTAATTACCAGAAGTGGATTTCTGGTCTTTAATCTTAAATAACCGAATCTGGGTTAGTTCGGGAATTTTATTAAAATCAAAAGTGGATTTCTAGTCTTCAATCCTAATACCCGAATCTGGTTAGTTTGGAAATTCTACTAATACTAGAAGTGGATTTCTTGTCTTCAATCTTAAATACTCGAATCCAGGTTAGTTTGGGAATTCTATTAATACCAAAAGTGGATTTATGGTCTTCAATCTTAAATACCTGAATCTGGGTTAGTCCAGGAATCCTAGCAATACCAGAAGTGGGCTTTTGATCTTCAATCTTTAATACCTAAATAGGGGTTGGACCAGGGCTTCCCTTCATTTTTGAAGAGCAAATTTATGACTTTACATTATAAGCACCTGAATATGTATCCTTTAGACTTCTATTCTATATCCAGTAACCCACCATAGAGATGGTATTATGAACATCTCATTGTGGAATTCGATATTAATGATAAAGTCTGTTCACGTCTGACAAACAGGAAGTTTCCTAAACTCACTTCTTTATTTTCCAATAGAATATAAAGCGTATATAAACTTGAACCCATAGATACAAAAACCATGTAAAGAATAACGCAAAATAGCAGTTGTTGAAGTTCATACAGAGAAAATGCATGGAAGATCCAAAAAGGAAGTTTGACTTGAAAAGTCGAAAATACCCCTACATTAAGGGGAAAAATGTTACTACCAAAATTAAACTCTGAGACAAGTTGACAGTGAAGGGGTATCAAACCAACATGGACATAGAAGAGCAATCTGTAAGCAGAGGTCTGGTGCAAGATAAAGCCGAAAGCATGGGGGAAAGCATTCAGCACAACAAGCAACCAACACCATCGTCAAAGAAGGAGACCTTGGACCTGATGAAAGGAAAGAGCGACAGGGTGGTTTCGGCTCGAAAAGTAACTAATGAGAGTATATTCAGAAGGCATGTCACCTAAAACCGAAAGCAGATGAAGGGAAAGAACAAAAGCCTTTCAACTCGAGACCAAGAAGGCCGAAAGGGTATTCAGCATTAACTTGCCTAATGCCTATACAAAAAGAAACAAAAGCATCCAAAGCGCATGCATCCGATACACAAGAGGAATTATCCAAAAGCAAAATATTGAAGCCAAAAAGCTTGACAATCACTAAGAGGCAATTTTGGTAGTCAACCAGTAAAGCACCGGAAATATCCTTCCATAGGAACCAAAACCCAAACCCAATCTGGGTATCTACCAAAAGCGAGATCAAGCTTTAAAAGAGACAAGCTATCCATAATGACCCGCTTAGTGTCGATATTGAAAGCGGTGGCTTTTCCCATAATAGCAAATTTAAATCATGGAGGTAAAATTCATGAAAAACTAATAGCAAGACTAAGAGCTCATAATCGTAAGCTCATAGCCGAGAGCCAAATCCTTACTCAAAATTATCCATACCAACAGGCTTAGTATAGATATAAAGGAGATAGAAATGACATCAAAGAGGAGCTTCTAAGCCCGAGACCATCCTCCTGAGGGCCAAGACCAACATCCTGAAAGCCATATTACAGCCACCGACAAAGCCAGAGAACGAACGAGAGCAAAAGCAACTGGAACCGGAAGGAAAAGCGGCCGACAGAGGCTTTTGCTTGCCCAATGACAAAAGGGGCCCACATTTGTTTATAAATAATACCCTAGAATTCTTATTTTCGGGACTAGATTTTCATTTCTCAATCTTGTACTTTTTATTCAAGAGCAAACTCTGATTTATCAATCAAATTGGGGATTTCTTCAACTCTTGTAATATATCCGCAATAAATGAAAAGGAGAAGTTCAGAACATAAACATTTCTCGATTTGATAATCATGTTGTATTTATAATAATTGGACAAGGAGTTAACGTAAACCTTTCTATGAAAGGGTTAAACATAGCCCCTTCGTAAGAGGAAAGGTCCGGGGAAAAACCAAGGCTATTCCCTTTCGAACTTTCAATATGTGACTTAGCTCTTCCATAGTGATCCTAATGCAACTCAACCTCGGAAGGGAGCTTGCCACAAGCGTATGACTTGATAACTTACGCAACCAAGACCCTTTTTGGGTTGGTTCAATGTGGAAGTATCACATAAGTATTATTGTATGTAAACAACCCGGGTATTGAGTGACATTAGCCTGTTTCCTCTGAGAACAATGTATATCGTTTTATCCTGGGTCTAAAGGTACTTGTTGCATGAAGGTTTCAATCCTTTCTTACTTGTAATTCCCTTCTCCCAAGGTTATCATAGATTATATAGTCTCGTAAGCGTGGTACTCACCTCTTGAAGGAAAAGTAACTAATCTTCGGACTTAGGTCTTGGTACTTAGGAAGCGGCGGAGCTCGTTAAGATTGTTGATACTACGTTGCATTTCAATGACCTTGAGGCAAATCGTATCCTAATATTCCATACATATGTATTGTCAAAACAAGTTTGGGTGTTGACGAAAAATATCATTAACACACACACACACAAACACACACACACACACACACACACACACACACACACATATATATGCAATAAGTATTGAAGCATGATAAAATGGATGCCTTAGTATAATGTGGCTGATGCTTGTGTTGAGTGTGCTTGTTTAAAGTTTACAATGTATATATATGAAACCTGATTTAGAACAAGTATTACCTGGAAGTATACATGGAAAAATGAGAAGGGAATGACTAGGGAATATGGAGTGAATGAATATCGCTTGGATGCTAAGGATATGTGTTAAAATGAATTAGTCATGAAGCCTAATGCCTAACTGAAAGGAGTCAGTGGATGGTGCATGTCGCCATGGTTTACATTGAATTTCATGATAAGTGGTCAGGTATGAATGTGACATGTTCATGCCCCATAGACCTTTGTGTGTTGGGTTAACAAAGATAATGTCCTGGGTAGTGTGCATATGGTTGTTCAATGTAAAGTGTTGTAACCTAATATGGAAATGTTGATTTAAGTCATAGTTGTTGATATTGACGTAGTAATGGTTTGAGTCATGGGATAAATGATTAAAAGGATGGACTGGGAGTATGAATAACATGCTAGAATGCTTGCTGCCTTTATATTTATTTGAATGTTATATGTACAGGTTTGTATGGAAATGAATTGCTATTGATATTTATTTAACCATGGAACTCTATTTGACAAATGAGTTCCTTATGAATGTATAACAGTGAAAGACATGACTAGTAAGAATGAATAATGGATAAATATGATCTTGAAAGTGATTTGAGTCATGGAATAAATGATTAAAGGGTTAGACTGGGTATGCATGTCGTGATAAAATGTTTTTTGTTATTTATATTTGTTGAATGTTATGCATTTGATTGTATGTCTCTCTCTCTCTCTCTCTCTATATATATATATATATATATATATATATATATATTGTTGTGTATATTTAACCCTGAAGCCCTTTGGACACTTTACATTTTTATAAATATACCTATGTCGATGCAAGAAATGCTAGGAATATGTGAACACATGATAAAACAGTAGCTTGAACGTCATTTGTCATATGTTAAATGATATATACTTGTACCATACATGAAATTTTGACCGTTTTGTTTGCATTTGCAATCACCTGGTTGTCTCAATCTTAATGAGGCAACTCATGGGTTGATTTCAGGTAAGAATGCATGAGTTAGCTGGTTACATGGGCTGAAGGATTCGCTGATTTTAAGTGTTTAAGAATATTAAATTGCTGCAAGTGATAATTGCTTTTGGAAGCCTATATTTTCTAAGTTATAAAAATGTATTGATAAGTGTTATTTTTTCACCAGTAGAAACTTGTTTAAATGTTTTTTGATGTACTTGAAATGAATGAATGAGTTACTAGTATTTTTCTAGAAATGATTTCGAATAATATTGGTTTGTGAATTGAAATTATGGGAACGAAGAGACATATCATATAAGTGATATATGGATGTGCATATTCCTTAAAACAGTAAAGTAGTTTCCAATTCAAATGTAATACATATACTGTATTGTGATATGTGAAGTCAGTGATGTACACATCTGTTTACATGGATGCAAATAAACTGAGTGTTATTTCTCTCCTGGAAATGTAGCCTGAATAAAATATTAATTCATGTGATGAGATGTGGGATGTAGAAAGAATGGCCTACAAATTGATAAATGCATATTTCTTTTTCCTTAACAGGGAAAATTATAACTTGGATAAACTTACACACACACATACAAGTGAAGATAAGGTAGCAAAAGACTTACGTAAGTGCTCAGATTGTTGTAAAGAAACTGAGTATGAAGATGATAATGATTTGCTTTTTCAAGTGTTGAGTCATTAAGTTAGTAAGAAGTTTACCACTAGTAATTATGTTTGATGCAATTTTTATAGCTTAAAAACTTAGGCCTAAGAATAGAAAATGTGTTGTGATATCAAACTTAAAATTGTGAAGTTTGTGATGATAATGCTCTAGTTAATAAATATGAAATTAGATTGAACTATATGAGCTTAGCTGCAACAAAAATTTGTTTTGAAACTTATATATATATATATATATATATATATATATATATATCTTGTATATGATCCCAAGTTGATCATGTGCTATAAACTGAATATAGTGGTATTGGAATTTTTTGGAGTAAATAATATTGCATCATGACTTTATAAATCGTGGAATAGTTTAACAACCCACCCTTTTTAGATGATTCTAAATGGACAATAGACCACACATATTCGATTAAAATCTTTTAAAAAGATAAATTATTAATGAGTTTGTTCTAAAGAAATAAAATTCAAAAGGAAAGATACAAAATCTCATAACGGAATGATTAAAACATAATAATAAAACCTCACAAATACGTAAACAGTTCATGAAGTAGTTTACATTTTGTTTCACTTATACACACAATCCATAATATAGATTTACCGGACGAAATTAGCAATACTACTATATTAATAATTAGGGTCTTTAGCCTACATCATCTTCTGAAACCAATATCTTCATTAAATTGAAATATTCGGTCTGACCCGAGTGTTCCGTGCAAAACATAAAACACAAAACACTCGAGTCAAAATTAATATTCTTATGCATATAAAATCAACTAAAATGAAATAATTAGGTGACATATTCAAGTAATTTACGACCAAAATATTCTCAAGATCCTGATATCATATTTCATTTTACTAATTGGTTTATTTCAAATCACAACTTCACTATCATTTCCAAAAATCGACTTAATATTCAATTTCAAACTTCAAATCCCAACTCCGTGTCATATATTGGTTTTAACGTCAATTTCATATTTCAAGATGATTCATTTCCAAACTTCAATTCAATTTAGATTTCATATCGCACGTATCTCAACATATTTATTCGAATGTTAGACTCAATTGCTCGGATTGGAAAATTAGCTTTAAATCAACCGGATTCTATTGCTAAGTAGTAAATTATATATATATATATATATATATATATATATATATATATACTAGTTTAACTTAATTAGTTAATAAATATTTAAATATAAATAATTGTAAATTAGGAAAGAAATTTAATATATATATATTTCTACTAAAATAATCATAAATAATTAATTAAGAGTAAAATGTTCTAATTAAAATAACCTTAAAAACAACATATTAATATAATATAAAATATTCTAATTTAAAATAATTACAACAGTAAATAGTTGAACTTCAATATAATATGAAATATTTAAATTTAAAATATATACATTAAAGAGTTTATAAATTTGTAAAATAGAGTAGCTAATATAAAATAATATTAATTTAAACATTTTCAAAAAGCCAACTCGATCCAATTCAATTCGATCCAATATCGAACATTACAAATCCGTCTTAATATTACTTCAAGTTCAAGTCTCAAACTAAGTCTATTTATTCCATCCCTAAAGTTTAAACTAATAATATTAAATCTTTAAATTTAATAATTTCATTTAATATCACTTTATCAATTGAACAATTCAATCAAATCTTAAAACTCAAATCGAGTTAGACATTCATCAATTCAATTGAATTTTGTTAAATCAAACAAGTCTAAATTTAATTTAACTTAGATTTTCATTAAATTAATCAAATCAAAACAAATTAATTTTGAGATTAAATTGTCTCATTAAACAAGTTAAGTCAAATCAGATTTAAATTGCAAATACTTCCAATTAAATAAATACCAAATCAAGAACTTCAAACTTTTAAAAATTAAATCTTCCCATTTAATTTAAATCTAGATAACCCAGTGAATTTAATTCTTTTTAGATTGAATTTAACCTTTAAATCAACAAATTTAATTTTAAATTAAATATCAAATTGGATCACTACATCAGAAATAAATTCAATCTTTTCGCTAAATCAATTTTTTATTAAAACATAAAATTTAAGTATAATTTCTATATTCAAACACAATTTCAAATTTAAAAGTGTCAACCAAATTTCTAAATCTATTCATCAAACACGATAGCAGGGGTGATAAACGAACAAAACAACAAGCACATAACAATCACCACAATTGCAGTACATAAATCAAACACCACTATTACATCTATTTATTTATCAACAATTATTTCATGAAAATTATCAACAACTGTTTCACGCAAATTTTGACTATCATTTCATATGATTTAATCAACAAATCAAAAATTTATCAACCAATAATACAGATCATTTTCAACTAATAATTCATAAAATTACGACTAACAAACTGATGACTAAGATTCACGAAATCAAGAGCTAACTAATCAAACTGTTTTAAACTAACAATTCAAGGAGTTATCAACCAAACAAGCAAAAAATAAATGTAATATCATATGATGTTAATTTTCTAGCTTATGAATATTAATCATGAAAGCGATGCTCACCTTGCGTGGTTATAGATGACGATGGGTCAAAGATGAAATGACATGAGATATGAATATTCACGACTTCGACACGACGTAGACTTGGACACGCATACAAGCACTGGCACGACGACAATTAAACCAAATCAACAACAAATGTACTAAGGTAAGTAGGTAACCCTAGACGGCGAGACATGCAGAAGGCTACGACAATCTTAACTAAATCCACAAGTCCTCACAGGTTATCCATTCATTCATCTATATATATAAATATAAATACAGCAAGAAGTGGCAGTGAGTCAAATGGCGACGATGGACTGGACGAGTTGGCGAAAGGGCGGCGGAGGTGTGCTAGGGTTGGCTTAGGCTGACAGTTGCTGGTTTCCAGGACATAGTGTGGTGGCAGCTTGGGTTCGCGCATTATTTGGTGATGCTCGGTGGAGCAGCAGGGTGGCAGCGCCTAGGGTTCGGACTGGAGGCAGGCGAGGAGGCCGAGGAGGTTTGATGGTGGCAGGAGAGCTAGATCGGTTCCGTATCCTGGGCTATGGCGTCATTGACGTGGGTGAGACAAGCTGTGCGGAGGTTCGGTTGATGGGTCGGAGGGCAGGTGGAGTGGGGCGGCCTGCTGGAGGGAGGCCGGTGACTACGACTGGTGGAGGCAGGCAAGGGTGAGGGCTGGTTCAGCGATGAAGAGATATCTGTGGTGATGGAGTTAGAACGATGGGCTTTGAGATGGAGGATAATTGGTTTCTTTTTTAATTAGGTTTTGCCTTTTGGAGTGGAAGGGCAACAACCATGTTTCGTTTCATTTAATTTTTGAATGGACACGTAAAAGTTGGAGAAAGAAATAAAAACGAGGGTTGGAAGGAAGCAGCGTTTTCATTGATTGGCTACAGTTTTTTTTACGAAGCAATGGCCCTTAAATCTAAAGAAGGTAGGGATACAAAAACGTGTGGAGCAGGTAAGAAGGTGAGAGAAAAGCAGTGTAGGAAGTGGTAATGACGTTTTCAAGTTTATTGAACAAATGTTATGATTTAGTAAAACGAAAGAGCACCTCTATCGAACCCACTCTTCTAGTTTTCAAAGTAAACGTTTAACAGTTTGTAACTTTGTATTACTTCTAACGTACGCCAATTAATTTATATTTGTTACAAATTAGAATTAAACCCTGTTTACGGACTTCTAACCTTTTATTCAAAGTTGTTTAAATGAACAATGAATACTAAGTCTGATAGAACAAATGTTGGCATTTTAAATTTAAATATTCCCAAAATCATTTTATGAAAAATAATTAGTTTTCAGATCCGATATTCTTATAGTTTATCATTAAATTAATTTTTCAGCAAAATGTTAAAACAGAATTATATTCCTATATTAACAACCAATAAATTTTCTTTTAATTTGAAATAAACATACATAATTCATATTCAAATTCAAAATGGGAAGTTGGGCTTTATATTATAATGTCAAACCGTTATTATTATTATTATTATGGTTATTTTTTCACGATCGACAACTACCAATTCAAAACTTAGATTTAAAATACACTTATATTGAGAAATGAATGCGTATAAGTAGTTATTGATGTTATCATAAATTTCTTTAACTGCGTTAATCAATAGTATGCCATATATAATGTTGAAATTTCATTTCGTTACAATTACTCCTAAACAATTTAAATTAAAATGTTAATAGATTTATTTGTCCATTATCGTGTTAGTTCTTATGTTAAAGATATAAAATAAATCAAGGATTCGACTACTATCTTTTCTTCTATAACAATACTTCAAAGTTAATGTTTCCAAATAAAAATACAATTTGATGATTATTTCCATTGTTATAAATCACTATTTATCTTATCCTATATTGTTGTTTGTTAGAAAATAATTCGAAATCTTTCATCAATAACATCATAAATTAAATTTAAAAACCATTATAAGTCCAAATATTATATTGAAATTTAAAAGGTCAAATTTTACGGGATGTTACATTTTCTCCCACTCAAAATTTTTCGTCCTCGAAAAGGAACTAACTAGGAAACTAGTAATTAGATGATATACCATTCATTCACGTATCAATTTCGATAGCTTGTTTAAACCTAAAATTTTGCTTCTAAATAGTACTATTAACCTGTTCACTCTAGTGCGAACTTCTGATTCAAATTCTTTTTTGATTTACGTGTGGAACCTAAGACTTCACTCAAGTCATTACTTGTCGGTCTTAGTAAACCCCACGGGTAGTGATATACCCTGATTTTTCAACGCCTTCACACTACCTAGGTAGTCACTCTTAGAAACTGGCAGAGTTGGCCCTCGAACCTGAGACTTATGTCTCATCCCAATTCGCCCACCTCTAACCAACTAAGCTAGGAGTGTCGTGTACTTCTGATTCGAACTCTTTATTAGAAACTTTATTCTCTACGCATAACGATAAAGTATGATAGAGAATTTCAGATTCATATCAAAAATTCTTATTATAAATTCTTCATCGAGAATCGAGCAAACAATCTATTTAGAATCAAAATTGTATATATAAATTTAATCAGGGCTATTACGCGAATAGAATGATTTACATCTGATTATGTATTTTCTCCAAAACATTAAAAGAAAACCTTTCTTTGTTTATTATTTTAAAGTGATATAATATTAAATCTTCATTCTTATTGATTTTCTATTTAAAGTTAAAATATTTTTGTAACTCAAAATTTTAACAAGTTTATTTTCATTCTTAGAGAATTTAGGCATTTGTAGATCAGACATATGACTAAAATCTCCAAGTATTGAATAGACTTGTTTCAACTTCCAGTGGAAATACTTAAAACTTTTGAAAATGGATATGAAAAGCACATTCCCTCATGGATTATAGTTAAGCAGTGGTTACGCCACTATCCCAGTGGAATCACTTGTAACTATAGGCATCACACCCCTCGAATTACGCCACAAAAACATTAAGTGAGTATAGTAAATCAAAGAGACCCCACCAAGTGGGATTCCAATCCGTGTTCCTACCGAGTAGGACCCCATTTTTCGATGGACACTCCTGTCAGGTGGAGTTCCAATGCAGCCCCTATCGAATAGGTTTGTGATTCCAATGAACACTCTGTGTGGAGTTCCAAAATAACCCTATATAATAGGATTGCGATTTTCGATAGAAATTACTTTCCATATCTTTGATTTGAAACCATATAATACTGAACATAGTATTTCATTCCACTTCCCATATAACGTACTGATATAAGATCTCATTTACGTAAGATTTCTTAAATCGTATTTCAGCATAACATTCTTATATAAATTACACAATATAAGTTTATAATTTCACATCAATTACCTTTCAAGTCAATATTCTTTGAGCTAACTTCATTCTTATATAAATCATTTATATAAGTTTCTGAACTTATAATAACATTTAGAGAATCAAAAGTCCTCAAAATCATCCTTTCAATGTCAGTTCAGTTTGAAGTTCATATATGACTTTGAAAATCATTTACTTAAATTTTATATAATTTAGATTTAACTCTTTCCAAGTTTCAAATCAATTGTTTAGAAACTTTTTTCTTATCAAGTCATATTAATATAAAATTAGTATTTCTTCCAAATCGTTATTTTGTTCAAAATATTTCTTAAAACAAAGTTCACTTAAACCTTTCAAACAAATCTTATACTTACACAATATTAAATAATATTCACTTTACATTTCAAATATTCAATATCTTGAGATTTTAATTAAATTTTACTTAGCTTAACTTCTAGATCTCCTTTAAAAAGGTTTAAGCTATGGAAAAAAACAAGTTTCTATTTAACAATTTGAAATCAATGTTTAAACATCTCTTCGAGATGTAAAAAAAATCAAATTATCCTAATACATAGAATAATATTATTCAACCAAAATTCGAGAATCAATTTATGGATCTTTATTTAATTTATTTGAAATATATGTACATCTTTACATGTCGAATCTCATTTCAAAGATTTAAATCAAATTCATTTCACTAACATAAACAAATAGCCAAGTCACAACAGCAGTTACCTTCACTCTCAAATTTGTTTGAAAACATTTCGAAAAATCATTTGAAACATTCCTATTATATAAAACTAGCATTATTTTCAGAATATTAGAATTAAAATTTGAAATTTCCATAATTAAATTCTCGAATTCTAGTCAAATAACCTCTTTAGTGATAACTATAATTTCAGCTCATCTTCTCATAACTATTTTTATCTCAATTGAATTAAAAAATTCAAACCACGCTTTAGTTAAGTATCCCATTAACGCATTTGATTCAATTGAATTCGCACATTAAATTGTATTTTATTTTCCAATTTCACTTCTTTTGAAATTTCAAAATTTCAAATCTTGAGTATGTAATTATAATTACCAAACAATTTAGATGTTTAGAATAGTTATCGCCTTATTTCGTTATTTCTAATAGATTTAAATTAACATCACTTTAATTTAACCAAGTTCAAGTTTTAACATACTCAAATTTATTATATAATAACTTTCATTTAATTCAAAAAACTACAAATTATAGTAATTATTTAAAATTTCAAAATATATCTACAAAAATACGAGTACGCTTTCTCAATGCACTCAACTCATTCTAGGGCACTAATTACCCTATCTCTTACGAGTATATCGCACAGGTTAAGGTTTATTGCTAAACCAAAGCTCTGATTCCAACTGTAACAATCCACCCTTTTTGACGGATATAAATCAACAATAAACCATACATGTCAGATTCAAACCATTCAAAAAGATATATTATTGATGGGTTTGTTCTAAAGAAATAAAACTCGGAAGAATGGATACAAAATCTCGCAACGAAAGGAATAATATATAATAACAAAAATGCCACAAACGCATAAAACAGTTCATGAAGTAGTTTATGACCCAACAAAGAATGATACATATTTACCAGACGAAATAAGCAATACTACAATAGTAATAATTAGGGTATTCGGTTCCATCATCATCTTCAGAAACCAATATCTTCACTAAACTGAAATACTCGGTCTGACCCAAGCATTCCATGCAAAACACAAAACACTCCAATTAGGATTAATATTCTTATGTAAATAAAATCAACTAAAATGAAATACTTAGATGACATGTTCAAGTAATTCGACACAAGAATATTCTCAAGATCCTAACATCATATTTCATTTTATTAATTGATTTATTTCAACTCACAACACTATTTTTCCTAAATCTGATTGCTTCCTTCCTGCAATCCGATCCACAACGATCACACCAATCGTGAATAATAACGAATCAATCTGCAAGGTTGCAATGAAATTATATATAGTGATCATCTGATAAATTCCCAATTCAATTTGGAAACTAGGGTTTGCTCGGAAGCTCCATGACACAAAGTTCAAAAGCTACTTAATCCAAGCCTTGCTTTGGATTTCACTTCTTCCGCTAAGTTTAGTATCTTTATATATATACCTAATACATTTTCCTCTTTTTATAAGGCTCAACTGCCAAACCATGGGATGGAGGGTCTATGCGGAACATAGCGAATAATTGGTATTACAGAGAGGGTTATAATGAAATGGTTACTCTATCCTCTTTAAAAAAACCTAACCAGCTAGATTTATTGGGCTGTCCTAATTTGTGGAATAGACACATTTCAAATTCACAATGCATTTTTCGCCTATCCAATAATGCACTTGCATGTGGGTATTTTCATAAATAAATAATTTACATGCATCGAGATAGGGTAGTAATACCCTAGAGTAGGTGGGATTAGTCGCAGAATCCTTCTTATAACATGGTGCTCGAATTTTGAGCATGGTCGACCACCCAAAATCTTGGGAGTATTCATCGGATTTGTTCTCTTTTGTCGTTGAAAAATTGTCTTTCTCTTGAGTTGGATCCACTCAAACTGAACTTTGCTGAAATGTTTTAATAACTCACTTGCCAAAGTTGATCTTATTTCCCCAACCACATTTTCATGCCTCAACAAATGTTTTAAAAGAGGCATCTAAATCCTTATTGTAACATAGAAAAACCATTTACAGTTGCAAATCACCAAGTTGTTGGTGGGAAACTTCAAATAAGCTTATAATCGGACCATACTTCATCCTTGAATCCACCACTAAATTTATAATTTGAAATTTCATTATAAATTCATTATTAGCAATATGTGGATGTAGTAAAGTATAGTTAATGACACTTGGAATTTTTTTAGGAAGTCATTCTACAAAGCGAACCTTGTGTTCATAATGGTTAGATATGTGGTCCTACCTTTACATCCACACATTAGACAACTCAAGGGTCCGGAGAAAAGATATTCAGTGACGAAATTCCTTTAAGGGGGAAGATTGTAATGACCTAGTTTTTTCAACTAAATTATATTTTTCTTTTGGGGTAATAAGCCAGTGGATTCACTCTTTTCCTTAGGATTTAACTTAAGGACTACATACGGTAGCACGCCTAATTATTTTACTAATTTGTTTTTACCAACACGTCATAATTGTGCGTCGCACCACCCTTAGGTTGACCCACCTACCACTTGGGTCGACCTACCTATCCTTGGGTCCTATGTTTTACATTGCATTTGTTAAATCACGTACATTGATTTTCAAAAATCTACCGTTATTTTGAAGAAATTAGAGTGCTCAAAGCTCAATTATTATTTTGTTTAATTTGGTTACCTGGACAGTTATGAAATCAGTTAATATTTTGAAATGGAACTTGTTTTAATGTATAAAACAAGGAAGTGAATTTATAATGCAAAATACATTGCTCAAACCAAAACAATAGGCAAATAATATTTGTTTGCTCTTGCCAAATTAGAAACTACATTCTTAACCCAAATACTGGTGTTGCCTCTCCTCGATCTAGGCAAACCATCGATGTTGAACGGAAAAAAATGGAATCAATTCCATACGCATCTGCAGTTGGTTGTAATGAGGAGGACAGTTAGAACAAAAAAATTCTGGTGAACAGGATTTCTAGTTTGGGGTATTTCAATGTAAATAAAGCCATCTTGCTATATGGACAACAGGATTGCAAACTCTAATAATCGTTTTAACTTTTGCCAAAAATTGAGAAAGTGGATATTTATTTAATTTCTTCCCTAATTTGGACCGAACGGGTATAAAAAATTATGGCGTCATTGGGTTGTTTGATCGCTTAACCATCAAGACGTGTCCATAAATTTAATCAATTTTATTTGTTGATTTGATGTAAGTTTGTTTCCATTCTGAAAACATGGTTCCCAAACTCACAACAGTTGTTTGGGCAGGCATGTATTTTATGGAGGTTATTGATCCAAGGGAGGACGAAGAGCCCGTTTGAATCATGTTTCCTACTGGTTACCAGTGAACATTTAATGGTGTTGAGAGTCTGAGGCATTTGAAGATATGTTTCCCAAAGTTAAAAAGTGATATTTTCTCCTCACTTTTTAAGAAGTTATGGGTTTAATTGATGACTTCTGTAGGAAATTTAAATTTTAGTTTAGAAAAGGATTTGTGCGAAACTTTTATTGAAAAGTAGAGCTTTGTGGATGATGAACGACCAAAAATCCATAAACAAGTTATATAAGGAATAGAGTTTCGAAAACGTTATAGAAAGAAAAATCCAAGCAAACATGACCGCACCAAACGACAATCTTGACATATGTCCTTCGTGGAAGTTGTAACATTTTCCCTTGAACTCCAGCCTTGTATTCTGCGTCGTTATTGGTAGTAGGGAAGTTTTAACCTCTAGCAAATGAGAGAATGGAGAATAAACCAGTGGCAATCAGAGGGCACTCCATATGTATGGTACACATCATACTCAGATATTTTTATTTTATTTAAATAGATTGCGATTTACTGCTATACCGGATAATCCATACCTACAAATGCCCCAAACATCAAGATTTTGGTTTCAACCACGACTCACTTAACAAGAAAAGTAAAGCGTTGAAAGGTGTGCTCTTTTTGGCATAACTCCTGGGCTCTTCGATTGTCCACTTATCCACTTTTACTCTCATTTTAGATCTTTTGTATTTGTGAAACAATTATGTTTAATTTGTTTGAGGCAGGCCTTTCCCCATTCGACTAGATATTTGAGGTTGTCGGTGTTTCTTGTTGTTTACAACTTCGTTTTTTCATCATTAAGGTCCTCTGTACTTTTGGTTTCCATAAGCGGAAGCCCCAATGGTGGAAAAGCCCAAGGAGTACGAAGAGAAAAGGAGGGCCTCAAATCCGCTCACCATACAATTTCCAATCCTTACCATGGTTAATTCATGCTAGGGTTCTCGGCTCATCAATGCTTTTACGGAAATACCATAGTCATTCACTCATTCTAACAAAAATTAGCAAGGAAGTGAGCAAATATCACTGAAATTGAAAGTTGCGTATTGGAAATTGGATGTTCTTGTTAAACCTTAGTGTATCCCCTCTAGAGTACACTGATTGAACTGCCTTTCACAGCAATCCTGGAATGCTATCGTTGGCTCAACTTTTCACGTGTCATTTTGTTGGTCAAAGAAGTAGAGACAATGCAGGTGATTAAATTTATAGCATTCTCGTGCGATCTCCAAACGCTCCGGCTCCTCGCCTCTCAAGTAGTCTATTATGGTATGTACGCTATTATGTATTCTGGAAGTGGTATTATGCACTATTGAAATTATACATACTTCACATTATCAAAAGCACGAACCTTTTGTACTAGCCAAACAATCCTTACAAGTTTATTAAGCCCCTTATTCATCTCTAAAAAGGGATAAAGCGGATTGGTATGCGCGAGAATTAGAGTCTCATGCATGAAGTGCATTCCGAGTTTCAGATCAATCAACCTATCTCCAGTGTTGACGAAGTAAGTGCATGAGAAATTACTAGAACTCGAGCTGCCCTTTATTTTGAGTATTTTCGGGAATTCCTAAGGACACAGCCTAAAGGCATTTGATTTCTCCAGATTAGGCAATGATTGATTGGATATCAATATTTTACGGGGAATCGGGTCGGCAACATAGCCAAGTGAGTCATTAGTGATGCAGGAAAAGACAAGTTGGATATGTTATTAACATAGGAAAACATTTCCCTATAAGAGACCTTCTTTTTGACTATTTATGATTCTTTCGTATTATCACGGATTTCTCCAAAATAGCTGCACCACGCCCTTTTTGCCTTTTATGCCCGGTGCCATATATGTATCATGTATCCATGGAGAATAGCTCACAAACCGGAGACAACGCATGGAAAGGACCAACTAATCCTAAATGTATGTGATGTTAATCGATTGATTGACAGACCATTACAAGCGTTATTTAATTATTTAATGATTATACAGTTGTAGATGCACTCTGGATGTGAATTGGATGTTTAATAATAGCTCACTGAAAACAAGCATAAATGGAATGATACAATTGATTTTAGAAATGGTTTTTGGTATCTCCACTAAGTTACGCCACATCATATCATTATTCAAAATAGTTTTCAGATAGAAACGCCGGAGCGGGTTTTCGCTTATTGTTGATTTCTTTTATTACACTTCCTATAGGTTAGTACAACGTTGGCAATGATTTTAAATGATTACAGACACAGAATCAAACACAAACACCGTATTTCTATTGCTTATTCTTGTAACAACCCATAATTTTGGAACCAATTTAGAAATTTTATTTTAGAAATTTTAATGGATTTCGAATATTTAAAATAATTTATTTTAAATAATAACGACGAAAAATTTATTTGAATCGAAGTTAGAATGAAAATTTTAATTTAATTATAAAAGGAGTTAGACATAGCACGGTAGTTTGAAAATTTGAATTTGAACTTTGACTGACTATACAGGATTCAGAATAAATCGGATTTTGATGAAACCAAAAATATTTAAATCCGTTTAAAAATATCTTTCCAAAGAATCTAAAAAATTGAAATTTCATAGCAGGAATAAAAAGTTATGCCCAGTTTAACATTCAGAATAGTCGCTATAGAATTAATTTTTTTTAATATTAAAAATAGCCAATTTGCAAACGACCTCCGTTTTCGATGAAACCACTTTTGTTGGATCCAGAATGTCAAATTGTTTCTAGATTCCAATTTTCATAATTTTTAGAATTAATATGTGAGTGTGGCAAAAGAAAATGTGTTTTTTCAATTTCAGTCAAATTGGATCACCAGAAAATGGCTATTTTTCAAACAGTCTCCAAATTCGACGAAATTAATTTTGTTAGGACCGTATCATCAAAAATTAACTAGAAATAACTTTTCTGTAATTTTTAGAGTTAGGGTGTGGCCTCGGTAAATTAAAATGTACGATCAAATTAAATAATTAAATGTTTTATATTTTAATTTAAAGAAAAACATATCATAACAACCGAATTGGGTTACGAAGCATGTTCCATTGTATCCGAAACAGGGGTATTTGGCTAGGGGCGACACTCGTTGGGTTGGATTTGGAGTTCGGAGGGTTCAACTAGTTATTTTTGAATTAAAATAAATAAATAATATGAAATATACTGTATAAATACGGTAGAAATGCATAACCCTAATTCTAAAATGACAGTTGCTGTTCTCCTTGGATCAATGGCCACAATCTTCCATAATTCAATCCTTAAATTCTCCCTCATCTTTTCGAATTATTCATGAAGTCAATACCCAAATCCAAGAGCAATCCACCCTCTTTAAAATGATACAGTTTTGATCGGAAACAAAAAGCTGTGGTGCTCAATTTTTCACCCTAAACTGAAGGCGTTTGAAGCTGGATAACCAGCGCTAGGGGGTGGCGAGTTTCACGATACGGGGGGCGTTGATGGAGCCGACATAGGCGGAAGCGGTGGGGCCCTCCAATCGAATTCTGATGGTCAGTTCATGGAGCAACGGGCGAATGTTTCTGACGATGCTTTTGGGTTCACCGCTGTACTGAATAGTCACGAAGGAAGTAATAAGATGACAGAAAAAAGGATGGCCCAGATCTATTTTTACATGTAATAAAGAGTCAATTATAATTTTAATTAATCGTTAATGTAATTAAAGTTTAAAATTCTATAACTTGTCCAAATTACATTAGAATTCGCCGATTCAAATTGTGTTGCACTCATGACAAAGAGATATACGTGATGGAACAGCTTTGGACAAAAACAGAAGCAGTTGGAATTTCTAGTATAATTAAACACTATTTAATTTTATTAAAACCAACCGATCAAGGTGATATTTCTCAATTTAAAAATTAAACTACATATATATATATAGTTTTGATTTGATTGTGACTGTGTTATTAATATACGCCATATAGAACACAAATATGCGGTGTGTAAAATTTAGATTGACTAATTGATTGTGGTGATGATTATTCGTTGAATTATATTTATCTAAGATAAAGATATAATCTTTAAATATTAAAATGAAAATATCATGTTATGTTAAACATATCATTTTAGTTAGAAATCATCATTTTTGGTTACTATATGTCATATTAATGAAAAACGTCATTTTTGTTATTATATGTCATGTTAATGAAAAACATCATTTTTGTTATTATATGTCATGTTAATGAAAAACATCATTTTTGTTACTATATGTCATGTTAATTAAAAACATCATTTATGATTAGAATAACGTCATGTTATAATATCATTTATGTTAGAATAATGTCATGTCATTTTTGTTAGGAATGTTATATTAGAACAAATATGTCATGCATGTAGAAATCATATTTTGTAAATAAAATATGTCATATTAGAATAAAATTAACATTTTTGTTATGAAATGTTGCATTAGAAATAAAATATCATTTTTGTATAAAATGTTATGTTAGAATAAAAATGTCATATTAGTTAGAAATGCTACATTAGAATAAAAATGTCACTTTTGCTAAGAACGTTTTATTAAAATAAATATGTCCTTTATTTAGAATAGTGATTTTTCAAATAAATATTTTATTTATTTAGAATAATGATTTGTCAAGTAATTATGCTATTTACTTAGGATAATGTCATGTTATACTAAAATGTCATTTATTAAGATCATGTTATGTTAAACAAAAATGTCATTTATTTAGATATGTTCATGTTTCATATAATATTATTTTATTAGAATGTATTCATGTTACATAAAAATGTCATTTATTTAGAAAATGATACGTTGAACTAAAAATATCATTTTATTATAATTGTCATGTTTAACAAATTAGAACTGTTAAATTATAATTGTCAGGTTTAACAAGTTAGAATTGTTAAATTATGTTAACGATAAAATTTACATTTTTATCGTACATGTAGAAAGGATTTGAAATACTTATTTGTTTGAAATGAAAATATATTAACGATAAAATTTACTTTTTTTATCATATATGTAGAAAGGATTTGAAACACTCATTTGTTTGAAATGAAAATATGTTAATGATAAAATTTACATTTACATCGTATATATAAAAAGGATTAAAAATGTTCATTTGTTTTGAAATAGAGATATGTTAACAAATAAATATTCACATTTATTCGTTATATTAAAGATTGAAATTTGTGTACCAATAAATATTCACTTTTATTTGTTATGTTAAAGATAGGAATGTGTATGCAAATAAATTATTCTTTTACTTGTCATTAGAATACATAGAATATTGTACACAAATAAATTGTTCCTTTATTGTCATTAGAATAATGTATGCAAGTAAATTTTTCTTTTATTTGTCATTAGATTACATAGAAAAATGTATGTAAATAAATATGCCATTTTATTAAATTAAAATTGTCAAAAATGAATTGTCATTTTTGTTGAAACTAGGATTGTCAACAGAAATGAATGAATCATTTGTGTTCATTTTGTTAAATTAGAATTGTTAACAATATGAAATTATCATTTGTTTTTCATTTTGTTAAATTAGAATCGTGAACAATATGAATTACCACTTTTATTCAATTGGGTAAAATATGAGTTGTTAATAATACGGAATTATCACTTTTAATCATTTTATTGAAATAAAATTTTCAACCAAAATGAAAAGATCATTTTTAACCATTTTATTGAAATAGAATCGTCAACAAAAATGGGAGAATCATTTTTATTGTTAAAACATACAATAGAATTTATATGCAAATATAAGAATCATTTTCATGGTCAAAACATACATTAGAATTGTATATGAATTAAAATGATATTTTATTGTTAAATTATACAATATAATTTATATGCAAATACAAGTGACATTTGTATTGTCGAATTATACATTAAAATTTGTGTACAGAATAAAGAGGCATTTCATATGTAATGATTTGAAACTACACATACAAATAAAACAATTTCTTTTTATTTGTTAAAATTAAAAATAGAATTTGCATACAAATAAAGGAAAATGAAAATTATCTTTTTGTTTGTCACCAGCAATAATGCCATGTAAATACATTACATTTTATTAGACATTAGATACATGTAGGGAAATTATATGAGTAAAATACATTTTTATTCTGCATTAGATAACATGTTTTATTCATTATCATCAAGATGTTAGAGGAATTAAAATTGTTTAGATTCATTAACCAATTATTTATTTAGATGAATTGTTGTTGTCTGAAAACCCCACACAGGTATTGAGATGATATTTGACATACACTAGTCCCAATATTTAGTTGTATGTCAATCGTTGGATTGATAGGCTGTGATGAGTGTTATTTATTCATTTTAATGCTCACACAGTTATAAATTTCACTCTGGATGTGAATGGATGGTTTAATGATTATTTCTCATTATTTCTGTATACTTGCGATGTATGAAATCCATATAACCGAAATTATATGGTAAATGATTGAGTCACATTCCGATTTAGAATATCTTTTAAATAAAGAACATTGTAATATAAAGAATATTTTTACATAAAGAATATTTTTATATAAAGAATATTTTTAAATAACGAATATTTTAAAATAATATTCAACGAAGAATAAAATGATGATTTCTATGTCCGTTTTGGATGGACACAAAAGATAAAAATCTATTTTTATCAAAATGAACTAGTTATTTACTAGAATAAATCTTTTAAATTAAGATTTAATGAAGTCTTCCAATTAATTAATATTTAATTAGAATTAAATAAAAGAATTAGATCTTGGGTTGTCGTGGATGGTGTCTTAAATAACACTGTTCTTAAACCCCGTATGAAAAGAATAAATCTTTTAATTAAGATTATTAGAGTTTCCAATTATATTTGTGATAGAAATAAAATGATATGTGAATTGGGTTTATTATGAACTGTGTTTTAAACGACATTTGTTCTTTAACCCAATTAACAGTGAAAATATGATTTAGAATCTTTAAATCTTTTTATTTAGATTTAAAAAGAAATTTTCCAAAGCCAAGTTTTCCAATTTAATATATTAAATTGGAATTGAGTGGAAATTCGATTTGATAATAATCGAGATAGGCTTCTATAAAAGAGGACTGTTACTATATATGGAATTTAAAACGCTTTGTCGTTATTCCATTTATATTATTAGTCTGATATGGAAATTTATATTGATTATATATTGATTCGATTTCTGTGGAAATTCCATATTTAATGGAAGTTGATTTTGGGTTTATCGTGAATTGTGTTTTAAATGACATTAGTTCTTTAACCCAGTTAAAGACAAGATTATGTTCTCAAAAGTTGAATAATCATACAGCAATGATTTTTGATATTAAAATCAAATCGGAGTTTTAATGAATCTTTAAAAAGATGATTAAAGAATAAATTTAAAAGAATTTGTCTTTGATAAAATTGATGGGAATATTTCCCTTTTAATATGAATATTTTATTAAAAGGATATTCTGAATTGGAATGAGGTGCATGATGTGTATTTATAGCATCTGATTTTTTATTATAAAATATGCGAGTTATCCGGAAAGACCGGGTTTAACCCATTCTAAATAATTACTATGGCGATTAAAAGTTGAAGACATTGAAGACGATGATTGAAGACCAGCGATCTTCGCATCGAATGGGCGACTATTGATGCCCTGAACTGGGTCGCTCCTAGGAAAGGGTTAAAGTGGTAGTTGTCCGGACGTACTTGTTGATTGTCTGGTTATGCGAGAACCTCTCTTTCGTATTGGACATACGAGACGAGGAATAAGGTGTCTCCGGTTTCGTTCAGACCCAGAACGGACTTGTAAATGGATGTGTGTCTGACATTGGATTTCATTCCATGTAAATTAAGCTGATTTCTATTTAATATATATCTGTGGTGGCGGAGAATTTATTCTCTTGCTTAACACCCTTCTCTGGGACGCATGAGCTCAGAGGTTATATATTGGTAGTTATCGATTGCATGGCGTGAATTGTTAGTGACATGCCAAGATGCAAATAATCAAGGCTTTAGTTGGAAAGCAGATCATTGTGGATGATGATCAAAGCATAGCCAATTTCGGCATAGCTTTGTGTATAGCGTTACCTCACGAGCCTCACACCCCGGTAAGAGTCAGAAATGGGACAAGGGAATGCAAGGGGTTCACACGTTTCTTTCTAGCTAGAAGTGGTATCAGGGTTTTGCAAGCCCTGACATTTTACTTGTGTGGTTGATGAAATGAGGCGCCTCGGATTTATTGGTCGATAGTGACCATTTTATAGGTTCAATAGGACCGGGAAGCATGTGTTCAGGCATAATTAATCCACTAAAGTATTTGTGGACCAGCCCTACCGGATCCAAGGATTGCCCGTAGGTGTGATCCTGTGTCTCGAATCGGTAAGGAGATCATCCCTAGCCTTAACTCATGATGGAAACCCAACTTCCAATACGTCATTACGGTTTTGATTGTAAACCTATATATGGCGACATAGCAGGATGGGGTACTATGCCGTCTTGGATTGATACATTTGCTTTGAAGTATTTTAAACTGATTAGACGCTTATAATAATATTAAAATATTATTTTTTTCGTATCAAGCATGTTTGATCATTATAAGGTAAAACTCTATCCTCCGGTTTGCGTTGCATTGTGTGATGGGACTTGAGTCATATAGTGATTTCATTTTTCTAAAAAGCATTGTGTTGTTTTTGAATAAAAATTTATATAATTTATACACTGGCAATCCAATGGAGTAAACCCGTTCCGCATTAGCGGCGTGGTCCTGTGATTAGCCATATTGTTAGACAAGTTAGGAAAGATTTCTCATACCAGTCCCATGACTGACCCGTAGTTTGTTTCACTTTGCAAACTCGGGTGCCCTCTTTTCCATAGGGCAGTCGAGTAGCTTATTTTTGCAGATATATTGAGCAAGATTCTGGACTGAAGCTTAAAGCTATGTCCAAGCATTGATAGACTTCCGCTGTATCAGTTTATTGGTTCTGCTGCATTGTATTAAATTCTTTGTAAATTATCTTCCGCCGTGGTATTTATTTCGATTTACTCTGATATTTTGTACTCTGATGCAACATTAATATAATGTTTATAAAAGTCTTCTGTTATTTATTCTGATGTGTTGTATGCCCAAAGTTCGCGTATTCGAGTTTTTGAACGGTCTTAGTCGATTTTGCGATCGAGTAGGTCCAAGCGAAATCTCTAGTCGTTACAGTTCTTGATTTTTCGTATGTCGTCCTGGACATCATACTTTTCTTTAGTCATGAGTCACTCCAAGTTAATTGGAAATATAATGTGGTAGAGCAAGCCCCTCATTTTTCTTTTGCCACTTAACCACTACACCAGAAATGCCAAAAGTGGTAATTTGCCAATTTGAGTGCGACGGATCTACAACAACATTTGATTGCTATTGATTTTGGGTTGAAATTAATGTGTTAATATTTTATGATGTATTATGATTTGTTGATTGATAGCTATGGAGCATGAAATGTAAGCGTTTTGCAGGATTATTATTTATTTGTACGTTTTAGAGGAAATTCCTACTAGGTTGATAAGTCATGAAAAAGTTATGTTGATGACATGAGCCTGCTGGGATTAATCGAGGACACAAACTAAGTATCCCCCAAATTTCGACAAAAATCAAAATTTGAATACTAAACAATTGGGAGATGTGTTAATTAATTATCATCCCAATACTTAGGAGTAATGGAAGTTGAGTAGGCCTGGTTTGACCAATAAATTGTTTTTAAATATTTAAAATCCACCAAAGAATGAAGGTTGCCCAGGATAGTGACGATATTTAAAATCCACCAAAGAATGAAGGCTGCCCAGGACATGGATGAAGAATAAGGTGCCTCCGATTTCATTTACTTCCTAGTGGTAATAGTTTTCAAATGGAAGAGGAATTTTCAAATGAAATGCATACATATAGGACTATCTGATTTAGAATCATTATGCATACATATTTCGTGGTTGTGACCTATTTCGGAGTATGGAACTAAACTGATGCTCACTTCTAAGTCGATCGACTGGCCCGTCGCTTCGCTTGAGAGTACTGAACATCACACTCTACTGTCGCTTTTGGAGTGGGTATGACTGACCTGGAGTTTTTAGTTTTTCACCTTATACTTGCTCGTGTGAGTGTGAGCCAACGGATTAATTAAAATCAATCCAAGCCTTTCATGTCCAAAAAAATGTAAATCGAATTCCAACCACGGTCAACCCATATTCTTATCTTTTATTTATCTATTCATTTGTTTATTGGCCCCCTTCAGTGCTGAAGAACAAAGGCAAGCAAAAGGCTGCATCTAGAACTTATTGTGACATTTAATGAATATCAAGTTTTATGGGTCACTGGTAAACTCCGTTCGAGCAAAACTCCATACATAAATACGCAATGGAGAATAGCGTGTTGGACTAACCGCAGTCCATAGGTCCTTTGCAATTTCCAAGGTCATTAGAGTTGGTCCACCAATTCTCGGCAGATTAGGGTTACTCCTATGAATCTCTTGGACTTGAACTTTCTCCCACTCCAGGAATAGGATGAACTGAAACCACCCTCCCTGCTATTTTCTCACTTCATCCTTGCTATGACTTTTTGGTCCTCCACCTCATCGGATGCGCTAAGCGGCTTAACTACACAGATTGTAGGTGGGATAAAAAGGAGATTGCATGTGGAATACAAAACAGCCAGAAAAATCTTTCCCCCTCCTGTTTGTTCACAGGTTTGCTCCCATCTTTTCCGGCACAGTAATACTTTCAGCAGCATCTAGAGATCGTTTGCTATAGTCACAAATATTCCTCGATATTTCTCTATAAATGCGTCCATCCAAAATTGAACATCGGAAATTTACCTCCTGCGGTTTCTCGATCATGGGTCATTCCCATTATCATGGTTGGGGGCCAGCCAACCAAACTGATAGCATACAGCAGTTTGATTCTCCCAACCAACCCACATTGGTTTTGGACAGGGAAAGCAAAAAACTACATTTTCCAAATTCAAGCCTAGACACTATCTAAGTTTAACTTTATGACTTATTCTAGTATTGAACATTATATGAAATATTAGCATCGAAGAGAAAAGAGACAATGCTGAACTCAGATCTGCCTCTCAATGTCTAATCTCAATATAGTAACCAGCTAAGGACTATTCGGAGAGGCCCATTAGTGGGCTGGTGGGAGGCTATGACATTTTTTATTTTTGGGTTGTCAATGACAAATAAATAGGCAACTAGAGTATATTGGAAAATCAGTTATTCTTAAATTCCAATTAAATCCATAAAATGATTAGATTTTACGTTTTCAGCGTCATGAGTCGTGGGAGTTTACAGGAAACCCAAGACTCACACTTGGGTAAGCACAAATCAAGTTCTGTAAATATGATCAGGCAAATCAACTTTTGAACTATTGTTATTAGCCTTATTTCACTTAAATGAATATTCCGGTTTAACTTCATAATCATTAGGATGTTCACATTATTTACTGAATTTTCAAGTAATTAACTAAGTATTTCTGGATCTGTACTTACCCCGGTTTCTTTACCAATCCCGGTTTTCCACTCGGCTTCCACCAGCCGGTGCAATTTGAAATTATCTAGAGTCCATAAAGTCTTCCATGTTTCTCACTGGTCTCCAAGGATGGAATTGCACTGGAACCCGCTAAGGTTGTCGTGGAATTCCTATAGCCTAATTTCCACCTCTTCACCACTCAAATCAAGGTTTATAAACCTTAACGGGATTATCAAATCTTGGACATGTTTGTGAGTAGTTTGTGATAGCTTGAGGGTTTCGAAGGGGGCGCTTATGTGGCATCGAATTTGAATGCGATGCTAAATTTCATTTTTTTATATTCCGTTTATTTTTTAATAAATAGGTACTTCAAAGATTTATGATCTGTATACAACTTAAACTTCTCACCCATTAGTTGGTCACTTATGGCCCCTTTTGAAGCGCTTTACAGGAGGCCATGCAAATCACCAACTTGTTGGTGTAGTTGTGGAAAGATGGAAGTCGGAGTGCTTCCTCTATTCGGATTAATTAAGAGCATGTAAAGCAAGGTAAAATCATGAGAAACCTCCAAGAATTGAATATGGATAGTATTTGATTTTCTACCACCCAACTAGCTAAGCGACCTACCCAATTTCTACCATTTCTCGGTTGATAAGGCTTGAGGTCGTGTTTTTCTTTTTAGAATTAACAGAAAAAGGCCTTGCACTTTATTTCGTCATCGATTTGTCCATTTGGGATAGAGATTTATTTTTGCTCATTTTGTTTCAAAAATATATATTGGAATTATATAAGTCAATAAAATTATACTATGCAAATTGAAAATCAGTTTCAAAAATAGAGATGAAGAGATTTTAAAAACATAATTATTAGGAATTGGGGCCCTTCTTCTTCTCTTACATCGATTAACATTAGCTCGAGTGGCTCGCTGCAGCTGCTGCATTAGATATATATAGTCTGCTTGATCTAGGCGCAAGGAACACAACATACCTTACCCGTCGAATGATGGAACAAGGGTCCATTAACCTATGTGTTAATAATTTGAAATAATTGTTCTTGTGGAACAATTAAGTGATTTTGTAAGGCCTTCTTATCAAGAGTGTATACCAATTCCAACCCAAAATTATTTCATGCTTACATCGGTCTGTCAAACAACCAATGGGATTCCAAATTTATCTAGGCCAAGATTTCCCCCAGGGATATGAAATTTGGGTTGTTGATCCCAAAACTCACCTAAGTTCACTCACAAGTCCTAATTTAACTAATTCCTCTGATCATTTAACATAAGCTCTAAAAAAACAACCTTAATCTCCCAAAGCACGGGATAGTCCGGCTGTGAGGGTAAGTTTTTTAAAATCGTTTCTGGCTATCACCGTCTGCCTTGCCTTGAATGTATCGTTAATTGTATGACTGGTTAAAACTTCAATTACTGAAACTCACCTATTAAATAAGGAGAAATCATTTATTTCACAAAGGTGAAAGCATGGTTCTGACAATGAATGCACGCATTTTCAAACCGAAGGCCAAACTTAATCATCTGTGAGAACCCGACCTTCTCCGATCCACGAAGGCCGAACATGATTTGTGTGCATGCGGTAATGGAACTAGGATCCGACCCGGGGAACTATGCACAGCATGAGAACATCATAAGAAGGAACTATGATACATCCTTCTGATGGACTAAAACATGAGCCATTACTAGACCAGTTGAGTTAGCTCCTCTTGAAGGAAAAGGCTTAATTAACAAAATATTCTAAACTTTCTAGCTGGAATGAGAAGTGAGGAAAAAGTGGAATAAATGGGGGACGAGAATTAGAAATCGTTTCAAGAGCGATTAGTTCTATCCAAGTGTTTTGTTTCACATAACGGAAAATCCCTTCTGCGTGTCAGTTATTGACAATAAGAAAACTTCAGTTGAATTATTATAGGAATAGTTTCCTATTACCAATTGGTTTTAGGAGCACTTGGTGATCTGCAGGGTCTTCCATAACGTTCCTTGACGGGCGTCAAACGGACGGATGTTTATTAAATGAAATCTAACGGTTAGTCCCTCACCAAGCTCCACTGGTAAATCAACTAAAATATGTGGAAAAGAATGAGGGCCTAACCCTTTATTTATAGGGATCTTATATAATTCATTTAAGTTAAATATGGACCATATGCCTCAATCCTAGCCAACATAGTTACCATATACTATGATGACATAATAAATTACTCAACCATATCTATTAAGTTTCGATCTGCAAAACCAAAGCTAATAGCTACCCATGCGGAAAATATGGGTACCTGTGAGGAGTTCAAGTCTCTTCTCCTCCGACCCAAACCGACATCGCGCTCTATCTCGGTTGGCTTGTGCAAAGGCGGCCCTTGGAAACCCATTCTCCAATATGGGCATTTACGGTTTTAGTTGCACTTGTCGGTTGTCATAGATAAAAATCTATTCAAGGCTTCCACCTTCCCACTCAGTAACAATGAAAATGATCCAGAAATTCGTTTTTCGTGTAGCTAATGTGTCTGCACTCATTGGTTCCACGGCCTTCCATATCATGGATCATATAGTGCTTTCCAGACTCATGCTTGTTCAAGTTGGGGGTATTTAGACCGTCCTTACCATCGTGGAAAGAATGGGTCGCTACGGAATCGAACAAGGTGGGATGCGAGACTTGTCCATAGCTCGTTTGCTCATTTCACTTTTAGTTGGATATGATTTATAAATTGAAATGGTTAATAAAGCCAATGCACAAATGTTTGAAAAAATTGGATGCGCAAGTTCATTCAGTTGGAAAGGTTTCGTCTGGAGGGTGTTTCACTTTACTATCTAAGCCAATCTGCTTCTTTCACGACTTTATCTATCTAATGGCCCAGGCGGTCGACCATAGCGGCCAACATTTCAAAAAGAAAATCAAATACGCGGTGCTCGTAAGTTCAAGCATTCATGATGCGAAATTGTCATTTGATCATTCATTCAGAAGACGTGCAGATGAACGGGATTGCGCCTCAGCAGCCGAATTGTTTGGGAAATCTTGCGAAAGCATCAGCTAAGAAAGCATATTTGAAATTGAATATAAAATTACCAACCAGATGATTTCCAGATTAAGGACAATATTATAATTATATGGTTGCTGCTGATTTTGGTGTGGTAACTGTACCGATCCGCCTTTTAGACCTCTTAAACCTAACATATTTTCTATATTTTTGAATCTAGTCTCGTCGAATTTAGAGATCATAGCTCACCTATAGAAACATAATAAGGCACCAGATGGATCAGTCGGCTTTGTTATAAATTTTGACTTAAGTGATGTTCATTTTTGATGCAAGGGTAGGATAAGTATGTTCTCCAGCAGGTGGGCTCCTCTGGTTCTATGTACTGAGCATATTCTCCTTTTGCATTTTTTCCCTGCTTCTAAGATTGCATTAAAAATCACATGTTTATGGATGAGGAACTTTCCGCTTTGCATAAGACAAATACATGGGATTTGGTTCCTCTACCTTTCGGTCTGCCCATTTATCTAACATTTCCTCATAGTGTGCTTCTCCGTTTTCATTTTGATAGAAATTTAATTTAATTTTTAAATCACTCATATATGCAGACTCCGTTTACTAGCAAGATATTGAAAGCTGATTATCCCAAGAAATTTGTCCCCTTATGGTTGTTGCATGAGTATTTCTTCATGTTGATATTTAGATGTAGGATTTAGGGGGTATTTTTGGAATTTCTTTTTGATAAAAATTTAAAACATTTCAATAAATTTTGAATAAACAAATTGCTTATTGAAAATCATCTTCTTCAAATTCAGATGGAAAAAGAGGAGTATGCTTAGCTTCTCGGTGCTGTTTTTCAACTATTTCATGCAAGTTTGACATATGGCTTGATTAAGTCCTAGCTCAAGAGAAAACTCAGGTTTTTCAATCGTTTGCCAACATCCAACAGAAATCTACAAATACGTCTCTTATACGTTATTATGTTTCCGAACTTGGATTTGAATGAGTGTCTTGAAAAACAGCTACCCTCAGGGAATTTTAAAAAAATTACTTTACGAGCCTTAGGAAAATTGTGACAGTTACAGTTGTAAAGGGCAATAAACCCATGGATAAGAAGAAAAGGGGATAGTTTAAAGTATAATGATATAATTGAAGAATTTTCTACCAACCTTAATTGTAGTCTTAAAATTTCAAAAACATTTCTATACCAGACAGGTATGGAATGACGTGAATGAAGAAAAATAAATCAAGGGACCACGCTGTATAACACAGAATGGGTTTACCCCCAAGAATACCAAAGTTAATCTCATTAGATCTAGGACTAGCGTTCCACAAGCTAGAAAGGCTCAATGAGAAACCATAATATTTTTGAGAGGATCAACTAGTGGAGGAGTTTGGAGCAGGAGACTTCATCGTTAGATATCTAATACTCAAGTAAATTTTTGATTAGCATCTATAGTAATTTCTAAAACTACATCCTTAAAACAGTCTCCATCTGAAAGCCTAAGAGTTTAAGCCTCCGGTTTCGTTCAAACCCAAAACGGTGTTGTAATGTAATGTTTATTTTTGTTGTTATATAATGTGGCGGCCGACCTCCACTCTAGGAGGGCAGTCGACCGGTGGTCGATTTTCTAGAGCAAGTACATCTCAAGGCGACGTGGTTAACTTTAATCGTAGCCCCTTCACATGGGTATGTTTCCAACATTGGGCATATAGCTGCAATAGTTATTCTAGGATTTCTTTACCGTTGTTTGCTTGTTTTGTACGTTCACATTTGGGTCTCGTCTAGGCAGTAAGCCTGCTCACTCATGGCATAAGCCTGTCCGGAACCGACTAGCAAATCCAGCTAGAAACAGGTGCAGCTAACAAAAGGCAACAATGGTTCTTTAACTTCGTACGAGCGGACTGGTGTCTTCTTGTTCAGTTTAGGCCTGCCGAGGATTTCGGGTCGTCGTACCTTTTCCTGAATTCATGTCGAAACTACGCTCATCGTCGAACCAAAAATAAACTCCCGGGCCAATGATCCAACACAACTTATGGTGACTATGTTACACAAAATTTTATCACTTAAGAACCACTATCGACAGAAATAAAAATACCGTTGTGGCAAGCAATGTTCCACGATCGCAAAAATATAATAAAATAGAGCAGTGAATTTATAAATGTATTTTATAAATGAAATGGATAATTATCATTGGATAATTAGGGAATTTAAACTCAAACGTGAATTTAGAATGAGAATTGAGAATCGTTTTAAATAGAAAACGATGAAATACATTTCGACGTTCATAAATGCCAAAAGGTAAAAGTGGCATGGGATTCGAACTAATTTTATTTCTAAATTTAAGATTTGAGATCTAGTTACCATTCTGGAAAATAGATTTTCCATAACTTCTTGAGCCCATAAATTCTTCAACGTTGTCTGTTTTATGCAAAATTGGGATCTATCTGAACCAGAATTGCGAGACGAACGCAATGGTTATACTGGTTTTAGTTCATTCTGAATATTTATTATGGTCATAGTGTATTAAAGTTTGATTCGTACCTTTGGTGTATTTTGTAAATTCAGACCTCAAACCATTATAATTTTATTGGAGGAACCATAAAATCTTTAATTTTATTTTTATTTCTAGTCTTAGTTTTCTTTGGTGAGATCTGCACTACAAAAAACTCATTTTCCAGCCATATTATTTAATTGCTTATTTTTACTTTATTAAATTTGAAGTTTAACGTTCCAAACTCCAAACGAATCCCAACGACTAACATTCCTAACCAAATATCCCCATTCCAAATACAATGGAATATGTTTCGTAAGTTGATTCGATCGTTTCAATTAATTTTTATTAAAATATATAAACTATAAATAGATCATATTACATTTATATCCAATATAAGAAATATATGGTACTTGAATATACTTAAAATTAATAATATAATGCTCTACAGTTTAGATCCAATATTAAATGTCAAAGTCCATCAGCTTTCATCCTCCTAGGCATATCTTTCAAATGTCAGGTGAGAATGGTAGCAGGTTAAAATAATGTGATAAACATATTAGTTTCTGTTCACACTACACAAAACTAAATGACTCCTGATGGAAACCCAATTTCCAATACGACTTTCCAATATCTTCTAGCCAATGTATTTATTAATTCCAAAATTTATTGGTGGAAATTACATATATAGTTATACATATATAAGTCGTTGGTTAATATTAATTCTATTTACTACAATGTTTCATATTGATATGAAATTAGTGTTATTTATGTTGATTAACATCTATGGATTTAGGGAAACAGAAAAGAAGTCAATACTACAAAAATTGGAAACAGTGAGCAGAGAAGGAGCCAACCAAAAGTGTTGCTATTAAATATTTTAAAGAATGTGTTAGATAGTTCTTTAGAAGTGTCCATAAAGGAACCTGGAAATCTAAGTTCTCCCACGATAGTTTTCCAGACTGACCTATGTAATATGTGACATTTGGATCCAATGGGATGTTGGAACGAAACGTTTTTGGTTTAAACAATGGAGTGTGAAAGGCAAAATATGGGGTGCAAATAGATTTAGCCCAAAATTTAAAACTACTTTAAAACATTTAGCCTTGATTTCAAATCATTTCTTGATTTAAATATGTCATTTTTGGTATGATTCAAAATCAAATGATTCCCAAATTCCATCATTAAGGAGACTTGATATGCTTTTCTTGTTTAGATGGGCTAACTGACAATTCCAAAGGTATGCTGGATTTAAATCATTAAATTTAATTCACTCAATATTAATGTCAAGATCAAGGGTAGGGGAATTTGACGTGGGGTTAAAATTTGAATTTTGAAATTCAAAATACTCTCCTAACTAAATCTAGAATCTAAATAACCAAATTCGTGCCTTTTGAATCGACCCAATATGTTCATCATCTTTCCAAGAATTGCCATGAATGTTTCCTAAATACTCAGATTTGTACGGATTTTATGCCCTGCTTTGGAAGGACTCCCTCTTTATTTACATCAATGATAAAAAACATTCAACAATCAAAGGTGAGTTCTCGAGAACTCACATCCATGCCTCAAACATTCATGCTTATCTAGTGTGCTCTTGGCACATATATATTACTTATGAGTTATGTATTAGGATGTGTTGATTGGTTTACAATAAAACTGAATGTCTTACAGAAAATGTTGTTAATGAAAAACTGGATATTGTAAATCAATTTACAGTGAAATTGGGAATAATAGAAAAGGAATAGATATGCCTAATTTGTATGTAAAATTTATAGTAATTGGGAAGTTGTAGTCTTGTACGGGGTATAACTTTTGACTGGGATCGAATCAATTGCCGGGATTGATTTCATTGGAAACAAAATGATGTTTCCAATTCCGTAGAGTGGTCACGTTAAAGATTTGGTTCAGAGATTTGGGAGAAATCGCTGTTTTAGTGCTGCATTCCTTTTTTCCTTCCACGTCTTCTAACACATTTGGTGGAATATCACCTGCCAATTCAACTCAACTGCCAAGGAACTGGACAAATAATTTTCAGTAACATACCATGGTATTAACCAAAAAAACTATAAGAAAGCTTCTTGCATGATTTATGCCATTTCTCGGTATTTTTCGAATACATTGAAAGGCAATATGTTTTTCAAATCACAAAAACTGGAGTAGAAAGGGAAAATTCATCGAACGTGGTAAGCTTCGAGGTTTGCGAGAGGATTGAATCAACCTCTCCCGGATATTTGCATAGTAGTGAGCCGACTGCAAGCTGAGTGGCCTCGACGCTTTCACTAGACACAGTGAACGGGCTAGTGACATTGGCGAGGGTTTTGGAGGCGACGGGGAGTGGGGGCATTCTTATTTGATAGTTAGCGGTGAAATTATTAGCCCAAATTTTAGGTCAAAGCCGAACCTATGATAACGATATTCGCTCAGTCTGTGTCATATTTTTTTGCTATGTTTTTTTTATGTTCCCTTATTTCTACTGAGATCGATACTTGAACCACGTCCATCCTCATCCGTAACTAACAATCTATAACATGAAATCTCCATTATTCTCTTTCATTAGAAAGTTATAATCAAATATTTTCGGATGATTCTTATTTCAAAGAATTCTGACATAAAATGGATTCTGTGTACTCAATTGAAATTCAAACCACTGAACCAAATCTTTAATGTGACCACTCTACGGAAAGGAAAACATCATTTCCCTGAATCGATCTCAACACTCTTCATACGATGTCCATTTTACATGAACTCAGAGTCTATCTGAACCAGAATTCCGTGATGAATGCAATGGTATTGTTCGTTTTACTTAGTTCCAAATGTTAAATCAAGTATTCTTAGTTTATTAACCCCTTCTTCTCCCAATCATGATTTGGCAGTAAAACCACTTCCTCTCTCTAGCCATGCATCCAAAATCAACATAAACCCTCCGTCTTCACTCAATTCTCACTATCATTTTAATTCTACTTCCAGTTCCCAACCTCCATACCCGCCTCCAACAATGACAGTTTAATAATAACAGTAATAATTGCAAATAGCAAAGTAAGAGCGTACTTCATCCAATTTTTGCACTGAAATTTTCAGTATTCCTATTTAACCCCAACCTTCGATTTATTATTTACCCTTTACTAATTTCTTTAAACTATTTATCATTTTCTAATTCTCATTATATATGTTTTACAAATATTTTTATAAACTTTAGATGACTATACAAAATTCATTATAAATAAGAATTTGATGAAACAAGAAATGTTAGGATCTATTTAATTATATCTTTCTAACAAATGTAAGAAATTGAGATTTCACTTTATAAATTGTAAGTTAAGTTCAATTTAAAATTTCTTAACATATTTATTTTTGTTGGAAAGATCTTTACGATACGAACCCAATGGTTCTAATTTTAGGAAAATCTGATGGTCGGATCTCCCAAAATAATCGTTTAAAACTATTTTTTTAGTGCTATCATTTCTTGACCAATTAAAATTCATCGTCTCTCTTCTAACTACTAGACTTGGAGTGATTTCCAAATCCTATTGTGATACTTCCTCAACAATTAAGTCAGGAGCATGCATATGCTTCCGGAGAGTTTCCGACATTTGATTTTATAGTACACGAACACCAGAGCCAAAATAAACTATAGAATGACACTAAAACATCAGTTCCATCCAAACCGCTGAACCAAATCTTTAATGTGACCACTCTACGGAATTGGAAACATCATTTCCTTTCCAATTGAATCAATCTCTACTCCTGATTTGACCCCAGAAGGCTCTGTTCTTGAAACTCTAAACATGAAAATTGACCAGAATTGCAAGGTAGATAATGTTTGCAAATGAAGATGGGAAACATGATATGATTATAAGATATTTTTCTAAGTATAAATAAAAAGCAGACGATGTTAATATATTCATATATTAAAACATCGAGGATTTTTGTCGTTTGGATCTATGATGTCTGCTGAGTAGGGTTTGAAGGGGGACTTGGGCTTCGCAGCATCAACATCCTTAAGCCAGAGAATTACACGGTCTAAATGAAAATATTACCATCGTATTCCTGGTGAGATTCTTGTCCATTTTCATATTTTATTTGTTGCAAACAGAGTCCTTATGGAAAGGATATTAATACACAAAAACCATGATTTCTCCCAAACCACTAAACCAAATCTTTAATTTACCACTTTACGGAATTGGCAACATCATTTCCTTTCCGATGAGACTGATCTCATCTCCTGATTCGATCCCAGTCAAAGTTATGCCCTGTACAAGACTGAAACTTCTGACCTTAATATCTTTCTCATACGGTGTCCTTTCTATGCAAACTCGGAGTCTATCTAAACAAGAATTCCGAGACGAACGCAATTGTACAATCCATTTTACTTAATTATCAACATTTAATTAAATATTCTTTAGTTTATTTGAAGCCAAGATATTGTCAGAAAAAGGGAATCATCCCTGAGGTGCTCATCCCGTTTTGACTGAATAATCCTGAACTCGTTCAAGTTGGGGTCAGAGTTGAAGGTTAATTGATTATCTTAGTGGGCCATTTTCGGTAAGCAGAACTGGCGATGCGGTACTCTCAAGCGAAATGAGGGGCCGGTCCAGTTGTGTTTATCTTAGGGTATATTTTATTTAAAGATATACGACACTTAATATACTTTCTGACTCTTTTGTAGAGCTTTGGATCAGGCTTCACCAGAGAGATCTCCAAAAAAAATCCAATATCCAAACGTACCTTACCTGTCTTAAAAATTATTCCCAAGGTTATTTACAATAGAATTATGCCTTATCTAATTCATCTAATCTTGGAAAACCGACCAGCTTTCATTATGGGTAGATATATTGCTGAAAACACCCTTCTTGTGCATGAACAAATCAGACATCTTATGTTTAAATGCCTATAACATTTTCATACGGTGACATAATAGAGAAAAAATAAATGCGTTGGAATCCTCTTGTCAAAGACTACGTCATGGAACAAACTAGAATAGAAACGGAAGTAGATGGAAATATTAATTGAATATTAGTTGATTAAAATATTCAAAATTAAGTAAAACACACTTTACCATTGCGTTCTTTATAAAATTCATATTCGGATAGACTCTTGGTTTTCATAAATCAGACTAAGTATGAAGAAATTATGTTCGAGTTCAGATTTTGAAAAAACAAGGCGACATTGCTCATTTCCTTTTGGGAGGTCATCCCGGGGGAATCGCATTCTTTTATCTGTAATGAGCTTGTTTGCAAGTTAGGTTTAGAACTTGAGGTTGTTGATGGACCATTAGTTATGACTAACCCAGTAGGGTGTTTATCTACTCTTTGTATGCTTTGTCTTCATATAGTCTTGTTGTAACTTTGAATGGATGTAGCAGGAGATCCGACAGTCGGATTTTCCTAAAACCTGAACCATTGGGTTCGTATCGAAAAGTTCTTTCAAATGAATATATGAGATTTAAATTTGACCAGTTTGATTTTATAATATATCCAATTCAATTACCATAATACACTATAACCATAATAGATATTCTATATCGGCATTACCATTGCATTCGTCTCGGAATTCTGGTTCAGATAGACCCCATTTTGTGTAAAACAGATAACATATGAAGAAGTTATAGGCTCTAGAAATTTAAAATAGAATTCATATAATTTTCTGAATTTGGTCATGGAACTAGCGTCATTACGTCTATGGTGATTTTTTTGATCAATTTAGACCTATAATTTGCATAAAACGGATTAAAAACGAAAAAGATATCATTTAATGAAGTCACAAAAACAGAGATTCCTTCCAAACCGCTAAACCAAATCTTTAATGTGACCACTCTACGGAATTGTACAACACCATTTCCTTTCAAATGGGACCAATATTAGCACCTGATTTGGTCCCAGTATAAAGTTATGCCCTATACAAGACTCACCTGTGAGATCTAACGTAAGAGCAATAAACATAGAAAGGTAAATATGTGTGCATTGTCTTGATGTATTGGAAAGGTTAACTTGAGCGTCTCCATTGTTTTTGGTGTTAAACTATTATACAAGATTCATTATAAGTCAGATTTCATTGAAACAAGAAATATTCGAATGTATTGAACTATATTTTTCTAGTGGAAGCGAAATATTGAGATTTTGTCTTGTAGAATGTAAGTTATACCCCAATATTTTACGATCCTCTGATACGTAACCGATTAAAAATTTGCGGCATTTCAACAGATGTGCCAAATCTTAGGGTCAGAGAGAACTTCTTATGATTAATCAAACCAGCTTGATCTTGCTACAAGTTTTCATCAGTTTAAGATTTAAGCTTTGCCTGTAGAAGAACACTCAACAAATCTAGCTCGAAGAGAACATTTCCAATCAATAGATTACACCAGAACGATAGGAAAATTCGTATGCCCACTTGGAAAACCATAGGAATGCAGCCTGGAAAATTAGGTGGAAGAAGTTAAATGATTTATGTTTGTGTGTGGAATAAGGATAGACAAATGTTTTGTTATTCGATGTATTTAGCAAGTAATATCTTAAATAATGGGAGAAATAAAACGGTTAGCACCATAACCTGAAGTTATGCAAAGACATTTTTGACATTTTTTGCCAAATGATCTCTATACAATCCAACCTTTCTTTTGCGTCGGAACTACCCTTCCGGTCATAATCAAGTAAAACACTGGTGCATATTTGAAATTCTACCAGGATTCTAGATGGCCTTGTCATAAAGCAGGCTAAGGGATGGATATTTTCAAAACATTGTGCCACTGTTTTCTTTCCGACGATCTCCAACCATCGGATTTTCCCAAAAAAAAAAATGTTAGCCCCATTATAGCCAATAAAGGTTTTCGACCGTGCCCGCTACCAAGCATTTTTTGGTGGTGTTTCGATGAAAGTGAGTTCAAATTTTTGGCTACATCTCGATTTAAAAAAGGAATTTATTTTGAAAGGTTTGAAGAGAAAGGAAAATGGCGGAGCTTTGTTACTGCCTATAGATAAGCGAATCAGAAGAATATAACCTAATAGTTAAGAGTTAGATAATTGTTTTTTTAAGAAACAATTAAATGGAATTATTAGAATTAATTATATAACTAATTAATTCTGGTCGAACCTGAACAAGGGTTGAATTTGGTAGTAACACTCCCTTTCTTCCATCCTGTCCTAGCATAAAAATAACTAAGTTTTTAGAAGTTAACTTAGTTATATATACCAAAATTTAATTAAAATTTTAAAAATGACTAGATTTTTAGAAGTTATTGTCTAAAAAATAACCATGTTAACAAATATGCATAGTGAAGATCAACTCCAATGTATTTGAAAATGCAGGTGGGGTTTGTGGTGAGTGTTTAGTTGCATGTGTCGTCATGTTTACCTGATTGTACCTTGTCATAGTTGGAATCCACGTACGCACGCTAAATTGTTACAACATGCCTTTAGTAGATTGCTTTTTAACATGAGAGCAAAGGCAGGGTGTTTTCCCAGATCTCCTTATGTTGATTGAGGATTGAGATATTTTAGTTAAGTTCTTGCATGAGTATATTTGCGGGTTGTTACAATTGGTATCATACCTTCCCACCTTTTACAAAATTTGTTCCCCAAGGTGTGATATTACACCATGATTAAAGACCGCATTTGGATGCAAAGCATAATCGAGTCCCATTTAGAATGGCTCTAAGTTTTGATGGGAAAATTTAATGGTAAAATTACCTTTACCGCTGATACTGAAGAAATGTTACTGAGATTGACCAAGGTATATTATAATTGGATTCACTATGTACTTCTCCCAAGTCGCGTCATCGTTGTTCACTCCCCACTGAATTCCTGATTGGTTTCCTTGGCCGATGATCTGGAAAACTCAACTGAATGTAGATGGTCTTCCCATGGTCCCCCGAGATCCATAAATTCAAGGTCAAAGCGGTATTATTTAATGATGAAATGCTTGGTCAAATTTTGCAACGTTCATGGAATTGTCAGGTAGTTCCGGGCAGGCTTCTACAACTGGCGAAAATTGGATCACGATCACTGACTATTCCATTGGGAACACCATGCAAGTCGAAAAAGTACAACTCAAGAAATCCAAGCCCAAGCAACTAAATATGGTTTGGTATATAAATATATTTATGTACCAAAAATATTTAGTTTAAATGAATCAAGTCAGAGTATCGTACATAAACCAATACGATACTTCTGTTGTCGATATGAGAGATTAGGATCAGGTTTATTATCTAAAAACCCGATTTTGTATCTCTCGGGCATTACAGTTGTTGCACGATAAAAAGTCGTGTCACAAATAAAAGAACGATATATCGCTAATAAAGAAATTTCCTCAAGATTGTCTCCTCGGCTCATTAGGACTGTAGCAGAAAATTTCATTATTAAAGCATGATGTTCGGTTCAATGCGATTACGTGACGTAATGATTTAGATTTCCATACGTCGTTCGGTTGGATTCTCAAAAATAGAGAGGTAAGAGACTACATTTCGCACGTGCCGCTTGGCTATTTGATTTTCTTTTAGATTGAGGGAGGCTTAAAGAGGCAAGTCCAAACCGGATCTATAATATTACGTCCATCGACAAGGTCCCAACATGGACACTTCACAGGCTACACGTTCCATTCCTCCACCAAAACCGCCCTCTCTTGAATGGCCAAACACAAACATTTGTTTATGGCCCACAACTGCATTTATTTTTCCATCTTTCGAAAACAAATACTTCCTACATTAAGATGATAGGCTAATTATTGGAATTAAAAAAAAACAAAGAACACAAATCTCATTTCAGAACGAATAAAATATATTAAATAACAATGTTATTACATAATTTGTGTAGGTTCCACTTAAAAAGAGAGGAAAGCGATGTTATTTATATGTCCTTCGTGAGTTTGAGTAGTGGCATGGGAAACTTTTCCAAGAAGCTAAGTTACAATTCGCTAATTCTTATATTAATAAAATTGATCAACAAGTGAGCAAAATTGGTTTACGAATATAAATTTTATTCTGGTCTTTTCGTACACTGCCTTTTATGTAGTCACTGGAGCCTTCTCCGTCGCTTGCGAAGAGCAAAAGCATGGAGACATGTGAGCAACTGAGGACATCCTAAAACTTTGCTTCAAAATGGGTCTTAAATTCAGCCCAAGAAAAGTGGTTTATTATAAAAGCCAACTAATCCAAAAGAGTTTTAGACTCTGCACAGGTGAATCTTGGAGATTTTGGCGACGAAATCCTTTTAAGTATGAGAGAATGTAACATATTTTTCTAAGGCAATGATTCATCGGTCCCAAGTTGCACCCGCATATTTTGTGGATCTGATGAGCCAAGTGTGAATGTTCTAAAAGCCCGATCAGTGAGTTCTCTGAAGGAAGAAGTCAAACTTCGGGGAAATGGTTGGCCATAGATGAAATTTGCATTAAAAGGATTTTATAAGCATTTGCTTACATGGTTGCATTTTATCCCTACGACTTATGGCCCTTTTCATTCAAATGCATGGAATTGACATATTTTCAAATCAGAAGAAATGATATGGAGATTACTCCAAATTTGGCAGTAAGGTAACAGGCCAAGTAGATTTATTTGTTACGCCAACAAAAAAGATATAAAAAAGGAAAAGTGGTGCAAACGTATTCGATCGACATTCTGGCATCGGAGTAGTGATTAGCCTTGTTATTAAAAAAAATAATCTCTTCTATACATTTAAATATTCCAAAGCTTAACAACATCCAACAACACAGGTTCTTACTACATTATGAAAGAATCTTGGGTGACTTGGGCTTGACGAAGGGTACTGAAATTGATGACTTGTCATGGTAGGACCCTGAAGCTCCCGCAATACAAGCACAGAAGCATGAAAGTACTCAGAATAAATGCATACATATATGCAACAATCCAATGGTAAGTAGTTCAAGTGTTCACAAATGTTCTTGCAGGAGCTAGGAGTAAGAGGCTTCAGTATTAGATACTTATGGATATTTTCCACCGCAGCCCTCAGTAAGTTCATTTCTATGACATGCCACGTTCGTTAATGTCACTCACTAAGAGAATGCATTAAGTTCCATGAAGCGTTATAGGTAAACAAAAACAGAAATATTACAAGACAGATATAAAAGAAACAGCGGAATTCAAATTTTTTATTTCAAACATAAACCACAACATCGTGGTCCAAAATACCATAAGTCGGAAACTACATAAAACCCATTACAATAATTTCTGTCTTGTACCATCAGAGTACATAAATACTTAAAAAGCATAATTCCCCAAAAAGAGATAAAGCCATAGTAGAGATGAGAACTTAAGCCATACTTCGAAAGCAGCTCCTAGCAAGATGATAATCAAGTCCTGACTAAGCCTGAGTATTCCCACTCTAAGAATCTGGGGGGAAACAGAAGAAAGAAGAGGAAACTAAAAGGGTCAGGTATAAAGTCTGGAGAGTCTAGTTACTTTTAGCAAGTAAATAAATAAAAGTATCATGCCAGGCATATAAAGTGGATAAGAGAGATAACTACATAAAAGACAGGTATGACAAGATAAATAAGAAATGCTGTATATGCTTCTAATGATTACTTTGCACTACTACTTGTATATCCAGAATGAGATGATCCCTTCCACTATAAGGTTGTAGACTTAGGCATACGTCCAAATGTACCCTAACTACTACCCTAATCGATCGGCTCCCTAATTCGTGCAGATACTCTGTGTCGGCCCCAACGTAGGATGTATCACGTCCTAAAGTGGCAACCCTTCGCTGATATGCACAGGACCATATCTACAAGTGTCACGGTCGTATTATCCCCCTCTGCCTGGCTCATGCACGCACTTGGCCCGATCGGTTTGTGCCTCCCACACTGTCCTCCACGTTTAGATCTCTTACAATCAGTCCAGTAAGCATGCCCCTTCTCCGGCCTAGTTCTAAGTACATGTTTGATACCTACTCTGGGTTACTGACTGAAATGGGTCTCACACACAAGATGATACAAGCTCCCCTTAGGCTTGCATCCCCACTACTAGGATTTCAACTGGTTATGCCTAACAGTCCAACATGTAAAACAGATTAAGTTGTTGGGCCTATATATGTAAATATTACCCCACCGCCACAAGATTTACTTGACCCTCACTGATTCAAGCAAGCTTACTTAACCAAGCTGCATAACTCCAAAGTATAAAACAGGTTAAGTTTGTGGGCCTATATATATATATAAATATAAATATTACCCACCGCCACAAGGTTTACTTAACCCACCCACTATTTCAACCAAGTTTACTTAACCCCTATTCAAGTTAACATGTTCATACAATCCCTATGGATTAAACTAGGTTAAGTATTCTAATTCGTTACCATGTCCATTTATGGCTATAATGGGCTAGACCTCCCACATTAGGCCTACAACTTGTGGATGTTGGATATGTCGGTCGGGTCTGGAAAAGTTCTTCCACAAGTTGGGACTAACCTTGTGTTTTAGCCTGTCTCGTATTTGTGCACTTAGACCCCTCACATTAGATTCAACATTTGCGGTTGTTGGATATGCCGGTCGGGTCCGGGCAGACTTCCACCACAAATGCAATATAACCTCGTGTCATAAGTGCAGTTACAGTTTTTTAATTACTGTAATCCTAGGAATCTTAATTATTAACCAATTAATTATACCTAGATCTTTATAGGTGTTCATGCCCATTTACCTAATTATATTCATAATGGATTATATGTCCAAATGAACATTTGTCATTCAAGTTATGCCAATTCTAATGTTTTCCCCTATTCCCTAACTAACGCATTCACAGATATTTGGCTTCATGTCTAGGCTAGAAAGTAGCCTAGCCATAAACAATAAAAGGGAAAGATGACAATAGTGATTATTTTAACAAAAATTACATAAACATGTAATTGGCATAGTGATAAGGTGGACATATAAAAAAGATCTAGTGAGCATGTAATAATAAAACTAGATCTAACATACTGAGGATGTCGTAATAGGCATGAATAAATAAGGATTCATGTAAGGATCCGAAACTTCCCCGTGAAGGAAAGCCCGGATTGCTTTGAGAACAACACACATCAAAACGCAAACAGAAGAACATTTCATTTCTTATTATAATAATCTCATCAGAAAACAAGAATATTACAGAGTATGAATGAAATAAATACATTTGATAAATATCAGAGATTACAATACATTACATAGCAGCGGAAAATAATACAATACACAACTAGAAGTAATACACAGATACAGAGCCTTCCGAATATCCCTTCAGTTGTAAATCAGGATCCTATGAATATAAATCTATAAAACCAAAACTACTAGTTGCCCGTGCGAAAAATAGGGGCACCCAGAGTTTAGGTTAAAACAATAAACTCCAGGTCAGTCATTTACTGGTGTGAGAACTAAAACAGTTATTAATCTTTGTTTTAAAGTTAGGTAAATCAAGGGACCACGCCGTATAACACAGAACGAGTTTCCTCCCAAGAACACCAGTGCATAAAACAACAACGCAATGCTAAATAAAGAACAATGAAGCTATTATAAGACCCAGGTCCAATCACACAATGCAACACAAGCCGGAGGATAGGGTTTTACCTTATAATAGCTAAAGAATGCTTGATACGCTAAACTTCAACTTTTATATTACTATAAGTATATAATGTCAAAACAATTTCAATCATAAGTATCAATCATAGACGGCATAAGTGCCCCCTACCACTATGTCGCCATAAATAGGTTCTACAATCAAAACCGCAAAGTGTCGTATTGGAAGTTGGATTTCCATCTGTGAACCGAGGCCAGGGATCGTCCTCACCGCTTCGAGACAATCTAGCCTACCATGTCTCAGGCAAGCGCGTAGACAAGCCTTGGATCGTCGGGGCCGGTCCATCGATGTGGATTAAAATGCCCGAACACTGCGTTTCCCCACCCTTTGGGGCATAAATGAGCCAAATGACTCCATCGGCTCCACATAGTCACCGATATATCCGAGGCGCCTCGCAATCCAACAACCACACAGGTGAAAATAATATAAATGTCAGGGCTGTTAGGTCACTGACACCACCCTAGCTAGAAAGAAACGCATGCCCTCCCTGATGTCCTCCCGGGAATCTGGTTCACAACCGGGGCGTGAGGCTCGCGAATTAACGTTACACAAAGCTATGCCACACAGGCGGTGCTTTGATCATCAACCACAAGACTCTTCTTTTCAACAGAAGCCTTGATCATTTGTATCTTAGCATGCCACACAGGCAAACCACTCCATGCAACCGATATCCATCAATCACACATAATGATATCCAATGTCAGACACACAGTCCATTTACAAGTCCGTTCTGGGTCTGAACGAAACCGGAGGCACCTTGTACCTCGCATATCCATCGATCTCCAAGTACGTCTGGACGATCACCAACTGATTCCCTCCTCTTGGGTGTACAACCCAATCAAGATCATCAATAATTATCCAAACGATGTGAAGACCTCCGGTCTTCGACCACCATCTTCATCCTCGACACATCATCGAATCAGTTATTCAGAATGGGACAAACCCGGTCTTTCTGAATAACTTGCATATATAATAAACAAGTGTTACACAAACACAACATACGCCTCATTCCAATTCAGAATATTCTTTTATTCAAATATTCTTATACTTTGGGAAAGGTTCCCATTAATTTTATCAAAGATAAATTCTTTAAATTTATTCTATAATCTTCTTTTGAATATCAATTCAAACCAAATTAAGGTTTATCTAAACTAGTCGGGATTAGCGAACCTTACCGAAGTAATCACTTGTTAAATTTCTCAACCCCAACCTATTCATCCCATGAAGTAAAACTAGTCATACTTCATATCTAACACCACAGTGTTATCGGTAAATTCAATTACCATTTCACGTTCAAATCTAATTAAAGAGTTAACTATCGCCTGGAGCAAAACTGGTGATACCCCATTCTCGATCATTTCAATCTAATTAAAGATTCATTTAAACTCCACTTGGTTTTAATCTTCCCAAAAATCAATATTAATGATTGTTTAACTTGGGAAATCATATCATGTCTTTAACTAGGTTAAAGAACCAATGTCATTTAAAACACGGTTCACGATAAACCCAAAATCACATTTCATTTTCAATGGAATCTTCATGGAAAACAAATCGATATATATAATCGATATAAACTTCCATATCCGACTAATAATATAAATGGAATAACGACAAAGCCTTTTAAATTCCAGATATGTTTGTTGTCTTCCTCCACAAAAATTCACTTCGATTATTACCAAATCGAATTCCATTCCATTCCAATTTATTTTATTAAATTGGAAAACTTTACTTTGGAAAATCTCCCCTAAATCTTAACAAAAGATTTATAAATTCCAAATCACATTTCACTGTAAATCGGGTTAAAGAACGAATGTCGTTAGAACACAGTTCACGATAAACCCAATTCACATTCCATTAATTATCGGGTTAAAGAACAAGTGTTATTTAAAACACCGTTCACGATAAACCCAAAAATCAATTCAAACTCAATTCCAATTAAATACCATTTAATTGGTATACTTCATTAAATCTAAATAAAAAGATTTAATCTTTTTCCCAATTGGGTTTAAGAACAGTGTTAATGAAGACACCGTTCACGACAAACCTAAATCCCATTTGATATTAAATACAAGGTTCTGAATAGAAAATATAAAGGCTTATATTCAATATCAAATTCTACGACCAACAAATATTGTATTGGAAATAACGATATAAATATATCTTTCAAATTTCCATAACAATATCTGTATAATCACGAAATCCAACATCAAAATATTCCAAAGACAATTTCAATTCAAATCCATTCAAATTCAATTATTGGAAATTCTGGTTACTTTTAAAACGCTTTTTAAATCCAATTTATTTATTTCAAAAATAAATGGATTATAATTCTAGTTCAAAACTAGTTCATTTCGATAAAAATCTATTTTTATCTTTTCAAATATGGAGTTTTTCATCCCAATCCTTTCCAAATCATTTCTTATGATTTTACACTAATTATTGGTATTTTTAATAATTTTATCAAGGCCCGTACAGTCGATTTCCATCAACGGCCATCGAACGGCACTTACAGCGACCTTTTCCAGATTTGATTTCGACATAATTCCAAATCAACCATTATATTCCAAATCTCTAATATTCGTTAGAAAGCTCTTTTCAATACGAACCCAACGGTTCTGGTTTTAGGAGAATCCGACGGTCGGATCTCCCGTAATGTCCATTCGAAGTCAATGGTCGAAATTCACGAATTGCCGCAGCGCAGCGCGTTCTATTCAGGCCATTATATATAATATATATATATATATATTTCATCGATTTCCTTTCAAAACGTATTTTAAAAATCGTTTTAAATTCGTTTTCAAAACGATTTCAACTTCGTATTCAATTTCAAATCAAAATTGAATATTCCGTATCATCGGTATATAAATGATAATATTTTCAAAACATTATATTTTGAAATCATTTCCTTTTCGATAATTATAAAAATGAATAAAATCGATATAAATATCGTTCACGTCAAAATGGTGCATATCTGATCAACACAGCTTTATATATTTCAATAACTTCATTATTCTATTCAACAAATGAATATTTTCTTCAACACATGAATTTTCTTTTATTCAACACATGAATATATATTTTATTCAACACATGAATATTCTTTTTATTCAACACATGAATATATATTTTATTTAAAACATGAATATTCTTTATTTTCCAAATTGGAATGAGGCCCAATCAATTACCATATAATGTTAATTATATGGATTCCCTACAACACATGTATATAGTAGCAACGATAAATAATCAACAATCATCCAGAGTGCGCTCTACACTGCATAAGCATCAAATATAAATATTTAATGCTTATAATAGCATGTCAATCAACCGATCGACATACAAGTAATTATTTGGGATTAGTGTACGCCAGATATCATCCCAACACCCGTGTGGGGTTTCAAATCAACAAACACAGATTTTTATTTGTGCACTTGGGCGATGTGTAAAATTTATCATCCCAATCGATATCAGTCAAATGGGTGTACATAAACAAACCATCCGATTTGTTTATAAATATTTATTTCAACACATGAATATATTTTTATTTTATTTCAACACATGAATATATTTTCCATTCCGCATCACTTACCAAATTCACACTAACTAATCAATCAAAACATAACCAAACAAACAAGTCGTCCATGGTCGGTGGACGACGGGGAAACAGTTCATATATGCAGTTATAAAATAAATAACTGTATAAAAACAATTTTGGTGAGAAGTTCTCACACTGGGATCCACTCCATCAGTTTTTATCTGAATTACTGTTCTATTCAGGTTTAAATTTGCCCGAAATTCCAACATGCTCTATTTTAAACGGGGTCAATTTTGTTCTAAAGCTCTCGTCCCCACGATCGAAACGGATCCAGTTTCGCGCGATTCCGACCTCGTATGAGAAAGTTATTAGAGTTAACACGTTAATGACATTTCGAATTAATTAAAATGGAATTAATTTAATTGAATTACCCTTAATTACCTTATCCCCCCAATTACTTTCCCCTTCAGTAAACCCATATATCATTGAACCCAACTCTTAGCCAGAAAGAAGCCGCCGCCGACCCTTGTTCTTCACGTCGAGCCTCGATCGGAGTGTCCCCCTCCGACCGCCTCGATGGTGCTCGTCACCAACCCAGGTGGCACGCAAATCGGTGGCGCCCCGTGCCTGAAATCTAAGCTTGAACGCGAGCACTTCCATGCCCTAGAACTCATGATTCTCGCGACGATAATTGATCAAACTTAGATCAATTTAAAGATTTGAAAACCCTCTTCAATCTTTGCTTTAGAACCTCCTTTTAATTCGCACAGGATTTCAAGAATTGGGGGATTTGTTTTCGAGATTCTGGATCGTCAATTTGAGCTAGCGGAGGCCTCTTGAGGAATTAGGGTTTCGAATGGCCAATAGGGTATTTATAAAGATATTTATTTAATTATCTAATACCAGAAAATGTGTTTTTGCGTACGAACTTCAAATAAAACCCAACGACTGTCATCCTAGCTAATTACCCCCATTTCGAACATAATGGGATATGTTTCATAACTCAATTCGACTGTTTCGACCAGTTTTTCTCAAATTTACAATATAAATCTATATATTTTAAATTTAAACGCACATTTTATTTTACAGGGGCCACATACGGATTCTAAAAATTCCCGAAAAATATTTTCTAGCTTCGTATTGACGATACGGTTCTAACAAAATTAGTTTCGTCAAATGCTGAGACCGTTTGAAAAATAGCCATTTTCTGGTCAATCGAAATTGACCGAAACTGTTAAAACACGTTTTCCTTTGCCACCTCACATATTGATTCAGAAAATTATGAAATTTTGGAATCTAGCAATAACTTGTCATCCCGGATCCAATGAAAGTGGTTTCGTCGAAAACAGAGATCATTTGCAAAATTTCCATTTTTAAGGGCCAGAATTCCATAGCGACTATTCTGAATTTTCAACTGGGCATTACTTTTTATCCCCACTATGAAATTTTGATTTGTCGGATTCGTTGGAAAGATATTCTCAAATAGATTCAAATATTTTTGGCTTCGCTAAAATCTAGTTTATTTTGAATCATATACATTCATTTGAACTTTGAAATCAAATTTTCGAACTACCGCGCCATTTCCAATTCCTTTTATAGTTAAAAATAATTATTTATATCCTAACGACGATTCAAATAAAACTATACGTTCTAATTCTATTCAAAATAAATTTCTCGTCGTTATTATTTAAAATAATTCATTTTAAATATTCAAAATTCATTAAAACTGCCAAAATAAAATTTTTAAATTGGCTCGGATTTCCGGGTTATTAAAATTCATATGTCCAATTAATGACAGATCTAAATTAACCACCACATGATAGGTACAAGATGATCTAGATGGAGAAATAGATCTAAGCAAGGTTTTAACTATCCAAATAATGGCATATCCAAATTAGCCACAGTTATAGATAAAGGTTAAGATCCACATGTGACATGATAAATTAACCACAAGTGAATTAGATCTATAAAAGTTGATCTTGTAGGATCTAAATTAACCCTAGAGGGGGGTGAATAGGCTTTATCGCAGATTTTTGCAGAGTAACTAGATAACAACAGCACAAGTAATAATAAGAATAAATGCGGAAAATAAATAACACACAGATATACCCAGCTTCGGCAAAAGCTGCCTACTGTTGCATTCTCCAAGGTTTCTACTAGGAGTTAAAACAATCTCTACGCTTATAATCCCCTGTAAACTCGTGACACTCGCTCCCAACTATTCTTAACCCTACGCTCAAAACCCAGCACTGGTTTCTATCCCCGAAACCAGATTTCCCCAAATTACAAATCCCGTAATTCGTCTCCCTAGTTGTAGAGACAAACTAGAAAACTCTAATTCTGATTGCAAATTGAAACTCAAATGAATAAACAATAAAAAACTTTTAAAAAGGAATTTTAAAAACCCTTAGGAGTTTAAATTAGGGTTATCCTCCTTTATATAAAAACTTGGCCAGCTTCTTTTTAATTGCTTCACCACTTTTTACTTGAGCCCGACTTCCTTTGTCTCTTTCTGGAAATAGAAATGGCGGCTTTAAAAAAAACGGGTTTTTCTTAAAACACTAAACCGAAATGCCTGGTTGATGAAAATCAGTTCTCTGTTGCTCGATTCTTCTGGGCTTCAAGCTCTGGCGGCTTGTAACTTCTTCGATTGAATTTATGGACTCTGATTTGGATCCTAGTTTTCTCGTTTTCTGGTATGATTTTACTATTTGATTTTATGCTTTAATTGTGCTTGAACTTGGATGATACATTGTCAATGATGATATGGGTTCTATATAGGATTTTAAATCCAAAATTACCTTTGATTTCGTATTATGATTTGGTCGTGATATATACAGAAATATTGGGGCTTGAAAACTTTGTGGTTTCTAGAATTGCTTCTAGATATTTCTTCGATTCAAATTTTGTGGAGTAACTTGGGTTTAACCTGTATACTTTAAACTTGAATTTCCTGCTTTAAATCAATCCCTTGATTTCTGGAACTTGAAATCTTCAAACTTGCGTGTGAATTTTGACTTTGAATCAGTCTAACTTCCTCCCTTAAAAATGTTGATTAAGAAAAAACATGGTATTTTTCCATGGTGATTTCTGGAATTTGATTATATTTTCAGGTTAACCATTTCTAAATTGATCTTCTCCCTTATTATTCGAATGGAATTTTTTTAATACTATTTCCATAAGCAAGACTGATATGAACAGATTTGTATTAACTGGTTTGCACAAATCCTTCACTTGAACTTGCCATTGCATACTCTACTTTGAACTGTTGTTACATGATTTGTTTGTGCACAACACTGTTTTATTGTGTGGACTTGTATCGCCTGATTTTGAACTAATGCCATTCTAATTAGCCATGACTTGAAGAACAGACTCTCAACTTGATTTGCCATATATTTGAATTGATATTACTCTTGATACTTTTGTCATTCTTGCACCATCCAAGTGATTTCACTCTTGTATGAATGTTGGCTTGTACTTGCTCAAACATGATACTGATTTGTATAAGGCTGTAGCATTCTTGTTTATGCTATGTTGTTTTGTTCTCGCTACATGATAAATGTTACTGTCCTCATACATATAGCCGCTTTGTTGTATTGTCCCATATGTTCATATCTCCACCTTTTCATTGTCCAATGTCACAAGTATTTGAAACTGCCTGAAACTGCAGTGCCCTTGTGTTCGCTTGAGTTGAACTTAACTCTTGTTCACATATAGCTTAGCCTAGACTGTAGCACTTGTAATGCACTGTTCGACTTGGTGTTTTTCTTCTAATATATTTGTACACCATGTATATCACCTGAGACTTGTTGTTTCATGGCTCGTCTACTTGATTCAATACTGTTTTGCCTTGCATTTTTCTTGTACTTCTTGATAATTTTTTGAATTGATAAGAGTAGATACTACCCTTGTGAATACTTTTGGTAGCTTGTTATTGCCATAAACAGATTCATTTTAAAATTTTGCACTTGTGCATTCACACTTGGGCACTGTCCTTAACAGTATACTTGTGCATGTGATCCTTATGAGCTCTTGTACCCCTTTATACCATTTACATATGCGACCAGTTAACGCCTGTAGTTCCCTGACCTATAGTTGTACTATGTCCATTCATTATTCCTTATATTTGAGTAGCTCGACCACTGTGACTTGTTTCTTATATATGCATTTCTATCTGTAATTGCTGTGTGTCCACTTGCACTTGTAATCTGTTTTCATATATGTTGGACCTGTACTCTTTGTCTTGCCTCGACCATGCTTCTTGTACTCCTGCTCCACTTTAAAACTGAGTTGTAATTGATCATTCACCATACTTGAGTTACTTGCTAATGCCCAGTTTTTGTAGTTTTCATCATTTGCATTCTCATTTTATTTGAAGTAGAGTTGCTTGAAGTCTACACTGTTTTCTTGTAACTTGTATTGGTTTCACCACTACACTTAATACTTTACTTTGAAATCTTATGTTTATTTGAACTGATAAGAAAAGGAGCTTTACTTGTTGCCTTTCTTAAGAACAAATGCTTTATTTCATGTGAACTGTTTCGACCATTTTTTGGCTTTTCATTTTTATTTGCTCTTTTGGCTCGACCATTTGCACACTGATTTGCACTGAGTCGAGAAGGTCCTTGTGGCTACTCCTTAGTTGCACATTGATTGGCGAGGCAGTGCACACGTGCATACACGTGTGTACATGCAGCCATCAGACTAATTTTCTGTCCCTGCATATCAGACCATGTCTAGAAAAATGATGAGAAACACACCGTAATTCTGAGGCAAATAAAATTTAAAAATAAATTTTTATTTGCTTTTATTTAATTTTATTTTTGTTGCAGTCTACAGTGTGTGCTTTTCTGTATGTGACATGTAACACCCTGAATTTTTGAATAATCGAATCAACTAAATTAAAGAATAATTAATCTCAGATGTGAGAATTAAGGGAAACAGGTTGCGCCATTGTGTTCATCTTGGAATTCTGGTTGAGATAGATTCAGAGTTTGCATAAATTGGATTCCGTATGAAAAAGATATCTTTAAATTAAATATTGCAGCAAAACATGAAAAAAAAAAGAATGAGAAAAGAATAAATGTTTAGCGTTGTTCTAAGGTTTGTAAGCAAAAGACTTTGTAGCTCATTTGGTTGGAACACGTGACTTGCAAACAAGGGGTATAGAGTTCGATCCCCGCAAGCGCCATATTTTTGTTTTAGGAGAATGGCTTAAAATGGCTTAGTGTGAACACAGTTCAAAAAGTGGTTTAGTGTGAAAATGGGTAGTTGGGAAGATAGATAAAAAGAAAATATATATATAGAAAATACACACACACACACACACACACACACACACACACACATATATATATATATATATATGACGTGTACGCATCATGTGGCGTACGTGGCGCATTTTTGGTTGTCAATGATTTTTTTTTATGTGGCCTTCTTTGATTGGCTTTTATGACAAATTAAAGGTAAGAAAGATTTATGCATGTATAAATGGATATTTGTATATGGGTAATTAATGTATACGGTAAAAGGGAGAATATGTAATTAAGAATAATAGATTTATAATTTACATATAAGTATGAAGGATAAACATGAAAATTACATGGCATTGATTGGTTCATGAAATAGTATATTTAGTATACCGTTAATTGTGAGCATAATTAAAAATATTGTTATGGCACAATTAAAATGGGAATAATTTACATATGGAATTTGTCATAAATAAGAAATATGTAAATTATAGAAAAAAATGAACATTTAATACACTGTCCTGAGTCATTAGGGAGGAGGTGCCACCCTGTCTTGTTTGGATGGTTCAGGTTGCTTCTAGGTTGATCGGATGGTCTAAATTAATCCTAAACTCTATAAAAACACCTCTAGACTCAAACCCTAAAATCAAAACAAAATTAGATTCATGGCCTCCATGCCGTCACCTAGCAACTCAGCATAGCCGCCACCAATTAGAGAGGAAGAAAGCTAGTCTAAATCAATCCTTTTCAACTTTAACAACGAACCTTCTTCAAGGGAAAGCTATTACAACTTCAGAACTCAGAATTCAGAATTCAAGACCTTTTTTGAATTGTGAGTTCGATAATTTTAATAAAATAATTAGCAAATTAATTGGATTGAGTTATGATGTGGACTATTTGGATATGATGTGAATTATTGACCGCATGTTATTATTCATGTAGTAAAATTGTGATGTTTATGTTGTAAATTCTATGATGTTATCTTGTAAAGTTGAGATCGTATATGTTGTAATTTTATGATTGGCTTATGTATAATCGAATCACCATGTTGTGCATATTCTAGATTGGGTATGTTGATTCATATGATAAATCATAATTATGTATGCAAGTTTAGATTTTTATTAAGACATGAATCATATGCAAGTTGGGGAAAATTATATGTATAACCTTATATGCTTCATGGCATCTATTTTAGATCTAAAGTTAGGCTATGAAATGTGTGAGTTATATGCCAAATTCTACATGCTAGTTTACATGTTTAGATGTAAGTTTATACCATTGTTGTGTTGCATAAATCACATATGCAAGTTTATATGAATACATGTGTTTGAAAATGAATCATATTATGCAAGTTTGTGGTTACTGCCTATGCAAGTTTACACCTTTAGATGTAGATCTATGACATACATGATTTATGCAAGTTTGTGACCATTATATAAACAAGTTCACAACTTTAGATTTGGATTTATGACATATGTAATTTTATGCAAGTTGTAACTTTGGCCTATGCAAGTTTTAGATGTAGAACATCATTCGCACATGCACGTTCACCCCTTATGTTTAGATCTAGTTTTAATTATATGTATGTTGTGATGTTTTCTCTTTATTCCATGAGTTAGACTATTCGAGACTAACGTATATTTTACGTTAAACGAATGAACGTACAATGTGGGGGTAAAGGGGATAATATTAAAAGATTTAATTGGCATAAATGCCTTAAAAGACATAAAATAAATTTGTGATGAAAATTGGTATGATTTTACATACCATAAATGGATGGACATAATTGAGTCAATTATGGACATCGTTAAATTTGGAATTGATTGATAATTTGAATAAGGAAAGTAATTCAAATTGGGGAATGATTAATTAGGAGTAATTAATCGTCTAAGACACGAGGTTAGGCTCCTTTGTGGTGTAAGGCAGCTCGGACCCGCCTGGCAAATCCAGCTTCCACAAATGCCAGTCTAATGTGGGAGGTCTTAGGCATAAATTAAATACGTAACAATTGTAAAGACACGAGGTTAGGCTCTTTTGTGGTGTAAGACTGCCCGGACCCGCCCGACAAATCCAGCTGCCACAAATGCCAGTCTAATGTGAGTGGTCTTTATGAGGTTACAGTCTTAATGAATTAAGAAACACTTAACCCGATAAACATGTAGTGGGACATGAGGGGGTTAAGTGGGTGCCTTGGGTGGCATGTAGAATCTAGTGGGTGCCTTGGGTGGCATTTGAAATACGATTAGAAATACTTAACCAAAATTGAAACATGTAATTGAAACATGAATAAGAAGTGGGTTAAGTGGGAAATACTAGAGGGCACCAAGCTTAGGTGGATAGCTTGTGTCAAGTCTTGGGGGCCCATTTCAACCAGTAACCCATACTTATCTTTGTGGGCTCGACCCAACTCGAGGACGGGACATGTATACTGGGCTTGACTATAAGAGGCCAAACCGGGTTAGCGGTGGCAACGCAAATGGGTTCATATGCGGGTGTGGACCCGGGCTGGTAGGTAAGACGTTGTTGCATCGTGTAGGTATAAGTCGTGCATCTCTGGTAGTATTGGGTTGCCACTTTGGGGAGTGATACACCCCACTGTGGGACTAGCACAGGTATCTACGAGTAAGGGAGCCGATCGAATGGGGAAGGTAGTGGGTACGACTAGTGGAGATAGGAGCAGGCGGCACCTATGACAGCAGCTAGGATTACATCTACCATATTATGAATATTGTAATTAGAATGGGGAGGGTAGTGGGTACCACTAGTGGAGATAGGAGCAGGCGGCACCTATGACAGCAGCTAGGGGTACACGAAACTACCATTATTATTATCACTTATGTTCAGTAGGCAGGATCAACCTTTGGGTGACTAGTGGTGGTGCAGTATAACAATTATCTCATAGTGTTGGTGTAGTTTAGTAATTATCTTACAGTGGGTTAGGTGCGCTTTAACGATATCGTTGTCCATCCTGTTTCCTTGTTTACTCTACCATACTCAATGGTTCATGGTCATTTCCTGATTTTCCAACTTATGCCTTAGCCTGGTTACTTTGGTGATTATATTGTTAAAGTTATCGCACTCGCCAGACTTTATGTCTGACCCCCTTTGTTTCGTCCTCTTTTCTTCCTTTCCCCCCTAGGTGCTCAGGTTGGAACTAGCACCAGTGCAGCTTGATTTTGAACAGCTGTGCTTCTTGCTTTTAGAAGATTGCTTGGATCGCTGAAGTAAAGTTCAGCCTCTCTTTTATTTATGGCTATTTTGTATTGGGGATTATGTCTTTCAATTTATGTACTTTGATTTAGTCAAGATGGATAATATGTACTTGCCTCTGGTTTTGATGATGTAATCAAACATATGTATTTTCCGCTGCAATGAAATGAAGTTTTTAATTTTTCAAGTACTATTTATACCTATCTTGTTGTTAAGTTTCTGTTCTATACTCACTTAAAACGCTCCATAGAAGTTAATGCATTCCCTTTGTGAGTAACATTAATGGACACAGGGTGTTACATGTGGTATCAGAGCTGAAGGTTACCAGAACAGATATGAGATTTTGAAAAACTATTTTTCAAAAGCATTTTATAAAGAAATACTTTCAAAAATATGTTTTAAGGAGAGTATTTTCAAGAGAACGGTTTATTTTAAAAACATATTCCCCAAGAGCCATATATCTTTCCTTCGATTCTCCGTTTTGAATCTCTTCCTCTTTGCCTTTTTAATCTCTTCCTCCGCGTATAGATGCTCTTTCCTAAGATATATGAGTACTTCCGTACGTTGGGCGGAAAACCGATCATGGGACTTAGACGTTTGTCGGGGCTAGATGTTGGCTCAAGAAAGTAGAGGACTTGTCGGTATCTTTGAGATAGACGAGGGGAGGAAGGTTCGACTAGCTGCTTGGTTGATTAAGGACTGCCCAAGGAAAGGGCAGAGGGCAGGACCTACTACCGGAGGATAGGCGAATACCCTCGAGGCTGGTGGATAGGATAGAAATAAGAAAAATTTCTGTAGATGGTTTAATTTCCTTATCTAATTGTTGAGTTAAAATTCTTTCTGATTATGGCATTTTGATTCTGTAATTGATACTCTACACTTTAATACTAGTCTTGTTTCTGATCCCGCTGTAGACTCAAACCCATGAGGGTTATGACCCATCTGTTTGTGATAAGTTGGGGTTTGAGGGTATCTTTGTTGGGCATTAAGTTGACTATGACGCGTACATTCTGGGTATTTTTTAGGCTTGGTTTCATAAGAATCATTTGATAATCTGATCTCTACCAGTAGTCTGTAAGTATCTGAATATTTCTGATAAGATTAAGGGTTTTTACTCGAAGCGGGAAGTAGATTTCCAGTTAGGAATTTGTTTAATGGAAGCGATTCTCTGAGTATCAATCTGATGTTGATTTCAGTCTTCGGGGTTGATACTTAGGGGGTTATTGTCTTAAACCGATGTCTGATAGGAACAAAGCTTTTTAATCGTACTTGCCTCTGTCACTCAGTTGTATCATATCGATCGAGTCTTCGACCTTTAGGTAGAAACTATGGTTGAAACAAGTGTTTGAGACATGTTATGTATGATGGATGCATGTGGATGCAAGTGTTTGCTAGTGGTTGTCCGTGGATGCATATACACACACTTTAGGCACTAGATCGGCTCAGTCACTTCATATTGCATATTGCATATAAATGTGTGTACATATTTAATTAATGAATGTATAATAGTTGTACTATCATATGGATGTTGCATTTTGGATGAATGGTTGTGCACGCATGTAGAGATAATATGTATCGATAGGATTCTTTCGCATACATAATGGACGCATGACACTATCATGGTTTGCATTAAGGAGGTCAACTGAATCAGTAGACCACCTGATTTTGCATTAGATAAGGAACATACACACACACTTCTTGCATATGTTCATACAACATTAGAAAATTTTAAGGACAATGGACGCCTGCGTTTGATGGTTGAGTAGATGGTTGTTTGGATGGTAGGATACGTTCTTCTTGACTTAGAGTTTTCGAGGACGAAATCCTTTAAGAAGGGGAGAATGTAACACCCTGAATTTTTGAATAATCGAATCAACTAAATTAAAGAATAATTAATCTCAGATTTGAGAATTAAGGGAAATGGATTACGTCATTGTGTTCGTCTTGGAATTCTGGTTGAGATAGAGTCCGAGTTTGCGTAAATTGGATTCCGTATGAAAAAGATATCTTTAAATTAAATATTGCAGCAAAACATGAAAAAAAAAAGAATGAGAAAAGAATAAATGTTTAGCATTGTTCTAAGGTTTGTAAGCAAAAGACTTTGTATCTCATTTGGTTGGAACACGTGACTTGCATACAAGGGGTATAGAGTTCGATCCCCGCCAGCGCCATATTTTTATTTTAGGAGAATGGCTTAAAATTGCTTAGTGTGAACACAGTTCAAAAAGTGGTTTAGTGTGAAAATGGGTAGTTGGGAAGATAGATAAAAAGAAAAAATATATATAGAAAAAATACACACACACACACACACACACACACACACACACACACACATATATATATATATATATATATATATGACATATACGCATCATGTGGCGTACGTGGCGCATTTTTGGTTGTCAATGATTGTTTTTTATGTGGCCTTCTTTGATTGGCTTTTATGACAAATTAAAGGTAAGAAAGATTTATGCATGTATAAATGGATATTTGTATATGGGTAATTAATGTATACGGTAAAAGGGAGAATATGTAATTAACAATAATAGATTTATAACTTACATATAAATATGAAGGATAAACATGAAAATTACATGGCATAGATTGGTTCATGAAATGGTATATTTAGTATACCATTAATTGTGAGTATAATTAAAAATATTGTTATGGAACAATTAAAATGGGAAAAATTTACATATGGAATTTGTCGTAAATAAGAAATATGTAAATTATAGAAAAAATGAACATTTAATACACTGTCCTGAGTCATTAGGGCTGAGGTGTCACCCTATCTTGTTTGGATGGTTCAAGTTGCTTCTAGGTTGATCGGATGGTCTAAATTAATCCTAAACTCTATAAAAACACCTCTAGACTCAAACCCTAAAATCAAAACAAAATTAGATTCATGGCCTCCATGCCGTCACCTAGTAACTCAGCATAGCCGCCACCAATTAGAGAGGAAGAAAGCTAGTCTAAATCAATCATTTTCAACTTTAACAACGAACCTTCTTCAAGGGAAAGCTATTACAACTTCAGAACTCAGAATTCAGAATTCAAGACCTTCTCTGATTTGTGAGTTCGATAATTTTAATAAAATAATTAGCAAATTAATTGGATTGAGTTATGATGTGGACTATTTGGATATGATGTGAATTATTGACCGCATGTTATTATTCATGTAGTAAAATTGTGATGTTTATGTTGTAAATTCTATGATGCTATCTTGTAAAGTTGTGATCATCTATGTTGTAATTTTATGATTGGCTTATGTATAATCGAATCACCATGTTGTTTATATGCTAGTTTGGGTGTGTTGATTCATATGATAAATCATAATTATGTATGCAAGTTTAGATTTTTATTAAGACATGAATCATATGCAAGTTAGGGAAAATTATATGTATAACCTTATATGCTTCATGGCATCTATTTTAGATCTAAAGTTAGGCTATGACATGTGTGAGTTATATGCCAAATTCTACATGCTAGTTTACATGTTTAGATGTAAGTTTATACCATTGTTATGTTGCATAAATCACATATGCAAGTTTATATGAATACATATGTTTGAAAATGAATCATGTTATGCAAGTTTGTGGTTACTGCCTATGCAAGTTTACAACTTTAGATGTAGATCTATGACATACATGATTTATGCAAGTTTGTGACCATTATCTAAACAAGTTCACACCTTTAAATTTGGATTTATGACATATGTAATTTTATGCAAGTTGTAACTTTGGCCTATGCAAGTTTTAGATGTAGAACATCATTCACACATTCAAGTTCACCCCTTATATTTAGATCTAGTTTTAATTATATGTATGTTGTGATGTTTTCTCTTTATTCCATGAGTTAGACTATTCGAGTCTAACGTATATTTTACGTTAAACGAACGAACGTACAACGTGGGGTAAAGGGGATAATATTAAAAGATTTAATTGGCATAAATGCCTTAAAAGACATAAAATAAATTTGTGATGAAAATTGGTATGATTTTACATACCATAAATGGATGGACATAATTGAGTCAATTATGGACATCGTTAAATTTGGAATTGATTAATAATTTGAATATGGAAAGTAGTTCAAATTGGGGAATGATTAATTAGGAGTAATTAATCGTCTAAAACACGATGTTCGGCTCTTTTGTGGTGTAAGACTGCCTTGACCCACCCGGCAAATCCAGCTGCCACAAATGCAAGTCTAATGTGGGAGGTCTTAGGCATAAAATAAATACGTAACAATTGTAAAGACACGAGGTTAGACTCTTTTGTGGTGTAAGACTGCCCGGACCCACCCGGCAAATCCAGCTGCCACAAATGCTAGTCTAATGTGAGAGGTCTTTATGAGGTTACGGTCTTAATGAATTAAGAAACACTTAACCAGATAAACATGTAGTGGGACATGAGGGGGTTAAGTGGGTGCCTTGGGTGGCATGTGGAATCTAGTGGGTGCCTTGGGTGGCATTTGAAATACGATTAGAAATACTTAACCAAAATTGAAACATGTAATTGAAACATGAATAAGAAGTGGGTTAAGTGGGAAATACTAGAGGGGACCAAGCTTAGGTAGATAGCTTGTGTCAAGTCATGGGGGCCCATTTCAACCAGTAACCCATACGTATCTTTGTGGGCTCGGCCCAAGTCGAGGACGTGACACGCATACCGGGCTTGACTGTAAGAGGCCAAACCATGTTAGCGGTGGTAATGCAAGTCCAACGGGTTCATATGCGTGTGTGGACCCAGGCTGGTAGGTAAGACGTTGTTGCATCGAGTAGGTACAAGTTGTGCATCTCTGGTAGTATTGGGTTGCCTCTTTGGGGAGTGATACACCGCACTGTGGGTCAGCACGGGTATCTACGAGTTAGGGAGCCGATCGAATGGAGAAGGTAGTGGGTACGACTGGTGGAGATAGGAGCAGGCGACACCTATGACAGCAGCTAGGAGTACAGCTACCATATTATGAATATTGTAATTAGAATGGGGAGGGTAGTGGGTACCACTAGTGGAGATAGGAGCAGGCAGCACCTATGACAGCAGCTAGGGGTTCACGAAACTACCATTATTATTATCACTTATGTTCAGTAGGCAGGATCAACCTTAGGGTGACTAGTGGTGGTGCAGTATAGCAATTATCTCATAGTGTTGGTGTAGTTTAGTAATTATCTTATAGTGGGTTAGGTGTGCTTTAACGATATCGTTGTTTATCCCGTTTCCTTGTTTACTCTGCCATACTCAATGGCTCATGGTCATTTCCTGATTTTCCAACTTATGCCTTAGCCTAGTTACTTTGGTGATTATATTGTTAAAGTTATCGCACTCGCCAGATTTTATGTCTGACCCCCTTTGTTTCCTTTCTCTTTTCTTCCTTCCCCCCTCCCCCAGGTGCTAAGGTTGGAACTAGAACCAGTGGAGCTTGATTTTGGACAGCTGTGCTTCTTGCTTTTAGAAGATTTCTTGGATCGCTGAAGTAAAGTTCAGCCTCTCTTTTATTTATGGCTATTTTGTATTGGGGATTATGTCTTTCAATTTATGTACTTTGATTTAGTCAAGATGGATATTATGTACTTGGATCTGGTTTTGATGATGTAATCAAACATATGTATTTTCCGCTGCAATGAAATAAAGTTTTTAATTTTTCAAGTACTGTTTATAATTGTCTTGTTGTTAAGTTTCTGTTCTATACTCACTTAAAACGCTCCATAGAAGTTAATGCATTCCCTTTGTGAGGGACATTAATGGACATTGGGTGTTACATGACAAGTATGAAGATGGACTGACTAAAAGCTGTGAAGACAGAAGATTGAAGATAAAGACAAGAACAGTGTTGGTATGTGTTTGTATTTGTGAGTAGGTGTTGTAAAGAGAAGCTGAGTATGAAATTGAATATATTGACATGTATATCAGTGATGTATATACAAATAGTGGAGTGGTAAATCTGTACTGTTTAAATATTGAAATAAAATATTCTTATTCAAATAAAATACTGTGTGAATATTTCAATTTCTGTACAATTGTATTTTATTTAAATAGAAATAGTTTATTTCTGTCTGTTGTGTAGTATACCAGTACAGTTACAAACACATTCAATAATAAGATATATTTGGTTGTTGTCATCAAACAAAAATCATATAATTGTGTATACAACACTGTTATATACAACAATCTCCCCCTTTTGATGATGACAAACAAATAAAAGATTTTGAATGTGTTTGAACGTGAAATATATTACTTCCCCTATTTGTATGCTCCCCCTACAACTGAACTCCCTCTATATATGTGGAAAAATATGAATGATGAAATCCAATTGACCATTTTCCATCTAGATATTTAATTTCCAATCTTAAAATATTTTTAAATTAAATATTCATCAATCAAAATCTTGACCATTCTCCCCCTTTTGTTGTCATCAAAAGGATAATAGGAATCGAAACAGTGATGAATATAGACTATAAATATAAATTCAAATTAAGAGAGAGAATATATATCGTAAAACCCATTAAATCAAACAAAAATCGTAATAATCTTTAAATCAGAAGCAAAATTCACTTTCAGAATGAATGGATTTACGATGAATTTTATAGAATGAGGAGAGTTCAATTGAATATTTAAATACAGATTTCAAAGATTTTAAATATGCTCAAAAATGTGTTAAGCACTTTCTAACCACGCATAGCCCAAAGGTCTTTTAATTGGGGTTAGTAGTAACTTAGCTTTATCCTCTCTAATGAGTTCCATCCATGCACAACCCAAAGGTCTTTTAAGTGAGAATAGAAGCACATAGAGATTAAAGTAATTCACCCATGCATAATCGCGAGGACTTTTAAATGGGAGTGAATACCAAGGATAAATTATTTATTTATTTATTATTTTATTTTTTAATTCCAAGAATAATTAGAACTCCCCAAATTAAATAAAACCATGATGAATGGCAGAAATATGGTAGACATAGAGGATGGTCGTGAAATAAGCTCTAATTCAAAGATATTATAAAATCTGTCCAATCATCATGTGATTTAAAATAACATCTCTTCTAGTTATGAATTATACCATAGTCACAACTCATCACAAATTCATAAATCTATTAATAATTTTTATGAGTCACAAAATGGTTCAAATCAATCAATAATTTCAATTTTTGAATAAATAATTAAAAATAATTTTAAAATTGAAAATATCAATTTCGAGAGGAGTTTTTGAAAATATCAATGCGATTTTGAAAATCAGCTTCAAAAATCAATCAGTAGAATATGAAATTTTCTAATATTTATAATGCTGATTGTTCCTAGACAATTTTAAAAACATTTATATATTTAATTCAAATTGTCTATGGAATTTAAAGATATTTAATCACTGATTTTTCAATTTATCGTCCAATCACCAAGATATTCAAACGAATCAAATTTCCTTATCAGAGCAGCACAAGATCATTTTCAAAACAAGAATCACACGTGACATTCTCTGAGAATTTTTAGACAAACACAAGAAACATTCAGCGATCAAATCTAAGATAATTATTTGGGATCACAAAAAAAATATGAAATTTTTCATAATCTAGGAAATTCAACAATCTATAATGAATGATTTCAAAATCAGCCAAGTAAAAAATAAAGAAAATAAAAGAAATAAAATTAAAAAAGGAAAATAAACTAAAAGGAATTAAAATAAAAGTATGAGTTTAGAGATGATACATGACTTACCATAATCAATGTGATCCAATGAATCTCCAACTCTGAATTTATGGCTAAGGAACTCCAAATAATTTGATATATGAATCAATTTGAATTTTGTATCACTTAAGCACAGTTGTTCCTTAGCCTCCCACGGTACCTAAATGTTTATAAAAGGAAAATAAACTAAAAGGAATTAAAATAAAAGTACGAGTTTAGAGATGATACCTGACTTACCATAATCAATGTGATCCAATGAATCTCCAACTCTGAATCTATGGCTAAGGAACTCCAAATAATTTGATATATGAATCAATTTGAATTTTGTCTCACTTAAGCACAGTTGTTCCTTAGCCTCCCACGGTACCTAAATGTTTATATGATCGAGTGGTCTAACAAAGGTTGTTTTACCACTCTTATCTTCGTTTACACGTTTTGGTACCCAAACCCGTTTATATAACAATCCAGTACTGTCCACTACAGTACCCTTTGGAACCCAAATTCGTTTAGATTTATTTAAATTTATTTTGTTATTTTTTGGAATCCAAACAGGTTTAAATGAATTGTTTTTAAACGAGTTATCAATTTGTTTGTGATTTAAAAACCCTCTGAAATTATTAAATTTTAAAAATTCAATTTGATCATTTTCAAAACCATTTAAAGAATTTTTAAAATCATTAGAATTTTTTTTTCAACTTGATCAGACCCAAAGCCAAGTTCATTTTTATTTTGAACAAAAAATTGCTTTTTTTAACACATATTCAACGATTTCTCTCCTTTGGAAAATTTAGTCAAAGTTGACTCAAGTCGTTGAATTTTAAATTTAAGGTTGCTATTTTCTTTCATTAAATTTGAACAATGATTAATAGCGATTTCCCTCTTTTCAGCATCAGTTTGTTTCAAAACCAAATTTTTGTTTTCAAGTGCTTTGATTTTAGCATTGGACTTAGAAATTTCAATTTCACATTGTTTTCGCTTTTCAAAATCAAGTTTTTCAGATTCTCTAAGCTTTTTAATTTACTTTTCAAAATCACGATTTTCATTCTTCAAATTCACGTGTTCACTTTTAAGTAACTCAAAATCAGTTTTGAATTTTAAAGAATCATTACTCAAAAATTGACATTTTTCGCATTCTGAAAACGGTGAATTCTTAACCTTTTCAAGTTCTCTTTCTAAACTGTTATTTTCTTGAACTAGTTTTAACCTATCATATTTTAATTTCTTAACTTTCAGTTCAAGAGAATCAACGATTTTTGTGAGGTCGTGACACATTAGAATTAATTCTTTATAGGTAAAATTCGATACCTCACTAGAATCCTCTTCACTACCTTCCGAATCAGATTGAGCCATAAGACACAAATTAGTTTCTTCTTCATCACTTTCAGAAACTTCTTCTCCTTCCTTGTCATCCCATGTAGCAGCAAAAACCTTCTTCTTTCTTCTGAACTTCTTCTTCTTTTCATTTTTAAGCTGTGGGCAATTTGGTTTGATATGTACGAGTTTCTTGCAGTTGTAGCAAAACACTTCCTCGTCTGAACTATCTGAACTTTCGGACTTGTCGGTTTTTGAATTCTTCTTTCATGGCTCGTAATTTCCTTTGGCCCACTTTCTCAAAACCATGGCTAGCTCTTCAGCGGAATCTTCATCATCACTTTCAATAGTGTTATTTAGAGCGATCATCTTTTTCTTTGATTCAGAATTCTTTCGTTCTTCTCTTGCTTTTAACTCCATCTCGTAAGTGATGAGATTTCCAATCAACTCCTCCATGCTTATTTTATTCAGATCTTTTGATTCTTGAATCACCATTTTGCTTCAAAATTCATCGGTAACACTCTCAATATTTTTTGATCAATTCCACTTCTGTATAGGTTTTGCCAAGAGCTTTTGCATTATAGACTAGTGATGAGAAGCGTCCATACATCTCTTTTATATCTTCATCTCGTTGCATAGAGAAATTTACATATTCGTTGCTGAGAAGAGCGAGACGAGATTCCTTCACTTGAGATGTTCCTTCATGTGTGACCTCAAACGTATGCCATATTTCATGTGCAGTTTCACAATGAGAAATTCAATTAAATTCAGTTTTACTAAGAGCACAGATTAAAGCATTCATTGCTTTGGCATTAGTTGAGAATAATTTTTTATCATTAACATCCCACATGTCTTTTGATTTAGGAGTTTCAACACCACTAACAATAACAGTGGGAGATCTATAACCCATTTCAATAATATCCCACACATCATAGTCGACTGAACTCAAATAAATTTTCATCCTAGCTTTCCAATATGCATAATCAGTTCCATTAAACACTGGTGGCCTAGCTATGGACTGGCCCTCAGAAAAAGCGTTATTAGACAGATTAATGACTCTAGAATTAAAATAAAATAAAAAATACCTGCTCTGATACCACTTGCAGGATCTAAATTAACCCTAGAGGGGCGTGAATAGGGTTTATCGCAGATTTTTGCAGAGTAATTAAATAACAACAGCACAGATAATAATCAGAATAAATGCGGAAAATATATAACACACAGATATACTCAGCTTCGGCAAAAACCTGCCTACTGCTACATTCCCCAAGGTTTCTGCTAGGAGTTAAAACAATCTCTACGCTTACAATCCCCTGTAAACTCGCGACACTCGCTCTCAACTGTTCTTAACCCTACGCTCAAAACCCTGCACTGGTTTCTATCCCCGAAACCAGATTTCCCCGAATTACAAATCCCGTAATTCGTCTCCCTAGTTTTCGAGACAAACTAGAAAACTCTAATTCTGATTGCAAATTGAAACTCAAACGAATAAACAATAAAAAACTTTTAAAAAGGAATTTAAAAAACCTTTAGGAATTTAAATTAGGGTTATCCTCCTTTATATGAAAACTTGGCCGGCTTCTTTTTAATTGCTTCACCACTTTTTACTTGAGCCCGACTTCCTTTGTCTCTCTCTGGAAATAGAAATGGCAGCTTTAAAAAAAACGGGTTTTTTCTTAAAACACTGAATCGAGATGCCTGGTTGATGAAAATCAGTTCTCTGCTGCTCGATTCCTCTTGGCTTCAATCTCTAGTGGCTTGTATCTTCTTCGATTGAATTTATGGACTCTGATTTGGATCCTAGTTTTCTCGTTTTCTGGTATGATTTTACTATTTGATTTCATGCTTTAATTGTGCTTGAACTTGGATGATACGTTGTCAATGATGATATGGGTTCTATATAGGATTTTAAATCCAAAATTACCTTTGATTTCGTATTATGATTTGGTCGTGATATATACAGAAATATTGGGGCTTTAAAACTTTGTGGTTTCTAGAATTGCTTCTAGATATTTCTTCGATTCAAATTTTGTGGAGTAACTTGGGTTTAACCTGTATACTTTAAACTTGAATTTCCTGCTTTAAATCAATCCCTTGATTTCTGGAACTTGAAACCTTCAAACTTGTGTGTGAATCTTGACTTTGAATCAGTCTGACTTCCTCCCTTAATAATGTTGATTAAGAAAAAAACATGGTATTTTTCCATGGTGATCTCTGGAATTTGATTATATTTTCAGGTTAACCATTTCTAAATTGATCTTCTCCCTTATTATTCGAATGGAATTTTTTTAATACTATTTCCATAAGCAAGACTGATATGAACAGATTTGTATTAACTGGTTTGCACAAATCCTTCACTTGAACTTGCCATTGCATACTCTACTTTGAACTGTTGTTACATGATTTGTTTGTGCACAACACTGTTTTACTGTGTGGACTTGTATCACTTGATTTTGAACTAATGCCATTCTAATTAGCCATGACTTGAAGAACAGACTCTCAACTTGATTTGCCATATATTTGAATTGATATTACTCTTGATACTTTTGTCATTCTTGCACCATCCAAGTGATTTCACTCTTGTATGAATGTTGGCTTGTACTTGCTCAAACATGATACTGATTTGTATAAGGCTGTAGCATTATTGTTTATGCTATGTTGTTTTGTTCTCGCTACACTATAAATGTTACTGTCCTCATACATATAGCTGCTTTGTTGTATTGTCCCTTATGTTCATATCTCCACCTTTTCATTGTCCAATGTCACAAGTATTTGAAACTGCCTGAAACTGCAGTGCCCTTGTGTTCGCTTGAGTTGAACTTAACTCTTGTTCACATATAGCTTAGCCTGGACTGTAGTACTTGTAATGCACTGTTCGACTACATTGATTTCAGTGTTGATTGTGTTGCTTCAATGTATATGCTGTAGCTAATATATTTGTACACCATGTATATCACCTGAGACTTGTTGTTTGATGGCTCGTCTGCTTGATTCAATATTGTTTTTCCATGCATTTTTCTGGTACTTCTTGATAATTTTTTGAATTGATAAGAGTAGATTACTACCATTGTGAATACTTTTGGTAGCTTGTTATTGCCATAACCAGATTCATTTTAAAATTTTGCACTTGTGCATTCACACTTGGGCACTGTCCTTAACAATATACTTGTGCATGTGATCCTTATGAGCTCTTGTACCCATTTGTACCATTTACATATGCGACCAGTTAACGCCTGTAGTTCCCTGACCTATAGTTGTACCGTGTCCATTCATTATTCCTTATATTTGAGTAGCTCGACCACTGTGACTTGTTTCATATATATGCATTTCTATCTGTAATTGATGTGTGCCCACTTGCACTTGCAATCTGTTTTCATATATGTTGGACCTGTAATCTTTGTCCTACCTCGACCATGCTTCTTGTACTCCCGCTCCACTTTAAAACTGAGTTATAATTGATCATTCACGAGTTACTTGCTAATGCCCAGTTTTTGTTGTTTTCATCATTTGCATTCTCATTTTATTTGAAGTAGAGTTGCTCGAAGTCTACACTGTTTTCTTATAACTTTTATTGTTTTCACCACTACACTTAATACTTTACTTTGAAATCTTATGTTTATTTGAATTTATAAGAACAGGAGCTTTACTTGTTGCCTTTCTTAAGAACAAATGCTTTATTTCATGTGAACTGTTTCGACCATTTTTTGGATTTCATTTTTATTTGCTCTTTTGGCTCGACCATTTGCACACTGATTTGCACTGAGTCGAGAAGGTCCTTGTGGCTACTCCTCAGTTGCATATTGATTGGCGAGGCATTGGACACGTGTATACACGTGTGTACATGCAGCCATCAGACTGATTTTCTGTCCCTACATATCAGACCATGTCTAGAAAAATGATGAGAAACACACCGTAATTCTGAGGCAAATAAAATTTAAAAATAAATTTTTATTTGCTTTTATTTAATTTTATTTTTGTTGCAGTCTACTGTGTGTGTTCTTCTGTATGTGACAGGTATGAAGATGGACTGACTAAAAGCTGTGAAGACAGAAGATTGAAGAAGAAGACAAGAACAGTGTTGGTGTGTGTTTGTATTTGTGAGTAGGTGTTGTAAAGAGAAGCTGAGTATGAAATTGAATATATTGACATGTATATCAGTGATGTATATACAAATAGTGGAGTGGTAAATCTGTACTATTTAAATATTGAAATAAAATATTCTTATTCAAATAAAATACTGTGTGAATATTTCAATTTCTGTAGAGTTGTATTTTATTTAAATAGAAATAGATTATTTTTATCTGTTGTGTAGTATACCAGTACAGTTACAAACACATTCAATTATAAAATATATTTGGTTGTTGTCATCAAACAAAAATCATATAATTGTGTATACTACACTGTTATATACAACAGATCTAGCATGACAAAGTTTAAGATCCACAAATGTGACATGATAAATTAACCTTAAGCGAATTAGATCTATAAAAGTAGATCTAGCATGACAAAGTTTGAGATCCACAAATGTGACATGATAAATTAACCACAAGCGAATTAGATATATAAAAGTAGATCTAGCATGACAAAGTTTAAGATCCAAAAATGTGATGATAAATTAACCGCAAGCGAATTAGATCTATATAGGTAGAACTAGTACGATAATATTTAAAATCCACAATTGTGACATGATAAATTAACCAGAAGCGAATTAGATCTATAAAGGTAGATCTAGCATGATAATATTTAAGATCAACGTCATAGTTATGTCATAAATTTAAAAGTCCCAATAGATCTGATATGATAAAGATTTAGATCCAAGTCATGGAATATTATAGATTCACAAATTATGATAGATCCAATATGATTCAATCACAGGCATATATCCAAATCACAGTCATATCACGTTTACTTTTAATCATTTAAATCTAAAAGTAACTAACTCACATTGTTTGGATTTTATAAGATAGAAAAGAAATTGTTGGTCGTTAATCTCAGATCTATTCTTGAAATACTTGAATATTTAAACTTGATTTGTAGAAGAAGAAAGGATTAGACTCAGTTCAGGCACTGACAACATTTGGCCTCCGTTGTTTTTAGTATGAGAAAACAAGAGATATGAGGGTATATTTATAGCTGCCAGCCTCCAGAATTCAAATGCCACCTCAGCCCTAGGGGTAATCGGGATATGGGTTGACACCTACTTGGGTCCGAAAGCCCAAAAAATATTATGGGCTTACTTTACAGGTGCGCCAGTGTAAAAATGCCTTGGTGCACTTGTCAACTACGCCAGTTGTTCCTGCTCTCATCGCCAAACTTCTACCGTCCATAACTTCTTCATATGTTATCTGTTTTACGCAAACTAGTTGTCTATCTTGACCAGAATTTCAAGACGGATGCAATGACGTAGTCCGTTTCCCTTAATTATGAACATTAAATTAAATATTCTTTAATTTATCCCCTTTGTTTAGTTAAAATACGAGGTGTTACATCCTCCCCTACTCAAAGGATTTCGTCTCCGAAATCTCCAAGTTAAGAAGAATGTATCCTACCATCCATCATCCATCTACTCATCCACCAATCATAGGCATCCATTGTCCTTAAAATTTTCTAATGCTTATATGAACGTATGCAAAGGTGTGTGTGTATGTCCCAACACTAATACGAAAGATCAGGCGGTCCACTGATTCAGTTGACCTTCTTAATGCAGTGTATGTTAGTGTCATGAATCCAATATGTATGCAAATAATCCTATTACAACGTATAAGTTCTATATATATGCACAATCATCCGTCCAAATGCAACATCCATATGATGATACATTCATTTTCATCCATTAAAAGAAAGAAAATTGCACATACATCCATATGAAATATGAGAGTGATTGAGCCGATCTAGTGCCTAATGTGTGTTTATATGCATTCACCAGAAACCACTAGCAAACACTTGCATCCACTTGCATCCATCAAACATAACATGTCTCTAACACATGTTTACAATTATGGGATTTCCTACCTAAAGGTCGAAGATTCGATCGATAGGATATACTCAGATGATAGAAGTAAGTGCGAGTAATAGCTTTGGAAGAAAAGAAGTTAAGAACATAGTCCCAAAAAGGAAAGGGTATGAAGCCTGATCTTTGTCTTCAGTCTCCCAAGTCGCATCCTCGTTGTCTTCTTCCCATTGTACTTTTATTAAACTAACCTCTCTAACCTCTGATCCAAGTATACGGTTAGGAACTTGTCTAATTGTCTCCTCCCATTCTACCTCTACTTCCTCATGCATGTTCGGCTCAACTACCTCTGCTATATCGTGTAGACACTTCGATAAATAAGAAATGAGGAAAAACTTCATAAATATCCATTATGCGAAGTGAGCTGTACGCCTTAGTTGTGAATACCACTGGAGCACCCCATTCAGATATGCTTCGCCTAACCAACACCTTTTCAAGTAGCTCCCCTACTTGTTTGTTGATCTCCCTCCTTTCCCTTGGAGCCAAATGGCGCACAAGTAATGCAATTGGCTTTGCATTGTCCACCAGGTATATACAGAAATCAATCTCGCACCTCGAGGGTAAGCCCCAAGCCTCATCAAAGATATCAGGATACTCACGGACAACTGGTACCAATCGCAGAGCATCGATAGATGCCTCAAGAAATTCTAGGAAACTAAGCATGAAAGACCCTTGCGGGTCACAAGAAATCTCGAGGATCCTCTCATGACAAGTCAAAAGTCCAATAACTATCTTCTCACAATCTAGAACGGCACCATATGTGGTTAACTAATCCATCCCTAGAATCAAACCATAGCCCATAAACCCAAGCACATATGCATCGCACTCAAATTCGACGCCTAAGATAGATATTCTCAAACCCCGACAGATCATGGACAAATGAGCCGAACCACCAATGGGGTTTGAGACAATAACGGGATCAACTACAATACTAGTATTTAAGTGCAGACATTCAACTACAAAACTAGATATAAATGAATGTGAAGCGCCAGAATCAAAAAGTGTTCTAATAGGATGATTTGAAAGAGAAATCAAACCTTCCACGGAAACTTTCCTACGTCGATCTCGAGCACCGATCGCGAGAGCATGCACTTGCCCTCCAGAAGCTCCTGCCCTTTGAGCTTGTCCTTGTTTCTTCGGGCAATCCTTAATAAGATGCTCGACCTCTCCACAATGGAAACAAGCGTTCTTTCTTCTCCTGCAATCTTTGCTTACATGACCCACCTGTCCACAATTAAAACATTTCCTCTTGTCTCGAGCTCTATCGTTGTCACCTCCCTTCTTTTGTGTTTCATCAACCTTAGCTTCTTTCTTTTTAGAGGAATCATCTACTCGCGACGGTGGAGGAACAACGATTGCAGCTGGGGGAGGGACGTCTCCTTGGCTCCAGGTTGGTGTCATGGCTTTAAGATACCTACGGAACCAATCATGTACTTCAATGCCCTCGGGAATATAAGGTTCCCCAGACATGCTGAAAAGAAAAGGGAAAGAGATTCAAACAAAGGGTCGAAAGATATTTCCTATGGCTTTAGGGAATATGATTTTCAAAACAGACTTATCTTTTGAAAATGCTTCCTTTTAAAACCTTTTTGCAATTAATTTTCAAAGATATTTATTTAATCTGGTAACCTTCAGCTCTGATACCAAATGTGACACCCCACATTCGTTAATGTCACTTACTAAGGGAATGCATTAAGTTTCGTGAAGCGTTATAGGTAAACTAAAATGGAAATATTACAAGATAGATATAAAAGCAACAGCGGAATTCAAATTTTTATTTCAAATATAAATCATAACATTGTGGTCCAAAATACCATAAGTTGGAAGTTACGTAAAACCCATTACAGTAATTTCTGTCTTATACCATTAGAGTACATAAATACTTAAAAAGAATAATTCCCCAAAAAGAGACAAAGCCATAGTAGAGATAAGAAATTGATCCATACTTCGAAAGCAGCTCCTAGGAAAGATGATAACTGAGTCCTGACTAAGCCTGAGTATTCCCACCCTGGGAACCTGCGGAGTGAACGGAAGAAAGAAAACAAAACAAAAAGGGTCAAACATAAAGTCTGGGGAGTCTAGTTACTTTTAGCAAGTAGATAAATAAAAGTAGCATGACAGGCATATAAAGTGGATAAAAGAGATAACTACATAAAAGTAAGGTATGACAAGATAAACATGATAGGGTGTATACGCTTCTAATGATTACTCTGCACTACTACTAGTATATTCAGAATGAGACGATCCCTTCCATTATAAGGTGGTAGACTTAGGCATACGTCTAAATGTACCCTAACTATTACCTTAATCGATTGGCTCCCTAATCGGGGTAGATACTCTGCGCCGGCCCCACCGTAGGATTTAACACGTCCTAAAGTGGCAACCCTTCACTGATATGCACAGCCCTATATCTACTGGTGTCATAGTCGTCTTATCCCCCTCTGCTCGGCTCATGCACGCACATATCCCGGTCGATTTGCACCACCCACACTGTCCTCCATGTTTGGATCTCTTACAATCAGTCTAGTAAGCATGCCCCTTCTCCGACTTAGTTCGAAGTACATGTTTGATACCTACTCCAGGTTACTGAATGAAATGGGTCCCACACACAAGATGATACAAGCTCCCCTTAGGCTTGCATCCCCACTACTAGGATTTCAACCGGTTATGCCTAACAGTCCAACATGTAAAACAGGTTAAGTTGTCGGGCTTATATATGTAAATATTACCACACCGCCACAAGATTTACCTGACCCTCACTGATCCAAGCAAGTTTACTTAACAAAGTTGCATAACACCAAAGTATAAAACAGGTTAAGTTTGTGGGCCTATATATAAATATTACCCACCACCACAAGATTTACTTAACCCACCCACTGTTTCAACCATGTTTACTTAACCCCTATTCAAGTTAACATGTTCATACAATTCCTATAAATTCAACAAGGTTAAGTATTCCAATTCGTTACCAAGCCCATTTATGGTTATAATGAGCTAGACCTCCCACATTTGGCCTACAACTTGTGGATGCAGGATATGCCGGTCGGGTCCGGGCAGACTTCTTCCACAAGTTGGGCCTGACCTCGTGTCTTAGCCAGTCTCATATTTGTGCACTTAAACCCCTCACATTAGATTCAACATTTGCGGTTGCTAGGTATGGCGGTCGATTACGGGCAGACCACCACCACAAATGCAATCTAACCTTGTGTCATAAGTGCAGTTACAGTTTTCTAATTACTGTAATCCTAGGTATATTAATTATTAACCAATTAATTATACCTATGTCTTTATAGGTGTTCATGCCCATTTACCCAATTATATTCACAATGGATTATATGTCCAAATTCATAATCGCCATTCAAGTTATGCCAATTCTAATGTTTTCCCCCGTCCCCTAGCTAATGCATTCACATATATATTTGGCGTCAGGTCTAGTCTAGAAAGTAACCTAGCCATAGACAATAAAAGGAAAAGATGACAATAGTGATTATTTAAACAAAAGTGACATAAACATGTAATTGGCATAGCGATAAGGTGGACATATAAAAATAGATCTAGTGAGCATGTGATAATAAAACTAGATCTAACATACTAAGGATGTCGTAATAGTCCTGAATAAATAAGGATTCACAAGTTCAATTAATGATAGATCTAAACTAACCACCACATGATAGGTACAAGATGATCTAGATGGAGAAATAGATCTAAGTAAGGTTTTAACTGTCGAAATAATGACAGGTCCAAATTGGCCACAATCATAGATAAAGGTTAAGATCCACAAATGTGACATGATAAATTAACCACAAGTGCATTAGATCTATAAAAGATCTAGCATGACAAAGTTTAAGATCCACAAATGTGACATGATAAATTAACCACAAGCGAATTAGATCTATAAAAGTAGATCTAGCATGACAAAGTTTAAGATCCACAAATGTGACATGATAAATTAACCGCAAGCGAATTAGATCTATATAGGTAGATCTAGCATGATAATATTTAAGATCCACAATTGTGACACGATAAATTAACCACAAGCGAATTAGATCTATAAAGGTAGATCTAGCATGATAATATTTAAGATCCGCGTCATAGTTATGTCATAGATTCAAAATTCCCAATAGATCTGGTATGATAAAGATTTAGATCCAAGTCATGGAATATTATAGATTCACAAAATATGATAGATCCAATATGTTTCAATCACAGGTATATATCCAAATCACAATCATATCACGTATACTTTTAATCATTTAAATCTAAAAGTAACTAACTAACAGTGTTTGGATTTTAGAAGATAGAAAAGAAATTGTTGGTGTTGAATCTTAGATCGATTCTTGAAATACTTGAATCTTTAAACTTGATTTGTGGAAAAAGAAAGGATTAGACTCAGTTCAGGCACTGACAACATTTGGCCTCCATTGTTTTTAGTATGAGAAAACAAGAGATATGAGGGTATATTTATAGCTGCCAACCTCCAGAATTCAAATGCCATCTCATCCCTAGGGCGAATCGGGCAATGGATCGACACCCACTTGGGGTCCGGAAGCCCAAAAACTATTATAGGTGCACTTTACAGGTGCGCCAATTGTTTCTGCTCTCATCGCCAAACTTCTACCGTCCATAACTTCTTCATACGTTATCTGTTTTACGCAAACCAGGTGTCTATCTTGACCATAATTTCAAGACGGACGCAATGACGTAGTCCTTTCCCTTAATTATGAATATTAAATTAATTATTATTTATTTTATCCTCTTTAGTGTAGTTAAAATATGGGGTGTTACAATTCTCAAAGTCACTGACAAATGCAAGCTCCATTTCCAGTCACCTGTGTTTTAATCTAGTATCCCCTTTTTGCACAATATCATATTTCGTCGATTCCTGGTTTGCAATGTTTATATTGGGATGACCCAATCTGTAGCAAGAAATATAAATGAAATATATGATGGGTATTTGGAATTAACTATAACAATTTTCATAGGCAAATTGCCCAAATACAGTACCATCAAAAATATTCTATGTTAAAAAATCGATTATAAGAGCACATAAAAGACATTGGTCACTTCACTGTAGCTTGACTTTTTTGTAAACTCTTCTAAAGTACAATTGTGAACACGAGTTCAGAGTTCCATTTTGGTTGGCTGGTAAGCAGATCAAAAACCATGAACGGGATATAGAGTTACTATTTTGTAACCCATGCCTCTGTATAATTGCAGTATCAATTTATCAAAGACGAAAAGCTAGGATATGAAACTCCATACACTAAGATCTACCATCTACAGCCTGTTACCTAGTCTTCTCCCATGATGCCTACTCAAAGCATCAGATATGGGACACCCATCCAATGTATAGGACACCCAATCCAAGTACCGATAACCACTTATCTCGAATAATCAACATCATAGGAATTTTGACATTAAATAGTTATTTAATTAAAATCTCAAAAAAAAAAAATAGGGCCTCATACGGTGCCATTCCAATACTCGACCTGTAGTTGTTGTTGTACCTCCTATATGTGCTATGCAAATTTTTTGTCCGTTATGTTTTGAATCATCAATAGCCGTGCAGCACTCTATTGCCGTACAACATGTTGATTCGGTAGATAACACACTCTAAGATGATGGATCGCGCTCGATCGCCACATTGTCAGATCCGTCAAATCACAAATCAATGTGTTCATATTAAATCCGACTTGCTCGATCTTGGAGATATTCGAAGAACTATGATTTAGTGTTAAATAATTGTTTGCAGGATGGTTTAGAAAACGATTAATTTATAGGCCATATACTGCCAATTACCCAACCAATTCTGAATATCATCCCTTTGATGTGCTTGTGGATGCCACTTTATGTATTTAATGTCATAGCATCATATTACTATTTGATGGATCTCAAGCAGTAAACTCATAGTGTTCAAGATCAAAATATATCACTTTTGCGACCCCATCCATCACAGTGTCGGGCGATCCATCACCAGATCTGCTTTTTGCCCCTTGTCATTTTTAGATGTTTGTTTTTTATGGTCTGCATGACTTGCCAAAGAGTAAAAGCTGAACAAAAGAAACCAGGCGGATTACGTCCTAAATAAATCAGATATGATTAGATTTGTTTGTGATGGAATAAAATTGCCAAGCAAATCCAAACGTAACCTGGGAATGCATTTGGCCTGACCGGAGGGACAAAAGGAGTCCAATAACCTTCAAAGAAAAGAGAAACGCGGCGGTGATGGTAGTCGTGCTCAAAGCTTCGATCGGAGGAAAATCATCCATAATAAAACCAAGAATACCAAAAGCACCAACCTGACATTCGTCACCATCCATGTTCCTAAAACTCCTAACTAGAATTTGATAAATAGTAAATATTTGGTTTGAAACCAACCAGTCAAATCTCAAATAACATAGATATTGAGCAGTCCAGACACTGTTCCAAAGATGACTCTGATGATCTTAGTGACTACAAGTATTTATCTTGGAATATCTAGCACCATTCACTTTGAATGCCAACAAAATGCGATTTTCGATTAGGCACGTATTTGATCATCAAAAAGGGAGAGATTGTTGGAGAATGGAGTATTGATGACAACGGTCATCCGAGAGTAATGGGCCTCTGTTAATACCACCCAGTAAATGACTAAAACAAGAAAGATTTAGCAAGTTTCATCCCGGCAGTCAGGGCTTCGTATTTGGAATCGCTGTTAATATATTTTTCTTAATTCTGGGCACTCTTAGTTAATTATTCAAATGTGAAAATGGGTAAGCGGAGAAAGAACCTCATGAAGACATTCAACCAAGCGTCTTAAGAATCAGCAGTTATCTTGGGATACCTACGGGAACAAGCGATTCTACTGGGACTGTAGCGTAACTACCACGCCGAGGTGACATCGATCCAGACTTTTCCCAAAGATTGGAATTTTGGGGGCGAAACTCTAAGGGGAAATGTAATAACCCATATTTATTGGATCTAACCATTGAATTAGCATATAAAATGTCGTCTCCCCAACTCCGATTGGCAATTTCAATTCTGCAATTTGCTGATAACTTTCCTACGTTGATCAGATCTACTTACTTCCAATGTATGCACTTATCTGCCAATCCCTTCTTCATCTCGATTTCTTCAAAGATGATGTTCGTTGCCTACTCTAAAAAGTTCAGCTCAAAATTCACCACCTGTCAAAAAAGACTCGAATTGTTAACCAACTGTGTGTTTGCAAACTTAAACGAAGTTTAGGAGGCAAGTCATTTTCGGGAACTAAGAACATAGTTGAAGCGAAAGCATGGATCTCCGACATGTTATACAAAACTTCTAAATATTTTATATGTAACAACCTAAATTTTGAAAAAATCGGTTTTTTTCATGTGAATTCAATGTTTCTCTTTTTTTTTCTTGGATTTTGATGTAACCAGTTTCATCGAATATAGAGTTTCCATATTCGAAGTGGAAGCAATATTTCTGATGGTCCCAATTCATTCCAACTCAACCCAATCGCTTTTAACTCAGCTTATTGGAATGTGTTATGCTATGCAGTCCCTCAGAAGTCGCATGCTTCGCTCAAGTCCCACCAATAAATCAAGTTTTAACATTTTACAACGAGCATTAATTGTTGTCATAGAGTCTATTTCAACAAATTTTTAGGTTGAAGTAGTTGCAATAACTTGTTGTACACTTGATATGCATGAAACCTAGGTCCGAACGTTTCTTGCGAATTCTGACTTATCTCCTCCCGGGCACGGCCTCATCTGTTTCTCTACCATTTTTTCATTATTTGTGTATGTTCGGAGATTATCACTCCCGAACCCAACAACATATATAACATAGAAAAGTCTTAGCTATCGAAGAAGTTAATGATCTCTTGAGGGTACGGCTTAATGATATGGATTGTAAGAGGTTCAAATTTTAATGCAAAATTATAAAACAAACATTATTTCCACGAAGCTTAATGATTGTTTGCAGGAATAGAGCAAAAGGCATGCGGTCACATTAAAACATGAATCATTTTCCACTGCGATTCAAATGTGATTTGATTCGTTGAAATCTGTTATAAATTCACAATTGAAACTTGAGTTCAACCATGTTTTGATTTTTACAAATATACCGAACTTGGTGGGGGAGAAATTGTTCAAACCCAGATCAGACTTGCAAATTAAAGACACCATTCACAACAAACCCAAGGTCCAATTTGACTGTAGAGTTATAAACTAAGAGGTAAGAGCAGAAGAGGGCATTAGTCAGCATGCACTTCGATTATTGCAAGATGAAAAGTTTTCAAATTTTTCATTCATATAGAAATGCCAGCAATCGATGAACTGGATTCCCATCAACCCACGACTGACATCAGAGTATACATTCATATCAATCAATACACACAACGGCCGTGTGAGCACCACATTCGTCTTCGTATACCTCTCGCGTGCTTATTAACATTTTCTTAATTACTGTAAATTTTTGTAAAAATGGAACTCTTAGGACCTCAAGTAGAAAACTTCTCCTGTCATGACTAAATGACCCAAGGGATAAGAATAGTGTTTAAAAGGCAAGATATAAATAAAATAAATTACGTTATATTAACAAAACTCAACCGTAGTGAGAATATAAGAAAAAATATTACCCCATATCCTGATTTATAACCATTGTTAATCGTATGACGCCTAACCCTTCCAACCTATTGACTCAATTCCTAGCTTGAGCGTAGGCCCTTGACTAAGTGCAGCTCTATTTCCCAAAATGAGTAACATAATCCACCAGCTAGATTTATGATGAAGGGAAGCGTTAAATCATTCGTCAGCCAACTAATTGGGTTTTCAAAAGTCATACAGTGCAATTATGGACTTTCAAACAGATGTTGCGAAGAGGCCATTTGAATTCTTCTGAGATGACGGGCTGACCCGATCCATTACACCAAGCTAGTAGATATAAGAGTTATGCTACATGTCCCATAACCAAAATTTAAGCTCATTCCGACATTCGTAACATCTTCTAAACTCTATTTTTTTTTGATAAATTTGACTTGGTACTCCACAAAAATTCATGGCACACCTCCCTTTGGAGGTTTTATGTGTCTAAAACACAAGCCCTCAGGAGATCTCCCAAAACTCGGCTCCCTAACTTGTAAATACCCAGTGTCGGACCAGAATTTTAAAATCACTTGACAAACCAATCAACACTCATTCTAAATATGTAAAATAGAATGATTAGTCCATGCACGAGAAAAATTGAGTCATGGGGTTTCTATGTGATTGCAGATTTTCTACTTATTGTCGGGGCTGACATATGGTATTCGGGTAATAGGGAGCCGAACAAACTTTTACGCCATTTCCATTCCCCAAAAGTACCTCTTGTTGATAAGTAATATGTCATCCACATATAGTACTAGAAATATAAAGTTACTCCCACTAATTTTCTGTTTTCCTTTTTATTTTACGCCAAGCCTAGGCCCTTATAAGCCTTATCCATTTTTTTTATCTGGGCCATTTGGCAAGATTGAATGAAAAAAGGAATGTTTGGAGCGATCATCCGACCACATGGCAGATTTGGCTTTCCGTTGCTATTTTATATCTATCTTGTGAGATTCTATTTCTGTTTACCTATGACGCTCGCAAAAATCTTGAAATTCGCAGCTCTCGAATTATGTTCCATTATTTGTGATGATCACAAAAATTCGAGTTTGATTGGAATATTCCTTTTCATTAAATTGGTTGGTGGAATGTATAAAGACCTATTTATATAATATACATGAACTAAGATCAGTTGTTGCAAGCTATATCTGAAACTAAACACAATTGACATTTTTGCCAATAGGCACCCGAGTTTAGGTGGGAAACGAACGTCGAGACATATTGCTAGGGAGTGGACTGTTCCTGGAACTGAGACAATGAACTGGGTAAGACACGACTCCGGGTTACTACTGTTTCTATGGCTTTTCCAATTTGATTTAGATATTTGGATAGAAGTAATCTTCGAATATCAGCCCAGAAACTTTTAGGCACATTCACTTAAAATCAAATATCTTGACTGACATTGAAATTTGAGGAATGTCCATGGGTATCTTAAGGTCGTAGCACCAGTAGACCGGCCACATGAAAACGTGCAAGATATTTTATGATCGTGGGCAATTTAAACGCGTGTCCCATTAGTCCATAATTAAAGCAGGCTTTTAGTGCTTTATTTCTTTAAATGGCAAGAGATGTTTTTTTTTTTCAAAATAACCAAAAAAACGTTGCTTTTTTACATTTTTTTAATATCAATTTCATGTATAAACAATTAACTTTTACAACCAACTCACCATTGCAATGTCATAAACCAATAGGCTTTTACTTTCTGGCAATTCCGGCACCGCTTCACCCACAAACAGATGTTTTTGATGAGGTTCGGCGCTTACCTCCAAGGCGTGAGATTGATGTCTGGAGTGATAGGAACTCGGTGCAGAGTAGATAATACATGCAGAGAACGTGTTTGGACATTTTGAGATTAACGACAGAAGGAATATACAATTGGCAGCATGGCGACCTACCCGATTTTTTGCCATTTCCCGCTTGATGAGGCTTGAGGCTATGACTTCTCTTGAGAAGGCCAAAGCAACTCTTGAAGAGGAGAGGCAAGCGAAAAGTCTTATATATAGTAGGGTATTGTTCCTTAAGTTGTACTTCACTCAATCAAAGTTCGAAATGTCAAATTACGAACTATCGCACCGCATCTCAATGTTATAATCTGACACTAGATTATAAGAGGGATATTTTCACAAAAGCTTTAGGGAAGATTCAAATTTTATGATGGTTCAGATTACTCATGCGTCCAGTCCGCAGTTATCAAAATCCACAACCGTCACCATTATTGTAGTATGAATAAATTATGCAAAAATATAATAAATAATTTGACTCAGGTCGTATTCTTTCAAAGTTGGATGTTATTGTGAAGTCGAGATTTTTGCAGTGCTTAGTCTCATGTCAATTAGAAATATAATTTCATCTGTGTAATTGTTCGCAAAAGTGAATTCATCAGTAACGAGTTGCGGATACAACATTCCTCTTACAGCATGGTTCAAGAATGGATAGATCCTATGAGCACATCTTCAATCGTACGAAGGACCTAGTCAAGTCTCGATGCGAATCTAATAAGTTCAAAAGAAAAGGAAACAGTTTTTGAAGAACTTCAAATGAATATACAGGGTTCATTATAAGTCGGATTTCTTTAAAACAAGAAAAGTTCGAATACGTTGAACTATAGTTTTCTAACAAAAGTGAAAACTTGAGATTTCGTCTTATGTATTATAAGTTATGTCCAAATCAATAACCATCATGTTGTCAGAAGTTGGTCTAGTAGTAGATATTTCCACCTTTACCTTTCCAATGAGACCAATCTTAGCACCTGATTCGATCCCAGTCAAAAGTTATTCCCTGAACAATAGCAATATTGTTTACAATATATGTTTGCTTCCACATTTATAGGACAAATCATCTGCCTGTTACTTCATTAGTAACACAGTTAATACAAGCTTAAATAGCTTCCAGATAGTTGTAGAGATGAACTTTAAGAGATTTGGTTAATCTCATGGTTTTTGGTGTACTTGAGGAAGCCATTAGAGATATGTTTTTAAGAGAATAGTAAGCCAGATATTTCACCTGGTGCTTGACACTTTATAGGAGCTAGAGGCCAAGGAAGTCCTTGGGAGATTCGACAGTTGGATTCTCTTAAAACCAGAACCGTTGGGTTCGTATCAAAAAAATATTTCCAATGAATATATAAGATTTAAATTTGAACAGTTAGATTTTAAAATATGTCCAAATCGTTTTGAACTTAAATTGAATATACATAATTCGTTTTAAGCCGAAACTCTGTGAAACAAGAAATGTTTGAATCTAATTGGTAATAATTTCCAATAATGGAAGGGAAAAATCGAGATTTCTGCTTATATATTGTATGTTATGTCCAATTCAAATATTTTCCAAATGATTACAATAGCCCTATAACTCTTCAATAGCAGTTCCAAATTGATAGTAGTTGATAGAGATTGATAAGAGATGAAGTTTCATATAATTTGAGTAGAAATCGGCAAAGTATAAGTGTAAAAATCAAGAGAGTGAAAATATCCCAATAACTAGAGGGTTTCATTCCCTTTTAGTATATGCATTTAGATGAGTATAATAAGGTCTTTTACCCACAAGATAGACATAAATAGCTTCGTATTTCGTTCATAACTTTTTAATATGGACTCTGTTCGCGAAACTCCATACATGAAAGTTGACCAGAATTCTGAGACAAACGCAAAGGTTAAAGTTCCATGGTCAAATTCCATCATTTGCAAGATTTATTTTAACATTTCTCAAGATCTAACTATTAGATTATAAATCTCTTATACTCACTTGAAAGCTCTTTTCGGTACGAACCCAAGGTTTCGGTTTTAGAAAAATCCGACAGTCGAATCTCCTATTACATTTCATTTGAACAAGAAATCGCATTCCAGATCATGGAGAATTAAAATGTTAACACATTATTTATTTATTATTACCTTTTAATTATATAGTAATTGTTAGACCAAAAATTGGCTCTAACACCTAAATTAGCTATGAATTCAATGAAATAGAATCAAAAAGCAATAAAGAACACGCAATTTATAGTGGTTCGGCGTTAACGAGCCTATGTCCACTTTGTTTCCTTTTAATTGATGATTTGAATACAAATACAGCAATGATTCTCACTCAACTTCATAATTATAATGCATAAACTCACTCAAATCTCTCAAAAATGGACTTTAATAGATGATTTTGATCTGAGTATGATTGTAGAATTCAGTTATGGAGGAAGTAAGGACTGAGAAATTGCCAAAAGATCCTTTCAAATGCCTCTAGATGGTGTATTTATAGATGAAAAATCTCTTCGAAGTGGCTCCGGTTCGGAATCGCGTGGCACCCATCCCTTGAGAGTCGGGTTCGGAGGCTTCAAGATGGTGACAACGCATTGATTTAGTGGGAGATCGTGGGAGAAATGGTCAGGCCTAGTCCGAGTCGTCAGGAGATATGCGCAGCAACGGTTACAGATTCAAGGGGATAAAGGGTTTCGGATCGGGGCCTCCAATCCGATCCGGTGAGGCAGCTTGCTATCCCTTGATGTTGCTTGCGTACTCCTCCGATCCGATCTGATGACGCCATTTGTTGTATGATGTCGCTGCCATGTTCTTCTGATCCGATCTGATGACGTCGTTCATTGTTTAATGTTGCTAACGTATTACCGATCCGATCTGGTGTGAGTTCTGCGTCTCTGATCTCTACTCACTTCCTGTGCGAGCTTCCTCCAATCCGAACCGATGGGTGTCTTTCTCACTATTTGCTCTTTGTGTAGCCTAGTTCATAAAGTAGGCTAACATTTTGCCCCATCGAAGTACACTCTTATTTAAGATAAAGTGTGCTTCGAAGCAATTTACAAAACATCCTTTGAATTAGAATCATTGAATGATCGCCTCCATTTACTTGTAGTGTTGTGTCACTTCATAAAGTCGTGGCTTTCGCTGCTTACATATATCCACAATCCATATGAATCACTTACTTCATTTTCAAACGACTTCGAAAGCTCCTTTTGATGTCTAGTGATTCTTCTAGGTGAATTTTTCCTTTTTTTTTTTAGAATTATCCCTGTGTGTCAAATCTGTGCATATGATCCCTTTGGTTCGGATCCTGATCCGAACAGGTTTCCTTCAGTAGCACACTCGGATGAGCCTTTCAATACTGCTACACCATGGACTAACAGGCCAGAGTTCCTTCATGGGCTCGGCTGCCGATCCGAACGGAGTGAAGTAGGATAGGAATACGAGTGGTCACCCTAGTTTTTTATATAAATCCGCCTCCTACTTTCTTCCTCTTCTCTTTTTTATTTATTCTCGTCCAAGCAACTTAGCATCGAAACCCTAAAGCTTCAAAAAACTCTGAAATTATTCCGCTCTTCCTTAAATTCAATAACTCGGTATGTCAGAAGCTTCGATTACTTTACTATAATCGATTTCGATTTAGGTTTGTGGCAAAACTGGATGATTCGAACATGGTGCACATTTAATTCCAACGCCGCCGCCCTCTCCCTCTTCGTCGTTGTCGTTGGTGGCTCTTGTCACCACCTCGAGGCGTTGAGAGAAAGAATTTGGGTTTTACAGTATATTTGAGCACGTATGTGCTTGGACTTAGTAGGGATTTGTCAAATTGAGGCAGGTTCAATACTGGTTAGGCGAGGTGGAAGATGAAGGAGATGAAGGAGAGGAGATGAATTAGGACCTGTTCGGGTAAAGAAGTGTTGGAGTGAGGGAAAGGGAATGGTGCATATAAGACCGGATCGGGTCGGAGCAGAAAAAGGCAAAAGAAAGAAAACAAAACTCATCTGATCGGATCGGATGTTATTTATAAGGCCGGGTCGGGTCGGAGTAGAAAAAGGCAAAAATAAAGGGAAAAAAAAACTCACCTGTTCGGATCTGATGGTAATAAGGGTCAAGCTGATCCGATCCGCTCCGAAAGCCTACATCCGAGCCAATCCGGTTTAACTCACTGGGTAGGACTTTCGCTTCCAATCGAAACATGACTTTGCCCTCCGATCCAATCCCAATACAGACATTCGAACCGAACCAAAACAGCCTAACTTAATGTGCAAGAATTTTTCCAACTATCTTAATAAATGCTTGACATAGTCTTCAACTTGACAAATAGTTAGGATAGCACATTTCGAACATGACAATTATCAAGAAATGTTCTGAACATTACTGCTTCCTTGGACCTTTACATTATGCTTTCATGTATTCGCTCTGCATTTTTGTTACACGTAGCACACACTTTAGTTCACGTACACACACGGGGGACACGTGCAACTTTACTCTAATTTTTGCTATTGTTTCTTCGATAGTCTAGTGATCATGGCCGAAAGACGTTCATCTAGATTGGCAAAGAATATGGAAGTTGCAGAAACTTCTGAGAGAGTTACCATTGATGACATATCTTCTTCTTTAGACCCTGAATGGGACGACGAGGGCCCAAATTATGAAGTAGGAGCGCATAACAATGAAACTCCTTCTGATAGCGAAGTTTCTCTGGGCTATGAGGAGGAAGAAGGGATTGGAGATAATCGAGCTCCTGACGAATTTGAGTCTGCCATTATCTTGGAATCACCCATAGACTCTGTTGAATCAACGATCGACGATGATAGACTTGTCCGCATATGTCTAAAGCATGGGATACTAAAAAGGGATACCCTGGTGCCATCGAAAACTGACCGTCCTCATAATCCCCCAGAAGGATTTATGGCAATTACGCGACTGATGTGCATGGTCGGGGCTATTCCACCATTTTCTCCTTTTGTTGTCGACTTTCTAAGACAGTTGCGGATTGCCCCCATGCAGCTACATCCCAACTCCTATGCTTACTTATATACCTTATATATAGCATACCGAGAGATTTTAGGTACAGAGTTCACTTTCGACGATGTTCACTTTTTTATAATTTTAAGCATCGGACTCGAGAAACTCCTTCCTTCTCTTACTTCGAATCTGTCCCGAAAAGAAAAATTATTTCAGCGCCGTTCAGCAGCTAGGCCGGCGATTCCAAGCTAGAATGGTTTTATAGAAGGCAACAGCCAGGATGTGCTAGGAGATGGACAAAATCAAGTAAAGCATTGGTTTTCTAGATCTCAACTTTGAATGTTCACGCCAACACATTAATCCATTTTCTTTTTGTTTGCAGTTGATCCAAAACAAATATCTGGTCAAGTATACTTTGATCGGATGCATCAGCTTCTCAATGGCGACCAAAAATTTCCGACCATCGATGAAGTCCTTAAGGATGAATACCTTCATCATCACGGGTTATTGTCCATTACCCGTAGCATAGGTCACGGGTCAGGTCCATATGTATAAATCCCCCCAGCGGACATGATTCCAGGAACGGGCGAGAGCTCGAAAAGCCCCACAATGCCACTTCGAACTTCACCTTCTCCATCTTCGACTCAAGACGATGAGCTGGCCAACATAGCCAAAAAACACCGAGAAGGGTACATTGTCCCTGGGGATGCTATTTCTCCTGAGAAATCATTATCTCCTAAAGAGCTGCTAACAGATGCTTCCCAAGGAGATGCCCCTACTACCGATGATCCTACATTTCAGGGCTTAGGAGATCTCCCCCTAACTGAAATTATCTATACTTCCGAGGATTTTGGCACAAATCCTTTAGTTTTTACTTCTTCAGAGGAGACTACTCCTATTAAGGCCAAAAAGCCCACTCACGCTGGCTTGGCTTCAGATTTGGGTTTGTCGGGGGGCACACCACTTAGGATGCACTTAACACAATAGCACCACACTTCACAGCACTTACTTCTCTTGAGAATACTGAATCTGAATTCCACTTGCATTGTTGCGTAGGTATAATGTCTCGCCCTTATTATGACATCAGAAAAATACGTCGCAGCATGACTAGACCCCCTTTCGATGTCGAGCATGATCGCCGCGAAAGCCGGGGTAGAGAGGATAGAAGGCCTCATGACTCTTATCAGTCGCGCACCTCGCGCTCTCGCTCCCCCGTTCGGTCAAATCCGGACCGATACAAAAGCTACCAGGGTCATCAAGGAGAAGACACATCGCAGCCCAGAGATCAAACTTCTCCTCAAGACAAACGCAGTCGGGAAAGGAGCCCGCCGAAAGATACTGACTCACGAGGTAAGCACAAGGTTTCTGATAAGCGGCCTAGGAAGGACGATGTGGCTATCGTGCCCACTCATCATAAGGATACTGAGCTAACATATTGCGCACCTCCACCATTGGTTGCTGAAGCTAAAGTTAAGCGGGCATATTTGGAGAAACAATTCCCCGAACACTATTTTGAAAATCTGATTTTCTTACCTGCTCTCGAGCCTATTTCCTCGAGGTGGGTAGATGAGGCCAAAGCGAAGATTGGCGCAGTCGAAAAACAATATTCGGAGATGTTCAAGTATTCATGTAACCTCTCCAGAATCATCCGAACTCTAATCACGGATACTAACTCGATGAAAAAGACTGTAGAAGCCAACGCAAAAGCCTTGAAAATTTTGGGGAAAGACCTTGAGGATACACAGGCCCAACTTGTCATCGCTCAACGGGATGCCACCAACATCAAGCAGCAATTTGAAGAGCTACAAAAAAACATTATCATGACTTGCTCGAGTCTCATAGTCAAGAGCGCTTGGAGCTGAAAAAGCAAGCAGAAGATGCTAAGTCGGATAACGCCAAGTTGCAACTTGCTTACACTGCTCTTGAGCGGGAAAAGGCCGAGTTAGCGAGGAAGGAAGCTGAATTGGATAAGCGAAACGCTGACTTGGCTTCCAAGTTGATGGAGGACGAGAATAGGGTTGCCCTAGCGGAGGGTAATGTTGAAAGTGTTATTAAGTCCGCCGAAGAGACCCGCAAGCAGCTGTCAGAGGCCCAGGAGGATGTGCATGGTTTCGTCTAATTAATGATCGAATTTTTTACGCATATAATTCATCGCCGAAACATCTCTTAGATTGAAGATTATCCGACTACCTTGGTTCACGTGTGGAGTCAAATTATCGAATGGGAGAAAGAGGAACTCAAGGTAGATTTCGTCGACGAAAACAAGCTCATGGAAAAATATCTAAGAGATGATGAGCCGGCACGTCTGGCTGAGGGGCGTCGCCTCATCGTTGCTGCTATGGAGGAGAAAAAGAGGATGGCCAAACAAAACTATATCTCTGAGGCCGATTCTTCTTCTACTGCTGTTGAAACTTCTGAAGTTGAGGGGTATGACCCCGAAAACCCGGAGATCCCTCAGGCATCTCTTTTATCCCCCATACCTGAGACGGCGTCAGAGACGGCAGTCACTCCAGCTGAGAAATCATCGGAAGGTATTTCTACCTTTTCACCCCAATTCGTCAAAGACATCTCCACTTTTCGTCACATAATCGGGCAATCAATGAAGGACCCTTCATTTTCTCCTGAGTTGATAACTGTTGCTTCTCATTCTGTAGGTGTTGAACCGTCCGAGAAGACAGACGTGCCTCAGGGAACCACAGCCGGAGCAAAATCCGCGGAGAAGGCTGAAGGAGAAAAGGATAAGGCTGATGCTCCTCATGATGACGAGATGATAGACGCCTTGAAAGATGATGGCGGTAGCGAGGGGCATGAGGAAGACCCTGATGTGGCTATAGTCGGGGATTCAAAAAGCGCTGATGACATCACTCTGGCTGAAATGAAATCCGAACAAGATAAACGTATGCAGCTAAAAGTTGAAGACCTGGACCCCAAAAGCCTTAAGCTTCTTGCAGTGGTGGACCCTGGATCAAGGTTAGTTGTTAAGCTTTCAACTAGATCAATTACAGAAGAGCTTGCTAAAAAGTCTTCTCTTGATTCCAGCGTTTCGACTCCTGGGAAAAAAATCGACTGATTCTAGCACTTCGGCTACAGGGAAGAAAAGGTTGAAACGCATTATGACCGAAGCTGAAAAGGAAGCTAAGGCTGCTCAGAAAGCTACCAAAAAATCCAAGTCCGACCCAAAGCCCAGATGATGAAGTGCTTTGTTTTATTTTGGCATTTAATTGGTTCGCAATTGTTGCAGCGAGTGCGGCCCTCACATCTTCTTTTTTGCTTGTTTTCCTTGTACAAACTCACACGTTTGTAAATAAAAATAGTTTATTTCTTGCAATGCCTGATAGTCGTTAGTTCAGCAATTAAGTGAAAATACAAAAGTATGTCATACTAAAGTTATGTAATGAAGTCATGGTGGAGGGGGATATGTGTGCACATGTATGCCCCCAGTCAATCTTGGATAGCTGCGAAAGAACTATTCAAGATTAAATTAAATTAAAAAGTACAAATGTCCCCGATTCTCTAACGGGGCCATATTCCTTTCGTCATTGATGGCTGTTCTTTCTGGCATCTTTATACTCTCCTGTCTCATATCCAGGTTAGAGTTTTCGTTGAGGCGGTCTCTCATCTGGGTGCACCTTCATGCCTCAGAGGACGTCGTCTTCCCGTCCTTTATACTCTCTCTCGATTCTTGAGAGTTAGAGTTAAGTATGTCGTCTTCCCATTCTTCTATGTCTTATCGTATAAACAGTCGTTTTGTTTGTTCCTGCATATAGGTCATCTCCAACTTTCCAAATTTTAATTTAACATATCGTGTTTCACAGTCATAATAAAATAATAGTTGAAGATATAAATAATGCAGGAAAGTAAATGACACATGATATTTTTATAGTGGTTCGGCTAAGTCGTAGCCTACATCCACTTTTAATCTTTTGTTCGCATAAACTGACTTTTTAAGGCAAGTCGTGCCTTTTTACATAGCTTATGAAAACAAAAGAAATGACATTTCATAGTTAGCTCAGATATCATCGTAGGTGCTGAGCGTTCTATGCTCTGGGATTCTCCTCACCGTCCACGGTCGTTAGCTTGAATGCTCCTATATCAAGCTTCCGTTGGATGGTGTATGGCCCTTCCCATTTTGGATCCAATTGGGTTGAAGGCGGGAAGACTCGCTTCATTACTAGGTCTCCTGGTTCAAAGGTGTTGAGGCGAACCTTCCGGTCATAATAACGTGCTACTTGATGTCGATGTCTTGAGGCACGCAAGTTGGCTTCATATCTTTTTTCTTCAATCATATCAAGAGATTCTAGGAGGAGTGCTTTATTTGTCATCGGATCGTAATACGCCACTCGATGAGAAGGGACTTCTAATTCTACCGGGATCACTGCTTCTGACCCAAAGGAAAGTGAATAGGGAGTATGGCCGGTAGCCGTCTTGAAGGTTGTCCTGTAGGCCCATAGAGCTAATGGCAACTCGTCCACCCATCTAGCTTTGGCCCGCTCCGATCGCTTCTTCAAAGTTGATTTAATGACTTTTTTTATGGCTTCGACCTGGCTATTTGATTGCGGGTGAGCTACTGTAGTGTATCGTTTATCAATCTTGTATTTCTGGCAAAAGTTTCTGAACTCTATGCTATCAAACTGCATCCCATTATCAGTTATGATGGTCTTCAGTATCCCAAATTGACAAATAATGTTTCTCACCACAAAATTGATCACTTTCCTTGCCGTGATGGTTGTTAGAGGTTCAGCTTCCACCTACTTTGTGAAGTAGTCCACGACAACGATCGCATACTAAGCTCCTCCTCTGGCAATAGGTAGCACTCCAATAATATCAATTCCCCACATGGCAAACGGCCATGGACTTACCATCGACTTGAGCTAAGTCGGAGGTGCTCTGGGAACATTAGCATATCTTTGACATCTATTGCAGCGTCGTGAATAAGCAGCCGCGTCTTTGTTCACGGTAGGCCAGAAATATCCGTACCGTAACACTTTCTTTGCTAGGGTTTGGCCCCCAGTGTGATCCCCACACTCACCCTCATGCACCTATTGCAGTACACGCTTGATGTCGTCGTGTGCGATACATCGTAGCAGGGGCATTGAAAACCCTTGACGATAAAGGATGTCGTCCTGTAAAACGTATCTTGTGGCCTTACGTCTTACAGCTCGTCTTTCGCTTTTTTTCAACATGAGGGTTCCATTTTTGAGAAAATTCTTAATTGATGTCATCCAGGATTCTCTTTTTGGTTCAACTTCCAGGGCTAGCTCTGTTTCCATTAGATCGAAACTTGGTGAATCCAACACCTCTATCGGAACCATCTCGGATTCTTTAGGACTGTCAGAACTTGCTAGCTTCGCCAATCGATCTGCTTTATGATTTTCCGCTCTTGGAATGTGTGTTATGCTATAATGCTCCAAACCTTCCAACAACTCGTTTACTTTCTTGAGATACGTGATGAGTCGGGGTCCTTTAGCAGCAAATTCTTCCCGAACCTGATAGACAACTATCTTGGAATCGCAATATATATCTAGTGTCTTCACTCCCAAATCTTTGGCGAGTTTCATCCCGGCAATCAGGGCATCATACTCGGAATTTTTGTTAGTACAAGCAAACTCTAACTGTAATGCATAGTAGACAGATCGTCCTTCAGGAGTTATTAAAACAACTTCGGCGCCGGATTTTCTATCATTCTTGGCTCCGTCCGTATATAATTTCCACAGATTAAGTTCTAATTCTTGATCCAAAGCAACTACCTTGTCACCCACCGTTTCCTCTTCCGGAATTGTAAATTCCGCTATAAAGTCAGCCAAGGCCTGACCCCCTTATTTATCTTCGCGGCTGAAAGTTCAAATCAAACTGGCTCAGCTCGATATTCCATTTAAGTAACCGCCCTGATGCTTCAGGTTTCTGCAACACTTGTCTCAAAGGTTGGTCGGTATACACAAATATTGGGTGCGCCTGGAAATAATGGCGGAGTTTGCGGGAAGCAATCAGGAGGCTATAAGCAAGCTTCTCTATCTTTAGGTAGTTACGTTCTGCAGCAGCTAGTTTTTTGCTTACGTAATACACAGGTTTCTGGACTTTATCCTCTTCACGTACTAGTGTTGCACAGACGGCGTGAGATGATACCGCCAAGTAGACAAACAAATCCTCATGTTGCACGGGCTTTGATCATATTGGAGGCTTTTCTAAGAAGTCTAACAGATTCTGGAATGCCTTCACACAGTCGGGAGTCCACTCGAAATTTCGCTTTCCCCGTTTTACGAGATCGAAGAAAGGTACACACTTGTCTGTTGCTTTGGAGATAAACCTGCCTAGTGCTGCAACCTTTCCAGCTAAGCTTTGAACATCCCTAATCTTTCGCGACTCCTCTATATTCCGGATTGCTGCTATTTGGTCCGGATTAATTTCGATTCCTCTGGAACTCACGATAAAGCCAAGGAACTTGCCTGATGCCACGCCAAAAGAACACTTCAAGGGTTTCAACTTCATCCCATACCTTTGTAGTTTGCCGAACATTTCTTCTAAGTCCTTCATATGATCGGTAGATTGCTTGGATTTCACTAGCATATCATCTACGTAAACTTCCATGGTCTTCCCAATTTGATTGTAAAACATGCGGTTGACCAGGCGCTGATATGTGGCTCACGCATTTTTTAATCCAAACGGCATTACGACGTAACAATACAATCCCAAGTCTGTAATAAAGCTTGTATGCTCTTGATCTGATATATGCATGGGAATTTGATTGTATCCGGAATAAGCGTCCATAAAGGATAAAAGTTCGTGCCCGGCAGTTGAATCTACTAGTTGATCAATTCTGGGGCGAGGAAAGCTATCCTTCGGGCAAGCCTTATTCAAATCAGAAAAGTCGATGCACGTTCTCCACTTCCCATTTGACTTTTTGACCAGGACAGGATTCGATATCCAGTCAAGATATTTTGAATCCTTAATGAATCCATTACCTTTTAATTTTTCTTCTTCTTCTTTCAAAGCTACTGACCGCTCTGGACCTAACATCCGTCTCTTCTGCTTGACTGGTGGGTGCTTTGGATTGATACACAAATTGTGGCTCATAATGGTAGGCGAAATCCCACACATGTCAGCGTGAGTCCAGGCAAACACATCCGGATTTGCCTTCAAGAAATCAGCCAATTCCCTTGCTCTAACTGGATTTAGTTATGAGCCGATCTTTAGTACTTTTGTTGGATCTGTTTCATCAAGAAGTATGTCGATTGTTATTTTGTTGGGAGTTGCCTTCATGTCCCCAGTTTCTCTATCCTTTCGGGGATTTATATCCTCGAGCACGCCTGAGGGCGACTCTCTTGGGGCAGGACCCCTTAGTAGATATGCTGAGGCCTCCTTTGGAGAGGCGGAATCGTCTTTAGCATCTATATTCAGCCCCTTCATTAATATCTTTAACTCTGCCACGTAACAAGCTCGTTCCGAAGCTTGGTCGGCCCTCATCGTCCCAACTCCTGAGTCAGTCGGGAATTTAAGCAGCAAGCACCAAGCTGCAATACATGCCCTAAATCCGGGAAGGGCCGGTCGGCCTTGGAAAGCATTATAAGGTGACTCCAAATCAAAAACTACAAACGGCAGGATCCTTACTCTTTGGCGGTCTCCCTGCCCTAGTGTGACTGGTAATTCCGCAAAACCCATCGGAGCTGTAGATACTTCGTTAAAGCCACGTATCCATCCTTGACATGGCTTTAGGTCTTTTGCTTTGAGCCTCATTTGTTCGAAAGCTCCCTTAAAGAGGATATTGACCGAGCTTCCGTTGTCCACTAACACCTTATGGACTAAAGCGGGGCCAATTGTCGTGGTTATCACTAATGGATCGTCGGTTGGAGATTGAACTCCAAACTCATATCTATTGCGGAATACAACATCATCGGACATTGTTTTTTGCTGTTTTATTGGAGTGATGTCTTCAAGGCTGCTGCATTCTCCTATTTCAAAATGCTTGGTGGCGTTGACGTACTGGTCCATTGCTTTAAAACTACGACCAACCAAGTGTGGTCCGCCTATAATGGAGTTAATGACGATCCTCTTACCTTTTTGCTGAGCTGTGGGTTTTGAAGCAGGCTGTCCTTGGTTCGGGGTTTGTCCCCCTTGTCCCCATCCCTTGGGGCGGCTTTGTACTCATCCAACTTCCCTTCTCGCAGCAATTTTCGACGATATCCCTCAAATGACGACACTCATTGGTGGAATGACCGTGTGTACCATGAAACAAGAAAAACTTTCATGTTTCAATCTCCTTCTCAGTAGAATCTCTAGGTGGTGGTTTTTTGTACTGCAATATGCTGTATGTATCTAGATAAATATTCTCCAACGTGTCATTTAACGGCGTATAATTTTCAAAAGTCTGGAATCTGGGTCTTTTATTAGAGCTATTCCCTCGGTTTATGTTCCATCTATTGCCGTTTCCATTCCTATTGCTATTACCACCACTCTGGTTGCCAACATTTACTTCCACCTTCCCTGAACTGTCACCGGATTGTTTCACAATGACATTACTCTGGACACCGTCCTTCGAGGCCCCTTCGGACTTTCTCTTCCGATTTGCCTTAGCTTCTTCTCGCCTTAAACAGATATTAGCCTTTTCATGGAAAAATTCTCTTGTAGGAGGTGGTTTTCCATCCAAGCAATCCCCGAGCTCTGTGTTGGGATCTACTCCTTCTATCAAGGCCATCAGGATAGTGGGCTCATGGGGAAAACTAACTTCGGTGACGGCCAGGTTGAAGCAATCCAGATATGACATCAAAGATTCTCCTGAGGCCTATTTAATTCGTGACAACTCTATAATGGTCTTGGACTTTTGGGCATGGAGTCAAAACTAATTCATGAAGCGCTCGCTCAATTCTGCGAAATTTGATATCCACCGAGGAGGGAGTCGAGTGAACCACATCCATGCTACATCTTCCAGATAGATTGGAAAAGCTTTGCATTTTACGGCGTCCGGGGCTACTGCCGCATTCATGAACCATGCATATCTCATCAAATGTTGCCTTGGGTCTGTTCTTCCTGAATATCGATCCATCTGAGGCAATTTGAATCGCCGGGGGAACTGGAAATTCAGGATGTCATCTGTGAAAGGGGTATGACTTCGCTCAATGCCCCAATCTTCGTTAGTATACCGCCGACTTTCAGACATAATCTTGCGCATCATTGCCCATACAACGGCGTTGGTTAATGTCTGCACAGGCTCTCTAGATCTGATGTTCGGATTACCCCTAGGTTCCTGATCAGGGGATAACTTCTGTTCTGGCGGCAGCTGCTCTACGTTGCTCTCTGTGCTCCCGGTCAATCTCTGGAGGTAGAGATTGGAGAAGCTGATGCTGTGTTGGGTTAGTAATATTAGGATCCCTGGGTAAGACGTGGGATCCGCGCATGGGTAGCAACATAGGCTGTTGCAGACTCGGGTCATCAGGGTCCAATACACGAGCAGCATCTTCTCGGGATCCTAAAGATCCAAAAGTCAATTGATCGAGGTTCTGAGGTCGTTCAAGCAGCCTTCTCTCGCGAGGACGTTCCTCCTCCGAAGAAGATGATGAATCATCTATAGCAATACGACGTGGTGGGGAAGGAGTCCTCTGCCTTTGGAGCTCTTGTAGTTCTCTACCCATAGTGATCATGTTTTCCTGCATGTGAAGGTTGTCACGCCTTTGGGCTTCCAATGCTTTTTTAGTGCTCTGAGGCATGTCAAGAAAGCGTGAAAAATCTCCCTGAGTAATGGGTGCAGAGGGATCAGGCTGAACATTAGTCATCGTGGCTGGAATCGGAGCGTTGTAGGGACCTCGAGTAGAAGTTCCATCCCCACTCTGGTTTGGATCGGATCGGTTCACAATAGCCTGGTCGGGGCGGTTCGGATGAAGGGAATGGGTGCCCTCGACTTCGTCAGATCGGATCGGATCGGTGCCTTCCACTTTGTTCGGATCGTCACCTCCGATCCGGTTCGGATCCTCCTGGTTGGAGTGGTCTGCTCCAGAGCTTCGAGCGTGCAACCTTGTTATCACGATGGCTGACTGATTTTCTCTAGCATCATTTCCCCTAGCGCCTTGCACTTCTTTTCCTTTGGTCTTAGCCATGATATCCAGTTCTTCAACGGTTAGTCAACAAGTACTGAAAGATGCCAGAGACAGGGGATTAACTTCTTTGAACTTGAAGGTCCAAACAGTAGAATGATAATCCCAAAAAGGCTTAGAATTTCAAGGTTCTCGGTGAAAGCACAAAATGTTAGACCAAAAATTGGCTCTAACACCCAAATTAGCTATGAATTCAATGAAATAGAATCAAAAAGCAATAAAGAACACACAATTTATAGTGGTTCGGCATTAATGAGCCTACATCCACTTTGTTTTCTTTTAATTGATGATTTGAATACAAATATAGCAATGATTCTCACTCAACTTCACAATTACAATGCATAAACTCACTCAAATCTCTCAAAAATGGACTTTAAGAGATGATTTTGATCTGAATATGATTGTAGAATTCGGTTATGGAGGAAGTAAGGACTGAGAATTTGCCAAAAGATCCTTTCAAATGCCTCTAGATGGTATACTTATAGGTGAAAAATCTCTTCGAAGTGGCTCCGGTTCGGAATCGCGTGGCACTCATCCCTTGAGAGTCGGGTTCGGAGGCTTCAAGATGGTGACAGCGCATTGATTTAGTGGGAGATCGTGGGATAAATGGTCAGGCCTAGTCCGAGTCTTCAGGAGATATGCGCAGCAACGGTTACAGATTCAAGGGGAAAAAGGGGTTCGGATTGGGGCCTCCGATCTAACCCGGTGAGGCAGCTTGCTATCCCTTGATGTTGCTTGTGTACTCCTCCGATCCGATCCGATGAGGCCATTTGTTGTATGATGTCGCTGCCATATTCTTCCGATCCGATCCGATGAGGTCGTTCATTGTTTAATGTTGCTGACGTATTACCGATCCGATCCGGTGTTACTTCTGCGTCTCTGATCTCTACTCACTTCCTGCCCGAGCTTCCTCCGATCTGAACCAATTGGTGTCTTTCTCACTATTTACTTTTTGTGTAGCTTAGTTCACAAAGTAGGCTAACAGTAATTATTAATACCGACTATTGAATTTTATTTACTATTAATAGTAGTTATTTGTTTTTTGTTATTACTATATTATCACTAACATTTAGTTTTTAAATTTTATTTTTAATTACTTATAAGCCTTATATCTTCTCGTATGATGTTCGTTTTACGCAATCTCGGAGTCTATCTTGACCAGAATTTCGAAACAAACACAATGGTACAGTTTGTTTTACTTAATTGCCAATATTTAATTAAATATACTTTAGTTTGTACTTCAGCTGAGTATATAGAACTCAGTTTAAGTCGAAATTCTTTAAAACAAGAATTTTCATGATCGATTGAATAATATTTTTCTAATGGAAGAGAAAAATCAGGATTTCGTGTTATAGTTGTGAGTTATGTCCAAATCAAAAACTTGTGGCCATTGAAAAAAAGAACGACGACTTTGAAATTAGTGTTTCGAATTAATAATTTAATAATATATTTCTCGATTTATGTGTATTAAAGCCAAAATTGGGATTGTGTCCAAATAAGGCCTGCTTACGTCCTACCAATAGGTAATTTATAATGAAATATTGAGGATAGAGGTTAGTCACCAAAACTTATTGTTTTGACCCCCCTCACCGACGCTGAAAAGAAGGAGAGTCTCATTTCTTTTGACTTTATAGAAACCATTGCATAGTTTTTCTAATGGAATTATTCCACTTAAAATTTTGGTTGGTGTTGACATGCTTTTTAGTCCAAGCTATCACATGTCAATTATTTAGTTAGCAACGCGCTCAAGCATGAAGAGCGTCGTCGGAAAACATAAAGCAAGAAAAGTAACATTCTTTTATGCACCTACGTCGAGTCCCTCGCAATGCTAGACTGAGCGAAAATTTACCTTTTTTCTATTCAATGGCAAATGGTTTTAAGGATTCGGTAAAGACAGTTTTTATTTTGAATAATTAATATTGTTTTAAATGTTGAATCGATAATATAAGTGGATTTTTATATTGAGTTATCGATTTGATAATCGTTTACGATTTAGTTTCAAGTATATTGAATTATTGTAATATCGAAAACAACTAATAATTTGAAATTCAAATTCTATTTTGGGAAAATAAATTTTCCTTTTTAAAATCCCAAAATTCCTTTCTATGGTATTTTTCAAATATCATCATTAAAGAAATATGCCCGGTCCCATTGCCACGAACTAGTCTTTGGTTTCGACAATAAAATATAGGTACTACTTCTGGAAACTTGAAGCAGTCGTTGGTTCAACCAAGGACACGACTGTGCTCCTGAATCCATCTTCCAAGGCTCCACATATTGGCTTTCTAAAAATAACCCACCATGCGCTAAATGCTCTACTCATGAAATCAACAAAAAAGGCGGTGGCCCCAAGGATTGTACTTGGGAAACTTTAGAAACCAAGTTTGTAAATGAGGTTTCAACCAGCAATTATCTCAACCTAAATTAAAAAACAAATTTAATTTTTGAAACAGAATTTGAATATCTAGTTTGATTTCTAAGTTAGCTACCTGCTGACAAAACAAGACATAACTGTCATTTATTTGACATGCATTTGAACCATAAAAAAATAGATTCTCGCTTACCAGACCTTGTAAACTTACGACTCCCTCCTAGAACGAAACCAAAGATACTTCAGAATGTCATATTTACTGCTACAAGTTTAATCCTAGTAGTTAACCAGAGACATCAGCGAGCACCCCTTTACAAGAAGCTTGCTGCTGAGATGTCCCTTAATAATGAGACGTGCCTTGAGGGGATTGTTATGTTGTAGTTTACTCGACTCGTTAATCTCTCATTCAGGATCCCAAACAGTGCAATTTTGACTTTCAAAAAGATGTTTCACCTCAAGAGAAAACGAGAACTGAAAGCCAAACCTTGACACCTCTGAGTCCCTAACCTTCTCTCGGAAACCAAGGAGGTTGTAATAAGATGAGACCCTAATCGCCGCATAATAGCGGAATATGAATTCAGACAGGCGCCCTATATGAAAGCATAGGTATGAAACAAACCACATCCTTTATGCCATCAACCACGAAAGCTCAATCTTAATCTAAAGACCTTTCGGTTCCAATTTTTCAAAAATACATTATAGAAGGAGAAAGCCACCCCTAGTCATCAGAACAGTCTGATCTACAACAACCCAAATAGCCTCATTTCCCTTTTCGAAATTCCTCCAAATACATCATGAGTACTTGCCACTTAACTGAGAGATCTAGAACTTAAGGGCTTGTTTTTTTACTATCGAGGCTTTGGTTGCGGGACATGCCAATTTGGATAAAATGGCTCTGTAAAAATCTGAGATAGAATCCTGGATTTTCAAATAGATGTTGCACCTAAAGACTTTGATGTTGCAGCCAACGTACGTGGGTTGTTCCGTCAACCCACAAGAATCCAAAATAGAAATCCAATATTCGAACTTGTTTTTATTATTCGAAACAAGTTAATACTTCGAGATAGGAAATTTCTATATATCCTTAAAGATCGTAGGTGGAGCGAAAGAACCCACATTTTTCGGTCATCCGCATACAAGAGAAAATACACCCAACAATCATTTTCCAGGACTAAATCTTCCTATTTATCATTAATAATGAAATAAATCAAGTTGAGAACTCTCCTTCTTCACACCATTCATATAAATCAAATTGAGCATTATACATTTTCTAGTGAATATATTCCAGCTAATGGAAACATACTTTTCATGGAAATTAGACATAAAATATGATGCAGAATAATACTTATCTAAATTATCTATAGATACGAATGTATACAAAAGGCATGCTCACAGACAACATTTCTAGTATGAGTACCTTCCAATATCGAAAATACCCGGAGATAATTTCCATTCATACCCATCCTAATTTATTGTTAAGACGTATTTGGAGATTGACCAGATATGCAAGGGCCTCTCTCCTGACTGTCTTTTTCACTTTAACCAGTCGACTCGAGCAACATTCAAATAGTGGATCGGGTGATGATCTTTTCAAGGAATTATGTTTGGTGGTGGAAGATGATGGATGCTCGTTATCTTGATTTTTTGGACCAAAAGGCTTATTAGCACTTGTCCTCCAAAGTGCCAAATTATGAGTTTACTTCCTTTCTTATAGTCAGGTTTTCCTTATTTTAAATTTTGCTCAAGTACTTATGTTTTTAAAACCAGAGGTTTGATTTACAAAATGTCTAACTATTTTCCTAATAAAGTTTGAAAATTAGGCCAAATGAACTTGTATATAAAGGTCAACATAGTGCAGCAAATAAAGGCTTGCGGCGAAAGTGGATTGCGAAAAGCTCGAGGTGAACCGTCACCTTTTCAAATTTCAAAGAAAAGCTAGCAAAATGAATAAAGTAATGAGCCATTTAGGGTATATTATCACCATTTAGAGAATATTCATTATTATCACAAATTTTAGGTCAAAGCAGAAGAACTAGCTCGGTATACTCGTCATAGTTAGGTTCTCTTCGGAATCGCACATGGAACCTGTTAGACCTATAGATCTATGAGATATCTTCGTTTTGAATGGAGCGTAGGAAGGAGTGTGTGGAATTAAAGGTGTCTCTTAAGAAGGTTGAATCGAAGCTGGAGAGAGTTGTGGTTTTTCCAAGCACTCTGTACATCCGCACGATTAAGGGAAAGTGATTCATCTTTAATGTTAACTGAATGAGCATACTTAGATAAAGCTCTAAACTCGGCGCTTTGATGTTGGTATGTATATATGATACAAAATTTAACGAAATTAAAATAACTTAAAGGATATTTTGGATTGCTCAAGATTATCGTTGACTCCCTCATCCGTATTTTGTTTCATTGAGAGGATTGGTTCGATTTGAGAAGACAGGAAATCTATTAACAGATCTGGATCAGATTCATGGATCGGAAAGTTCTTAGGTGAGCGGATCTAAATTCTACTCTGTTGCGGCTAGCTACAAAGGATATGGTTTTATATTATTGCAATGTGTTTTTTAAGAGACAGGACACCAACATTTGCATTGCTTTGCTCTCGACCCAACGCTAATCAGGAACGGTTGCATTGGCACGTTCCCTCTGTTAAAGTCATGCTGAGTCAAATACTTATTCTCACAAAAGAATCTCAACCTAAGGCAGCCACGGTAGATGGAGTACATGGCATGTACCCCTCGTGTGTGTACTAATGTAGTGTGTGTAGTGCAAGTGAGCTGGTTGTAGGGAAGCAATTTTTTTAAGGGAGGAAGTTGTGCTAAATTCAGGAATGACTCGATGCTTCACCAATACTAATATCAATATTTTCAAAACCATTTTGAAGTAGTTTTGTGAGTTCCCCTTTGAAAGAAAAGGATAATAGTAAGACCAGCCTACACACTCAAAAAAGGATGATCAGCATGGTAAAACCATTATGATGTACTCTGATGATGTAAGTAACTAAAATTACAGTTCCGTATTCCAAAAGTTATCAACATAACTTGTTATTTAATCAAGAGTGGGCCTCTAATTATGGAATTTCGATAACACTAAATCTGAAAACTTTGCAAATCTTAAGCGACATTGTTAAACCTTCCAAATCATTTATTGACTTTTGCTCCGTATATGTCCTAAAAAAAAGATAAAGCAAATAAGTGCGCTATTTTTAAAATGAAGGAAAGATTTACGTTTGATGGAAATAATATTCCTGATGAAGCAACATATCAAGCAGATCTTGAGCCAAAATACTGAAATAATAATAACTAAGACTACTGTCTGACTCAATGTTTTATGTTTCCCTTTTACTATTTTGGGCAATGTAGCGACAACCGAGATATTGTATTTGAAGTTAAATTGAAAAAAAACAAATACATCAAACTAATTATGACACACTAAATACGAGATTCAAAAGCAAATATTAAAGATAACTTAAACTAGATAGGCTAGATTCCAGTGGATGATGAGGAAGAAGATGAAATTCCAAGTTTTCTTTGTACTAGTACTTAAATTTAATTTTAATATTTTGGGAAAGGATATATATCATTTTGGGTGTCAACTTTTGGCGTGTCAGGAGTAATCCGTTTGGTAGAAATCCACATTAATCCTGAGATACACTCCTTGCATTTGATTAGTTTATCTTGTCAATCTACTCTTTTTCACCTTTTGATGGGGAGACCAAGCTTAGGCGAGTGTGATCCTACCTACACAAGCATTATAACACTATCTCTTAATAGTGTGCAATCCAACCCTTGGGGAATTAAAAAAAGGGAATTAGTTACTGTAGGGAGACTACAACAATATGTAAAAAATCCGCAGTCTGCTAATCCTTCTCAAAACACCAAATTTTCTATTCAAATAAGAGCTGAAAATTATGTTAAATGGCGCAAGTACAAGACTGGGTGCATCTCGCTTTTTGTCCTTGAGCTGCGTCATTGTATTACAATTTGCACAAGTGCATAAATGGTTGTAATATGTACACATAATAATTTCAAATTATACGAGGAACTACATAATTTTACCCTTACTAAATTTCGGGGACGAAATTTCCGATTTTGGACAGGGAATGTTTTATAAAATTGTTTTATAAAACTTGGAAATGTGACACATTAATCGCACACCGCTTGATGACAAAACGAGAAGGCTGACCTACTTAGTTCTCCTTTTCCTTGATTTATGAGCTACAAGGAACACACCCTATCCTTTTTCTAGATTTGGGCGCAGAGAAAGGCTTACACATTAATCCCCCCCCCCCCACCCCACCTTTGAGGGGTGCCTCGTCCTGGCCTTCTGGGCGGTGACAAGGGTTCTTATCCATTTATTGCCTTGATACATGAAGACCCCATGCAATGAAGGAACATATCATATGAGTTAAGCAAAATGATGAGCTTAAGATTTTGTACACAGAAATAAAAACTACAGCGTTTAAAAGCGTTATGTAAAGTTTCCACTACCATCGAGATAATGTACGTCCAGTTCAAAAGTGAGAGATTTTATGAGATTAACAAAGAAGGGGTGCATTCATTAATCCAAAGGGAAAGATTTTGACTTTAAAATCAAGTTGAACATGTCAACAACATTGAAATGGCCAATGAAAGAGTGGTCTCGGTTACTAGAACTTCTCTTTGGAGTTCCTTCCACCTTCTTTTCTTCCACTCCGCCTCCTTTAGGTTGAGCATAGCAAAATTCGTAAGGCTGCGAAGGCCTACGCTGACAGACATTTCCTGGGGGAGAAACTTTCGATTCATCGTACCAAAGCGATACAACGCCTCATATAGTGCCATCCCAATTCCAATCCAATTTGGAATCCAATATCTATTTCAAATCCATAAACAATGTTGCATTTGTTGTCCATTCATAAAAAATTTGAAATTTACCACGCGTGAATATGCACTTGGGTTACGGAAGCTTCGGGGTCAATTCATCACTTTGCTTAACTAATAGGGTCTTACCCCAGTAACTTTCCAGATTGAACTCTGTTTTAGTCAAAATTGGCTCAAACACCAAAGGTACTATAGAAGTACTTCACAAATGGTTAGAACTAAGTAAAAGACAAGAAAATGAAGCCACAATCGCTTAAAGTAAGTAAGAACTTAAGGATTTTATAGTGATTCGATCTAAGATAGATCTACGTTCACTTTGGCAAGGATTTTCATTATGACATCAATGTTCACAAGGCATGAAATATCTCTTTGTAAATTTATCTTATCTTATTACAAGTAGATCTCACGTAGATCTATGCAAATCGATAGAGAAATGGTAGGATCAACGGAGAGATGGAGGAATGTCTTTGATTGCAAGGAGAATGAAGGAGGATCTTCAATCTCTTAGTCACTTAGATGATCTCGATAGAAGACATGGCCGATTAGGTGATAGGTCTTCGAATGGAGATGACGAATGAAGGTATGATTGCTTAGGAATGGTGGTAGGAAGGATCCGACTGTAGTTCATGGTGGCAAAGAATCGGTCCCCTTAATGTGGAAGCCATAGCCTATTTATTAGTGGAGATTAATTGAGGAGTGAGGCTAAAATATATGGTATAAGGAACCGATCTGTATATTTGAGTATTTACGGAAAATGCCATTCGCCAACTATCTCCATTTGGCACTCATGACCGATCGGTATACGTCCCAGTCGACCGATCGGTACAACTTGTTTTTCCTAAAAAACCGTCTGCGCAGCACATATCTAAGCCGACTGATTGATGTTCCTGACATGTTAATGAAACTGACCGAACGGTAATTCTTTCTCCATAGGGAAAATCTGACCGATTGGTATCTTTAGCGCATGACCGATCGGCTCTCTTGGATGACAATTGATTAGGCTTCTGAGAACATGACTGATCGGCATTCTTAGATGCTGGCCGATCGGCCTCGTGACTTTCAGCTGATTGAAGCAATGATAACCGACCAAGGCGTGCTACCTCAGAACCGATCGGTTGATAAGGATCTAATTAAACCTTATGGCTCGAGATCATGACTGGCCCACGTGGTATTGCCCATACTGATCGGTCATTAGCTATTGCCTACCGATTGGTATGCTTGCTTTACCCTACCGGTTTCTTAACTAATGCAATAACTGATTCATGCTTCTTTTGCTAATTCGATCTGGTGAAAATATGTAAATACTTTTAATGGATAAACATTTCCCCCTCGAAGTTTATAATTTTTATATATAAAAATTATAGGCTCCGAAATCAATATTTTAAATACATATTGATGGATCGAATTTTTAGTTCTTGGCTATGAATCAGAATGCACACATTGTAACCGACCGGTATGACTCGTCTTTCAATTGGCCCAACGTGGTTCGGCACATGGTGGCTCGGCCCGGCCCATCATCCACCGTTCGGTCTGCACTGTCCTTATAAGTTGTTTGCTGACTTTTTCTATTCCCTTGTTTCACTTCCTTCAACCGATTAGAAACTCTCATTAATAGCCTCTGCTATCTTCTAGAAAGAATTTAATTTCACATTTCCACTCCCGCTTCTCAATTCAGTGCCTCAATGTGTTACCTTCACTTCATCATCAACCAGTTCGACTTCCTTTGGAGCTAAGACCCTTGAATTCGTCTCCAAACTCGAATCGTCTTTCATCACTCAAACCAAATACTCATAGGTATTAGTTTTCTCTGGAATCTGCATCATCATTCGATAATATTGAAGTCGATGTCTGTATTGAGTCAATTTTGGGGCCGAGATGAATTTTTGACAAACTTAGGGTTTTGGCATGCTAACTTCGATACTGAGATACCTTGAAATGTGATTGGATTTGTTCGTGAGGTAATCGTGGTTATGTATGATGGCTTTTGAAAAGCATTTTATTCCTTTAAACTTGATTATGGTGTAAAGCCCATGTAATGTTTGCGGAAATGCTTTAATGGTAATTTTTAACTTTGTATGCCTTGTGCTTTATTGTTGAAAATCCTCATGTTGTTAATCTTGAATGTTGCTATGTTTGCGCCATGTGAAACTTCATCTTGGAATCATAATTTTTGCATTGATAATTCTTGTGTGCAATATTTTATAGTTGAGCACAATTTTGCTTGTTACTGAATTGTGATATTTCCCTCATTCATTTTGAACACTGTTTGATTTTGTTATTTGCACCAGAATTGGTTGAAGTTTGAACTTTGTCATAGACTATACGAAGTTAAGGAGTTTAGAAATGCAAAGTACCAGTCAGTACCAATTCCCTTAGAATTGACTATACCGACCGGTCAATACCAACCCTTTAGGGAATTGTTTATACCAATCGGTCTGTCTTATACACCGATAAGTCAATACTACGTGCCTCACCGATCGGTCAGTGTTGCCTTTTGTTAAGTTAACATCTTATACCAAACCGATCAATTAGAGTTACACACTGATCGATTAATACTTATGCGTTCTACTGATCGGTTAGCATACCCATTGATCAGTTATGTCCATGCACCATACCTGTCGATTAGTACAGTGATTGGCTAATGTTTTATACTGCCTGATTAGTACTATGCATTACATCGATTGATTAGTGTTACACACCGATAGGTTAGCATCATCCGCCATACCGATCGGCTTGAGTAACCCACCGATCGGTTAATGGTTCATGTTGTTCCATAAACTTCTTTTAACCAACAATTTTCCTTTTGAATCAAAAATTATTTTTCACCTTTTTTAACCCTACAACGACACATTCGTTTTGGAGCTATTTATACTCTGCTGTCGACTGCCCATGTCGACAACAAGTTAGATAATTTCTTAGAGAATTTATACACGGCGTTTTCATGACTTACACTCGAATGGTATGTCTTCGTTGTAGCATTTTGCGGACTTTTTTTGGTCACACACTTTTCACACATGTTTAACCATTCTTGTGCAAGTATGTTTTAAAACTTGGAATCGATTGATCATTTATAGACTTCGAATTCCATTTTTACATTGTTGCATATAACATTTCTCATTTTAGGGAATGCATACCTATAGTTTTGTATTCGGACATAAATAATGATGACCCGAAAACAATTCCATGGACAAACTGAGAAGCATATGAGTTAGTTAGATCTGAGACTTCAGCCCAAACATCACAAAATGTGATGGCAAATGTCTCCACTTCAGAAGTTAATCCCAAATTTCCTATACTACATCCTATTGTCGGGAAACCTTCTGAGAGGACTATGACAAAGCTCACTTTACAATTATAAAAGAACATGTGCCTTCAATTTAAAATTTTAGAAGTCGATGCCAAGTTCCCTGGAAATTATGAATTTGTTGATTCTCCACCTCCTGGGTATGTTGCGGTTAATCAGCACATGTTAACGGCAGGAGTTGTTCCCCTTTTCAACCCATTCCTGGAAATGATCTTAAGGCACCTGGCTATTGCCCCAATGCAGTTACATCCAAATGGTTATGTTATTTTGAATGGTTTACACGTGCTCTTAATGAGAGTTAAGCAACGGGAGCCCACTTTCCAAGAAATTTGTTCTCTGTATGCTTCTAAAAGGAGGGACAAACCATCAGTTATTTTCGTGGAAGCGAAACATTCCAAGAATATAACAGACTTGGTGGAGAGTGTCAAAAAATATGTGGATCATTATTGCTTTATCCGATGCCCAGCTAATTTTTACGGCCAACGGATGGAAGGTGGTGAGAATTTCATTGTTTAAACATCCTTTATTCTCTATTTACATCCAATTTTCTGACTTCTAACTCTCTTCCTTATCTAACAGAAGTCCCATCTGCTGACCCTGACGCTGTTGTGGATCAAGATTTGCTTAATTCTTTAACGACCGTGAATGAGAATGAAAAGAATAGGAAATTTTTAAGCATAGAGAAATTCCTCTGCCAATACCACTTCCTTCATCCTTCTCGAACACTTGTCTTAGATTCATCCTTTAAGGAGTCCTTTTTGAAAAAGTGTTCGGACCATTGTAGCGGCAGTAAAACACTCGTAGGACCCCCACTACCTTCAACTACCGAGGAAGAAATTCCACATCGAGAGGGAAAATAGATTGAGAAAAGTGAGGCTGTTCTAAGAGACGAAATAATTTTTGAGAAAGTCATCGAGAATCCCATTACCCAAGTCACTCAAGAAGAAGGTTATATGGGCACCTTTGGAGGCTTAGGTGATCTAGACACTGCTAATGATATTAGTTAAGGTGATACCTCTACTTTGGATCCAACATCGTTAGTGGTGGAAACTATTACCGATACAGTTGTTGCACAAATGATTTCATCAGGGAAGACGCTTTTGGATATACAAATTGACTTAGATGCTCCACTCAAAATTGGTTCGTTACTAGTCATATACTAGAAAATGCATACGCCACAACCTCTTTAAACTTTTCATAAGTTTTGTAGCTTGTTTCAATATTTCTTCAACTTAAGTGCTGAAACTCTTTTTTCCTTTTTTTTAGACATAGGAATGAAGCATTCGTTATCAGACGGCTTCTCTCGATAGACTGGTTCTGTTGACCCATAAAGTTTTTTAAAGTCCCACCTTTCCCGTCACTCGAAGCATTCTCAGCTATCTTTAGATCCTCCACCTCAGCACACTTCTGATCCTTCATTGACTGAGCATCGGAGGAAGGGAAAGCACGATCATGTAGACGCACCTAATAGAGGTGGTAAGGACAAGGAGAAGTACAAGAAAAAGGGGGAGAGGAAGAGAAGAAGAGATGAACGAGGCGAAGATGAGATTTTGAAGCGTCATAAATCAGATGAGTTCTTAGACCTTGATATCCCCATTCCCCCTGAATGGGCCTCTACTGCTTCTCAATCCATTGTCCCGACTTCTACCCAGATCCAAATGATCCTTGATAGGCCTCCCTACCACATTACGCTCGAAAATTTAAAGCTTAAGGATCAATTTGGAGGTTGGGACCTAAGATGAATGTTCTTCGATTTGGATTTACACCCAAACGACAAGCGGGATGCTGTCGAGGAGTTGAGCACTATAAAGAGCCGCGCGCTTACCCAACTCGATACTGCTAAGAGCCAACTTGAAGCATTGGTAGACAATGCCATAAGAACAATTGAAAAACGATTTGATTCGTGGTGCAAATTTGGCTATGAGTTTCAAAGGTTAAACTCCCAACACCGTAATCATATTGAAAATTAGGAAAATGACAAGGCTGGATTGGTCCACATGATCAAGCGCCAAGAATCTGAAATGCATCTTTAAAAGATAGAAATACCTGTGTAAATAGTTTAGAAGCCGAAAACAAGAAACTTAAAAGTGGGCTTGAGGCTGTTAGGAAACAGGTTCAGGAAGCTCGATCTGCCCAGGAATTTGTTGAATCTCAATTGGGTTTGAAAAATGAAGCTTCAGCTTCCTATCAACAAGAAAAGATAGTTTTTGAAGACAATATTATTTCCCAGAGCAAAGCTCTTAAAGTTTTGGAGGAAGACAAAACCAAACTGACTAGTGCTCTTGAACAAGCCAGGATTAAAGTTGATGATACTTTGTTCCAATTTTATGTTTATAGCATCATGGGTCATGGAAGCTTGAGCTATTTGAAAAATGACTTTCCGAACTTTGGCTCTTGTTTGGGAATAAGTGCTCATATATTATAATGGTGAAGAAGATGAGGTCCTTTAGGAGGCTCTCCTAGAAGCAAAAGACCGTGAAGCTCTGGCTAAAGGCAGAAAGATACTAATAGATGAGCGAGCTCAATCCTCCGGGGAGAAAACCCTGGATGCTACTGCTATCCATGCTCCATCCAGCCCTGCCAATGTTGAGACTTTGAATTCTCAAACTCCTCCTGCGGACCCTCCTGCTATTCAAACTGATAAGAACGTTACTATAGTTCATCCTACTGAGGAGCATGTTATCCAGGAAGATACTGCCAAGCCGTGTGCAAGGAATGGCAAAGGGAATGACGAATCCCCTTTAAATGTAAATGATTATGAAGTTGATCTCATAGACCCACAAGCCCTAGGTAAAACTGATATTCATCAAACCGCACCAGATTTGGATTATCTTATTTCTTCACCCGGGTTTTTCGAGTTTAGTGCTCGCTATTCATTTGTGCTAGGTATGCCTTTGTCACCTCTTCCTACTACCGATGCCACTGCCATTCAAACTACTACTATTGATTCAATCTTAGTGTCAACTACTGCTTGCCCGCACATCACTCCCCCCAGGTGATACATCATTACTTACTGCATCCGACTTTGAAGCTGTTGATTATGATTATAGCAAAGATGAGGACGACATGTGGGATACTAAGGTTCTTTCTTCTTTGAAACGCAGAAAGAAGCGCGCTGTGGGCAAGCCAAGAATCATTAACCTATCTTCCCCTGAAATTCCTTGTGTAGGCAAAGAAAAGGAAGATGAAGGCCAGGTAGCTGGTACACTTCCCCCTTCCTCCATCAAACAGTCTTTAAGGTTTAACGATGGGAGGAATAAGAAGTAGTTTTCGTGATTTCCATCCTTTTATTTCAGTCTGTTTCCTTTCTTATGGTACATTTAGATCAGTTGTATATACAAGTGCTGTCCTTGCTTACTGCCTTATGCTTGACTTTGTGACTCTGTGATTAACTTGTGACTCTGTGATGAAATTGTGCTTTATTTTGTTGCATGGAACAATATTCTTGTTTGTTGTACTATAACCTTTTATTTAGCTTTGTCGTACTTTTTATTTGCACACTGCAGATTGCACTTGCACATTACACTTGTATTACGAACACTTTGTTGACTATGAGGTTGTAACGAAATTATGGTATGTAAAGTTAACATTACCGGTTTGCTTTTAATGCTATGGTTATGCCCCCATAATGAGGTTCGTCACAATCTCGTTAGGCTGGGAATGACCAACGTTTTTAAATTCTCTTGGTTATAGCTAGAACGTTGGAAGCTTTTATTTCAATAATTAAGTCTTTGACTTTGTTATTGGGTTTTGAGCTTCTCGGCTTGTCTAGCGATGAAATTCAGTTTAGTTGGTTGATCCATGCCACTTTCCCTATGCCCTTGCTTGAGAGGTCTTGTATTTACAATCTATTCAGTCATATTTCTCGCTAACCTGGCAGTTCAGGCCCTTCGGAGATTAGATTTGAATACATGACCTCGGAGAGGTCTTAGTTTTCATGCCTCCGAAGAGGTCTTTTATTCAATGTCTTTCACATCCGGCATGACAAATGATACGCAGATAATTTAATGCCACTAGAGGGGCCTTTTTAAATTCGTTATTCATTGTGACTGAATAATTTTGGCACTTGTCGAATTAGTTGGATGCCCCTGGAGAGGTCTTGAGTCTTGAATTTAATCCAATTTTGTGTCTTGTCCGTACTGATTAACTCGGAATTGGGAAGATTGCATTGGATACCCCCTTTCGGCTGGGATTTCTGTCAATGCTGGTCCTTCAAGCTTGTTGTCGGTCCTTCCGGCCTAGGACTGGTACTTCCAGTCTAGGTTTTGTCGATCCTTTCGACATGGTGCAGGTCCTTTTAGCCTGGTTTGCCGGTCCTTTGGGCCTAGGATTGGTACTTCTAGCCAAGGTTTTGTCGGTCCTTCCGACATGATGCTTTTCCTTCCATCTTGGGTGTTACATTGTCCCGCAAGATGGACGCCAGTCCTGTTATCGCGAGTTATCACAATTTGTAGGACTGATGTCCTAAACCTCTCATTTAAGAAGGTTCCTCTACGGTGACACATGCAATTTTTATTTGTAGACCTGGTAAGGATGCTTCCACCTTTGCATTTCGAGTTTGATGCTAACCCTTTCGCTGGACACCTATTTTGATAGGCGACCATGGTCAGGGTTTTCGCATCTTAAAACTCCTTCTTTAGGAAGTGTTTTTTTGTGATGAAAGGTGCAACTTTTCGACTTGGTGCCCATTTGCAGCGCTTTTCACCATTTAAGTCTAAATAGCTTGTTCCTTTTTAGATTTGCAAGGCGGTGCATTTCATCATTTTGTTTAGTTTGTATGATGTTATGGGCACTCAATGCTTGAGCTGTCCCAACCAGGATATGCTTTTGGAAGCTTCCAGGTCTCGGTGTATTGTGATCGGTCAATCGCTCTTATATTGCCTATATTAAAAAAATCAATTTTAGCAAAAGTTTGCAAATATATGATTTGTGCAAGCAAATAGACTTTCTTATTCATGACTTTCATATGTACATAGCTCAAATATAATGCTTGCCAATATCTACAACTTTTAACAACGGATTTGAACAATGTATTATAGAAAGTAGCGGCGGAGATGCTTGCTATTCCAAGCTCAAGGAATATGAACTCCATTATTAGTGGACAATTTGAAGGTGCCATCTCGGATTTTCTGGCTTATAACATAAGGTCCTCCCCAATTTGACCCAAAAACCCCGGTTCCAGTCATTATTTTCTTGAGTACAAGGTCCCCGATCTCGAAAGTCCTGTGTCTGACTTTAGAATTGAAATGTCTGGCTACCCTTCTCTGATGCGCAGCAGCCCTGAGTTCCGTCTCATTCTCTTTTCCTCGAGCTGATCGAGGGCCTCAAGCAGTAACCTCTCATTTTCCTCTTGATTGAAGTGAATCCTTCTATGAGTGGGAACTTACAGCTCCACAGGAATCATAGCTTCAGAACTAAAGGCCAAGGAAAAGGGAGTATGCCCAGTCGTAGTCTTATGAGTTGTGCGGTACGCCCATAGTGCAAGCGAAATCTCATCTACCCAACCACCTTTGGATTTCTATAAGTGTTTCTTGATGAGTGATTTTATGATTTTGTTTACTGCTTCTGCTTGCCTGTTTTCCTGCGGATGGGCCACTGTTGAAAAGATTTTCTGGATCTTATACTTGGCACAGAAGCTCTTGAATTCTTCACTTTTAAGCTGGGTTACATTTTCCGTGATTATCTTCTGCAGCACTCCAAACCTGCAAATGATGTTTTTCAAAATGAAGTTAATAACTTTCTTTGAGGTTACGGTTGCCAATGGTTCTGCTTTAGCCCATTTGGTAAAGTAATCGACGACAACAATGGCATATTTGAAACCGGACTTTGCTGTAGGAAGTGATCCTATGAGATCAGTGCCCCAGACGGCGAATGACTATGGACTGACCAATTGACCATTTGAGTTATGATTTTGGATGGCGCTCTCAGAATTTTTGCAAATCTTTGACATTTGTCGCACTTTCTAGTGTATGCCGTGGAGTCTTGATTTATACCTGGCGAGAAGTAACCATATCGTAGAGTTTTCTTGGCCAATATCTGACCACTAGTATGGCCTCCGCTTTCACCCTCATGCAATTCCATCATAATTGGTTTTGATTCCTTCTTGGTAACACATTGTAGAAGAGGCATAGAGAATCCTCGCTTGTATAGTCGTCCATCTTGAATGAGATACATAGGATCTTTTCGTAAAATCTTCCTTCGCTGCTTAGTTTTTGTCGGGAGTACACCGATCATGAGATATTCTTTGATTGGTGCCATCCATGAGTCAGGCTCATCAGCCGCCTCCAAGATCCAATCCATATCAACCTGTTCCGTGCTAAGACTGGAGAGGACCTCCACTGGAACTAATCCCATCAGTTATACATCTCCTATGCTTGCATACTTTACTAGTGAGTCCGCTTTGTTGTTCTTTTCTCTAGGAATGTGAGTTATGGTGTAATATTCAAAGCTTTCTAGTAGTTCCGAAGCCTTAGACAGATAAGCTGGCAAGTTGCCCATTTTGGCCTGGAACTCTTTCCGAACTTGACATACCACCAATTGCGAATCACTAAAGATTTGCAAGGTCTTTATCTACAATTCCCTTGCCAGCCTTATTCCCACAATGAGGGCATCATATTTGGATTCATTGTTTATTGATGGAAATTCTAGCCTTAGCACATAGCAGATAGATCTTCCCTTGGGAGTTTCCAGGATCACTCCTACCCATGAACAATAGTCGTTTAATGTTGCATCAAAAAATAGTTTCCACTGAGTGTTGGCTTTGAAAATAGGTTCTTCTTTCTCTTCTCCTCGATCGGTGAACTCAGCGATAAAATTTGCCAGTGCCTGCCCATTAATTGCTCTCTAAGGATTGTATGTAACATCATATTGACTGAGCTCGATATTCCATTTCAGTAGCCTTCCGAAAGTTTCTGGGCTGAACAAGACTTGCTTCAAAGGCTAATCGGTGAGGACCTTGATGGGATGAGCTTGGAAGTGCGGTCGAAGTTTCTTTAATGCAAAGAGCAAGCAATAGGCTAGCTTTTCTAGCTTCGGGTAGTTCAGCTCTACCCTAGTTAACCTCTTACTGATGTAATAGACAGGCCTGTGGACTTTCGAGTCCTCCTTTATCAAGGCTGCACTTAAAGCATGAGTGGACACCGGTAGGTATAAGAACAAGCCTTCCCCATCACTGGGCTTGGACAGCAACGGAGGTGTCTCCATGTGTTGGATTAGCTCCTCAAAGCTTCCTGGCATTCTGGAGTCCATTGTATATCTTTCTTTCCTTTCATGAGGGCATCGAAGAAAGGAAGACACCTGTCTATTGCCCTAAATTTGAAGCGATTCAAAGCTGCAATTTTCCAATTTAAGCATTGAAGTTCCCTCTTGGTCCTTGGAGCGTGCACTTCCCTCAAGGCTTTTATCTATGCTGGGTTGGCCTCTATGCCCCAGGCATTGACCACGAATCCCAAGAATTTGCCTGATGCAAATACAAAGGAGCACTTTATTGGAATCGACTTCATACCGTACCGACATAGAATATCAAATATCTAAGCTAGATTTTCCAAATGGTCGATAGCCCTTTTCGACTTTACTAACATACCATCGACATAGACCTCCATTGTCCTGCTGATTTGCTTTTTAAACATAGCATTCACCATTCGCTGGTAGGTTGCCCCCGCATTCTTTAAGCCGAATGGCATTACTTTGTAGCAATATAGGCCAAGATCAGTGATAAAGCTTGTGTCTTCTTGGTTTGGTTCATTCATCATGATTTGATTGTAGCCTAAATAAACATCCATAAAAGGCAGCAACTCATGCCCGGCAGTAGAATCCACCAGCTAATCTATCCTAGGAAGAGGGAAGCTATCCTTTGGACAGGCTTTATTTAGATGGGAATAGTCTATGAAAACACACCATTTTCCATTTGCTTTCTTTACAATCCCGGGGTTGGAGACTCTGTTCGGATAGGTTGATTCTCTGGTAAAGTCCTTCTCCATTAATCTATCAACTTCTTCCTTTAGAGCTCTTGACCTTTCCAACCCCTGGGTTCTCCTTTTATGCATGACAGATGGTATACGCGGATCGATATTGAGCTTATGAATGGCGACATCCGCAGAAATGCCATATATGTCAGAATGATTCCACGAGAACACATCCAAGTTAGCTTTCAAAAAGACAATTAAATGACTTCTCAACTTTGGGCTCAACTGAGATTTTATATTCAGCACATGATTTGGATCTTTCGGATTAATAGCAATAGGAATTGTGATCTCGGCCGGAGCTACTCTTTCGTCCCCTGCACTGGCTTTTCTAGGATCAATTTCTTTTTATGCTCCATTGTGTTCGTCGGTGCAGGGACCCCTATCTGATTTCTAAAAGGGGAGGTCGCGAATGCGGAGTGGGTCCTCTGCATTCTTCCCTAGGTCTTTCTTCCTAGCCTCACGAAGCTCTATCATATAGCAATCCCTCGTAGTGGCCTGATCCCCCTTAATTACACTAACTCCATTTTCGATTGGAAAATTTATGGTCAAGCACCATGGAGCTAGTGTGACTTTGAAGCAAGACAGGGTTGGTCTCCCGAGGAAGGCATTGTAGGTGGAGAACTCATCTACTAAGACAAAAGTTTGCACCATAGATACTTTGCATTCTCCATCCACCAATTCTATGAGCAAATTGATTACACCAATGGGTTGTATAGGTCGTCCAGTGAACCAATGAATTTTTCTTGCACATGCCTTTGCATCCGCCATCGAGAGGTTCATTTTCTGAAAGGCACTTATGAAAAGAACATTAACTGAAGCTCCCATGTCAACTAGGATTCTTCTCACAATCGTAGAGCCGAGGCCGACTATGATCACCATGGGATCAACAGTTGGCGTAAGTAGCCCATCAGAATCTTTATCCTTGAACACCACATCGTCATCTGAAGTTTTAGGGCATTTTCATTGGAAGTTCATTGCTCAAAATCAAGCACCTCTCTTCTTCTAAAGCGCCCTTCAGCTTGTTAGCATACTTTTCCATGTCCCTCACCTTCTTCCGGCCCGGTGGGGTCCTCCAGAAGTTGTGTTGATTATCGGTCTTGAGTCAATAGGAGCTTGGGCTTTTCTGCTAGATCCAGGTTGACTGGTAGTGTTACCCTGCCCTTGGGCAGCTGGGGCATTCTAAGGATTCCTCACATATTGTTGAAGTTGATTCTTCCTAATGAGTTCCTCAGTCAAGAGATTCAGGTGCCGACATTCATTGATATTGTGCCCCGGTTGGTTGTGAAAGCAACAGAATTCACCAGAGTTGGCTTGCTGCTCTGTAATTTTCTATGGCTTTACTTGAGGAAAAATGCCCCAGTCCTTCGTGGCAGAGTTAATCTTCTATGGTTTTCATTTAGGGGAGTCAATTCTGAATGCTTGAAGAACCGCATCTTCTTATATGTTTTGCTATCCTTCCCCTCGTTTCCCCTTTTTTGCCTAGAGTTATTCTTCGGCTCTGCTTGGACCTCTGCACTCCTCCTTTCACCGGTAGCACTACTTTTCGCAACATTTCGAGCAATAGGTGGATCATCCTCCACGCTCATGTACTCTTCAGCTTTCTTATAAAACTTCTTCAGGGTTTTAGGTTTTTTCATCCTGAGCCATTTCCCAAATTCTGATTTATTGTCAATAGACCCCTTTAGCGCTGCCAATAGGTACCAAGGTTCTGAATCTATAACCTCGGCTGCCGCATCATGAAACCTTGTAAGAAAAGCCTTAATCGTTTCCTCAGGATTCTGCTCCAATTCGCTAAGCGACATCACATACCTTACTTTGCTGGTCTGCAGTCAGAACTGCTCTTGGAACCTTTTCGCTAAATCAGCAAACTAATCCACACACTAGGCGGTAGTCTTATGAAACATAATGAAGCTACACCCTCTAGACACATGGGAAAGTACAAGCATTTTATCTCATCAGTGGCTTGGCCTCCATTCATTATGATCGTATCTGAATAAGAAGATGTTCGGAACTCCCGTTCCCCCATAAGCTGCTATTATCAGGCGTGAGAATTTTCTAGGGAATTTTGCTTGACGAATTCTTTCTGTGAATGGATTTTTGCTGGGTGAAAACTCCCGTTCCCTTTCATAATCATCACGAGCCATGTTCTCTTTCATTATTCATTCAATCATGTCCGAGATATACTTCTCGTTACCAGGTTATCCTACAGAGAAGAGCTAGTCCTTTTACCAGAATGATCACAGTTCAAGTCCTAGAGCCCTGGACCTCCCTTGGGGGAGCCCCTTTGGTAGGATTAGTGGCACTGAGTAGTAAGTTCCCAGACACGTTGTTGTGACTTGGCTTTAGAGTCCTCAACGTCGGTCGCTCTCTTGTCTTCTACTTCGAAGTGAGAAGATCCAAGTTCCGAGGCAGAAGAGTCCTCTTTTTCATCAAGATTAACCACAGGATTGGCTTGAGCATAAAGCAAAGTGCCAAGCTTTTTCATTAGCATTTTGGTCGTAGCATCCATCCTCTCATTCAGGCCAGTTGCTACCGCATCCAATTCCTCTCGAGTTATAGCCGGTCTCGAGGATTCTCCAGCCTCTCGATTCAAAGTTTGCGGTGTAACTGCATTGTTATCCGCATTTTCAACACTCGTAGTAGCTTTAACAGATTTGTTGTTTTTCTTTGAACCATCCATGATTTCTGACAATTTTTTTCATTTTAAAGCGAATTCTTCGACGAGCCCACTACTTAAGCATTGAGAGCCTATTGTAGCAAGAAGGATTCCACAAATATCTTCAATACACCACCAAGGCTATGGACCTCGTGGAAGTGCGAAAGCAGCCCCACGGTGGGTGCTAAATGTTTGAGCCAAAATTGGCTCAAACACCAAAGGTACTACGGAAGTACTTCACCAAATGGTTAGAAATAACAAAAAGACAAGAAGTGAAGCCACGATCGCTTAGAGTAAGTAAGAACACAAGGATTTTATAGTGGTTCGATCTAAGATAGATCTACGTCCACTTTGGAAAGGATTTTCATTATGATATCAATGTTTACAAGGCATGAAATCTCTCTTTGTAAATTCATCTTCTCTTATTACAAGTAGATCTCACTTAGATCTATGCAAATCGATGGAGAAATGGTAGGATCAGTGGAGAGATGGAGGAATGTCTTCGATTGCCAAGAGGATGAAGGAGGATCTTCAATCTCTTTGTCACTTAAATGATCTCGATGGAAGCCATGGCTGATTAGGTGATAGATCTTCGAATGGAGATGACGAATGAAGGTATGATTGCTTAGGAATGGCGGTAGGAAGGACCCGATAGCACTTCGTGGCGGCAAAGAATCGATCCCCTTAATGGTGGAAGCCATGGCCTATTTATAGGTGGAGATCAATTGAAGAGTGAGGCTGAAAATACATGGTACAGGGAATCGATCGTTATATTTGAGTATCTACGCCAGCTGTCTCCAGTTGGTACTCATGACCGATCGGTATATGTCCCAACCGACTGATCGGTACACCTTGTTTTGCCTAAAAAACCGTTCGTGCAACACATATCTGAGCCAACCGATCGGCGTTCCTGACATGTTTATGAAACTGACCGAACAGTAATTCTTTCTGCAAAGGTAAAAATCTGACTGATCGGTATCTTTAGCTCATGACCGATCGACTCTCTTGATCACAACTAATTAGTCTTCTAAGAACATGACTGATCAACATTCTTAGAGTCTGGCCGATCGTCCTCGTGACATTCAACGGATTGAAGCATTGACAACCGACCAAGGCGTGCTATCTCAGAACAGATCATCTAATAAGGATCTGATTAAACCTAATGGCTCAAGATCGTGACCAACCCACCTGGTTTTGCCCATACCGGTCGGTCATTAGCTAATGCCTACCGATCGGTATGTTTGCTTTACCCTACCGGTCGCTTAACTAATGCAATAAATGATTCATGCTTCTTTTTCTAATTTGATCTGTGAGAATATGTAAATAGTTTTGATGGATAAACAAACTCTGACCACGGTCAACCCCCCTTTGACAAAAAAACGACACATTTTTGTGTTAATGGTTTTTATTGTTAACAATGCCGAAACTCCAAAACATTTCCTATAAACAACGAAATGCTCTGCTTAGAGCCATTAAAGGGAAGTACGAGACCAATCTAGGTCAGAATAAACCACGGTGTTCGTGTACCACAAAGTCAAAGGTCGCTATGAATGTAGTTTCGTAGCCTACGATTTTGAGATAGCTTATACCCTAGGTAGAGATCGACGAATACAACGCGAAATACATGAATTTTGTAGATCATGTTGAAAGCTGCTTATTTAAATTCTACATTTTTAACCATCTATATAACTGGAGATTGCTTGAGTTGAGTGATTTTCTGAGTATTAATCTGTTGTTGTAACAATGAAAGCACTTGCACATCTTTAGGCTATTATTTTGTTATCGATTGCCCAACGACCCGGCTCTTTCCAAGCATGAAAATGGGGCACTTGAAAAGGAATAAATTTTTCATAGAATCTATTAAAGGTAGTGCATTATACTTGTGAGAATCCATCAAACACTCTCGACGTCTTCTCGGATAAAACCAATCTCTGGCGGAAGTGGAATACCACTACTTTCACTTCTGGCTAGAAAGAAACGCATGTCCTCTGATGATAATAACAGAAATACTTAGTGCCCAGTTTCAAATATTATCACTTTGCTGACATTAATGTGGATCCAAAGCTAAAGCTACGGAGAAGCCTGCACCACCTCTTAGAAACGACGCTCCAAAGGACGATCAAATCCTTCTCATCCACAACAACTAATCCAAATAAGCACTAATATTCATACCAAATTTCGGGGATGAAATTTCCTGAGGGCAGGAGAAAAAATAGTCCATGCACTACTTAGTATCTCAAATTTGAAAGTGAGTGAAATTTGCATAAGGTGTAGTATTTGTTGATTACGAGAATTGGTGTTTAGTTATAAAATGAGCTGCAATGGCGGGGTAGTTTGTAATATTACGTTTTGAACTTTAATTAGGCATATAGGATCAAATATAAATTGGATTTCTTTAAAACAAGAAATGTTCAAATCTATTGAATAAAATAATCGACTACAAAAAACTCATCTGGGAGCAGCTACAAAAAAGATTAATATTCCGCTATGTGTTGTATATAAGGACAGGGGCTTGATGAATTTGTGATTCGAAGTTGGTTCGAGGTTCGAATGGCGGCACGCACATGTTTATACTTGCTGTAAATGGACAAAAAGAATTAATATGTAGATCCCACTCAAAAAAAGAGGAAAATGGATATTTGAAAGTGGTTAAACATCAGTTACATTGTTAACTAATTTTCTTTAATCCTTTGAATCCAACGGTTCTAATTTCAGGAAAATCTGATGGTCGGATCTCCCGCAAAGTTAGGAGCCAATGGTCAATATCTGGTTTTTTGACCCGGATCCTGATTCACCTTCGCGGCTCTCTCATTCTTTATGGTGTCAATTTTTCTCTGGAGAAGATGGATGCTTTTGTCTCTTGCAAACACCTTATATCACGCACAATGGTATGATAAGTCTGATCGACACAAAATTTGGAATCTTATACACAGAAGGAGGAAGAAGGAAAAAGTGGCTGCTGAAGGCTAAATTTTTGAAGTGTCACTCCTTGTGGAGTAAACCCATTCCATGTTATACTGCGTGGTGTTGACCTAGATCGAGCTGGGTCGCCCACTTACTGTTGGTGGAGTTCCGAGTCATGTAGAGTCCGGGTTTGTTGTCTTATGTAAAAGCATCTTCTGAAAACAGTGTGACTCGTCTCGAGACCTTACTCGACCTTTAGGTTTAGATTTGATTATTTCATGATTTGGTTTACGTGCGCCAAGGTATGTGCAAACTGCGAAGAATTGAAGCAATTTTTTTCTCCTTGCATTACAACTCAATCTTAAGCTTAATAATCGTCCCGTGCTATCTTTTAAGATTTAATGCATGTTTTTGAAGTAAAATTAATCCGTCTATGATAGTCTTATTAACTGGAGATTTTGGGGACGAAATCCTTAAAATCGAACCATCAAATTCTCGAATTATTGAGCCCCTTTAAAAGAATTTCTCCCCCAAATGACTTAGGTAGGAAAAATGCAACAAACCCAGGTCAGATCATTTTCATATTTTAATATGTTATTCATGGGGACCTATTAACACTGAAATTGGACAATGAATGACGGGGAATAAGTTTCTCACCCATTCAAAAGTTAAGGGTTGAGAAATAAGGACTTTGGAAAGGTAAGGACTTAGAAAATTCGTAGAAAAATATGCTAAGTGTTGATTCCTAAACTCATTTCGCAAACATCCCAAGAACAAGTTTTCTCTGCACCAATACTAGTACAACAAATGTGAAGACGAGTCAAAGTTGTGAGGTCGTGGATTTCCAGATCTAGAACTATTAGACCAAGTTTAATCCAAACCAAAAAAACTGAAGATAGGGTTATTTGTTCTTGTTTAAGCCTAGAAAGAAATTGTATGGCATCTCGAAATTAATATCTTACCAAAACTCTGTTGCAAAGTGTGAGTCGATTTTTGTTTATTGTAATGTCGTGATGAGTCCGTTTTTTATTTTGTATTTTCGCTCAAAGTAAAAAAAAACAGCCACCAAATATCAAAGAAACCAGGTGTTACAATATATCTAATGAAAAATTCTTCCATGATAGCTAGTGCGATTTGATCATAATACTTACAATCATTAGAATATGTCTACACATCTGGCCAGTTACAAATTATAGCTTTCTCGTCCCAACTTCACTTCCAAGTTAACTGACTTTTCCTTCATAAATACTGTGTTTTTAAACATTGATCAAATCAATTTCATTGTTATAAAATAACAGAGTGAACATACCATGGAGAGTTATAAACACCATCCTTACATAATGTTATAACCATGACATCCAGGTATAGATAAACTACCACTGTAACAACCCGCCTTTTTAGATGATTTAAGTCGACCATAAAGCAAGCAACCAACTTATTCAATATGCAAATATCAATGGTTCACTTTCTGTCTTTATACCGCGCCTTGATGCGTTCATTTTTGTGCAACAAGTCATAAATCTGAGTACATTCATCCCCTTATAATTTCTCTCAAGAATATTTTAGAGGAAGAAAGATGCTTGGTTTTGAAGATTCAAATCCTTTTAGGAGAAAAGATACTTTAATGACTTGTGATCCTGGATTTCGCCTTATAGATTTTTAATTATGTCAAAATCAAATTTTCAGGAAAAACAATGCTATAATCGATTTTCAAAAGGTGTGTTCGATCGGATATTTGTGGGTTGTTAGGAAACTGAGCATAACTGACCCCGTGGGTCATACGAATTTCGGTCCTTCATCCCATTTTTGGTTCATACCGAGGTGTCAAGCTCGTGAATTATGATTCTGGTGCTTCTCCTCCATTCATATCCAATTCTGTTGAAACCACATTTAAACAACTCCACCACGTAAAGGTTTGGTCGATTGCTATCTCATTTGATCGCTTTCTCAATTGACGCTTTCGCAAGAATTCCAAAACAAATCGCAAATGTGTCCTGACCCATCAGCAAAAAAACATAACATTACCGCATGCGTTGCAGTGTCTATCTTCCCCAATCGAAATCCTCGGATCTTCTCCTTTCCTAAATTTATAATTTAATTAAAACGGGCTCGTAGTGGAGCAGTAGTTTGAAAAACTTGAAAGTGAACCAATAAATTAAAATAATGTCATATACTTTATTAATGACATTAGATAGCTATTTATCGCTCATTAGCACGATCGCACCCGTCGATTGGAAAACAATTAATGCTCAGGAAAAAAGCCACGCTAAAACTATATGTTGCCCAATCCAATTGGACCTCAATCATGGTTAGTATGTGAGATTCGTGTTTACTCTATCAAGACATAATAGTGTGTCTGTTTTCATTATTTTTGGGCACTGGGGCATCATGTGTCCAGATATCATCTATTCGAGTATCCTGACATCCACGGAACGTTATTAAGGCGATCTCAGAATTCGGGCCCAGACACTTCTTTAATATGGTTTCCTCGACAGACTTTTTTGAAATTTCAAAAATAAATTCTAATATCAGTAAAAGATTCATATTTTCAGAGGTTGGATATGCTCTTCTACGAGCATAGGTAGTCTTTCATGTCAATGCATCGTTTCAAATTTGAAGCAATTTCATCTGAAAGAAGGATGCGATGCCATCGCACATGTCCCTAGTACGGCTAGAGTCCCGTGTGTCAAGTTTGACCAGCTTTTTGGCAAAAGCCGTCACAACTCAAGATCAAAGACGTAGGTTCAATCCAAACTGAACTGTAATGATTTGAATGCGGTAAATGAGAAATCCTGTAATGTTAGAAAGAAATATGCCTGTTAGTATTCAATGTTATTGGGTTTTGGGTTAATTGTTGTAAATATGTCGTTTTCCAGTTTTTGAAAAGAAAAAAACAATTTCTCGATCAATATTTATCTAAATGAAACTCCATGAAATTTCATTTCCCAATGTTGAGTCCCATGCTAAACCACAAGTTTTGACTTAGTTATGACTCCATAATATTTTAAAAGTACTACTGCCCCTATATTCATGGCTATAAAATAATCACGCATGGGTCCGATCTGCAAAGGAAAATCATTTTGTTGTCCTTGTGTGTTGTTTCGTGAGTTAGTTCATATTTATTTTATAACTCAAGATTGGTTTTTTTGCGAGAACCTACATCCACTATGAAGGTTTTGCTAGTTTTCTTGAATCTCTAAAACTAACTTTAAAGAAAAACAATGAATAAATGTTAAATTAGGAAGTATTGACGCTTTCACTTCATATTTTGGAATCGGCTTTGTAACAGCCCGCATTTTACGTACCGGAAGATCGTAAAATATATTTTTATATTCTCTAAGGTTTGGATCATTCTCATCTTTTAATATATTGTTTATGGGGATGTGAGACATGTCCATAATTTTTACCGAATTTATTTATGACTATTTTGCCCCTGTCAGCCTTGTACAGGGCATAACTTTTGACTCAGGTCGAATCAGAGGATGAGACCTGTGCCGTTGGAAAGGAATTGATGATTGCCTTTCCATGGAGTGGTTACATTATGGATTTGGCTCAGCTGTTTGGGATAAATCGATGTTTTAAGGTTTTTCAGTTGGCTATTCAGGTTTTGGAGCTTTAGTGGAATCCTATAAATAGGGGGTGAGAGTGTAGGGAAAAGGTTTACTTTTTCCCATTCTCTCATTTGAAGGCATTTGATCTCCTTCTTCCTCCTACATCTTTCCATAATTAAAAATTCAAATCTAAGGGAGGAAATCGAAGATCTATGCCATCCAAGGTAAGATCTACATCATTTCAAAGGCAAATTCATCGGATCGAGGGGTTTGATTCGTAGTGCTCGCTGTCCAGATTCTTATTTCTATCGTTTTAGATTATTTTGGCAAATCGGTGAGTGATTTACGTCTCTCACATGAATGTAATGAAGTATATGAGTGTTTGTGCATGTTTCTCATCAAATTGGGATGTTTTACCATAGATTTACATCATTACAAGTTCATTTTCATATGCATCACCCTATGATCTAATCTAACAAGTTTTACCACGTTAATTTCATGTCATATTACATGTTTGTGTTAGTTAGATCTCTCTTTTTGATCATATGTTCATTTTAATGGTTTTTGGTGACATTTACATCATTTTTGTGGTAATCGTCATAGTCATGTTGTTAGTAATGCTATGATATGTTTTTGACTGCGTTTGATGATTTTGGTAGTGTCGGTTTCGTCGGATTCGTCGTTTGGCGAAGTTTTGGTCGAAATCAGAGTTGAATTGCAATATGCAGATTTTGGCTCGGCTATAGTTTGAATCGGCCAGGAGTTGACTCGACCATAGGTTGAATCGGCCAGAAGTCAGATTAAAACGAAGTTGGATCGGACAGGAGTGGATCAGACCGGGTCATACTTGGATCGGGTCATATTTGGACCAGGTCATATTTGGATCGGATCGGTCATATAGGTGATTGGATCGAGTCGGTCGTGTTGGTTGGATCGGTCGAGTTTGAAGCTAGAAGGGCGCTGGATCGGATCGGCCTAGTTTGGATCGGGTTGGTCTGAAAGGGGGCGGATCGGTCATGTTTTTAATAGCGCTTTTAGACGCTGTGGTTGATAGTGATGATGCTATGGTTGGTTTCCAACAGGTTCATTTTCTGGAAAAAGTACGTTTTTCGGGTACGACTCAGATTTGGAGAAAAGGTCTGAAAAAAATATTTTTCGGGGAAAGCCCCCCCGAACCCTAGCCGCAGCGCAGTGATGTAATTACCTCGGTGATGGTGTGACTTCAAAGTAAATTCCAGTAGGAAGGTTCGAAGTGTTGAAGGTGTTCGTTGATCAAGGTGGAACAACGAATGAGGTGGCAACTCAAAGGTTGTGAGTTGTTGGATAATGGTTGCTCGAGAAGGTTGCTTGAGCTATGAAATGTCATCAAGGTTGGATGACTAGAGATGAGAAGGCCGAGAAGTCATTGTTGTCATAAGTTCTAGCAGGCTCAAAGCAGAGGTACAATGGGGGCACCCAATAGACTGGAAGGTTGCCGGTCGAGTACCTTGGGTATCGTTGAAAGGCCTAGTTGTCAAGGTTGGACATTGTCAAGGTTGGACACATTGAGTTTATGCTAGAACTGGGGTAGCCCTTGACATATGGCAAGGTTGGCCATCATACAATTAACGATGGTTTCAAAATAGGATTGGCGGTGACAGCCAGAGTCAGTCATGGATGATTGGTTGTTCTGTTTATACTATCTCACATAGATTATCCAAAGTCGAGGGAGATGTTCTTTGAGTGCTTAACTGATATTGGTCTAGGCCTCTGGGGTGAGTACTTAGGGGATGTTAAACTCAATTAGGGTTGTCTGTGTGAGACTTATATGATCTGGATGTCATGTGTGGTTTCCGTAATTGAATGAGTGTTCTGGTTTCTATGGATGAATGGTTGAATTGTTTATAGTAAAGGCTATCACTGTCCGATGTGGAGAAGATAAGGTTCAGTTCTTCTCTGGTGTCATGGGTAGATTAGTATGTTTATCTCTCTCTTCTCATACACTTTATTGTTGAAGTTTGTTAGCTATTTTATCGTTCACTAAGACTGTTGTCTGATTCAAGGTTTTATGTTTCCTCTTATTACCTTAGGTTGTTCATTCGGTTTTGTTTGGGCAGGCTAAGTAGCAGGTGACAGGTGATGCTTTAGCGAGGACGATGGTGTTGATCGGTGGCTAGCAGGAGGCTCACGTACCGGTTTCACTACTATCTAATAATTGGGTTTCCGCTTTTTTGCTTTTCTAAATAATGTAGTGAGGCAACTTTGTATAAACACTATTTCCAAGTTTGTGGATATTACTTTCTGGTTATATGAAAGTCTTGTGTTTCTGCTTCACTATTACTACCTGTTGTATATGTTCTTTTATATTTTATCCTTGCGTTGTGAGTTTACGATAGGTTCCACTTGTGTTTACGTTCTTTGATGATCGTCCATGATAGCCTTGTACATCTTTCAGCGCATTATTTCTTCTGTATAGTGCGTGGGTTATAGGCGGTCGTCACATTTGGTATTAGAGCTCTAGTCAACGATTTTTGGCCAAAGTTCAAGGATGTAATCACGTATGAGAGACATACTTGTAGATTTTAGTTGCATTCTTACTATATATTAGCATATATGGTAGTAATGGTTATTTTCCTTTAGCAGTTTTTCTTGAAGTGACTAATTATTCTAAATTGCAGATTTAGAATGAGTAGACGAGAAACAAGACGCGCTGCTAGGGGAGCCAATACTGGAGGGGGATATGGTGGTGAACCTAATAACCCGGCCATGTTTGAAGCCATGGCAGAAAAAATTATGCGAAGGGTACCTTCTCCAGTGGCAGCAATGGTAGATGTTGGTGTGCGAGTTTAGTAGATTATGCAAAGTTGTGCAAGGACTTTACATCTATAGGGGAAACCATTCGAGGGAACTGAACCAGCTGAAGAGGTTCAGAGGTGGATGGACTCATGTGTCCGAATCTTTGGAGACTTGGTTATCGAGGATGCAATAAAGAGAAAACTTGCATCAAGGCAACTGCAGAATAGGGCCATGGAATGGTGGAATTCTGTTACAATCGAGACTCCAGAAGAAGAAATTTCATGGGAGCTATTCCAAGCTAAGTTTGAAGCAAAATTTATCTCCACAGCTCAGAAATCTTCCCTATTCAAGAAGTTCGTAGAGCTGAAATAGAATGGACGTTCTGGGCTTGACTATATTTCTGATTTTGAAGCCTTGTCTAGATATGCTCGTTTATACATTGATACACCATATCAGAAGAACGAGAAGTTTGTCTTGGGTTTGGATGCTTATGTCGGAAAACCGTTAGTGGGCAATCTTGATGATTTATTTGAGAAGATTGTGGAAAAAGCTATTCGTCACGAGAGCTTGTTTCCTAAGGAAGCAAATGTTGTCGCTGCCACCAAAGAGGCTAAGAAACCACAGCAGGGTGGTAATAATAAGAAGTGGAAGAAGCAACAGCAAAAGGGAAAAAATGGCCAAAAGAAACCCAAGAGTGAGGAGGTTTGCTTTAACTTCCAGCAGAGAGGTCATTTTGCTAATGAGTGCAAGAATCCCAAAGCTGAGAAGAAGTGCTTCAAATGTGGGAAGCCTGGGCATGAGAAGAAATATTGTCCAGAATCTGCTAAGGGTAAGAAAGTTGTGAGGGCATATGCTTTGGATGTTGTGCCAACTTCTTCAAGGGCTCCTACTGCTGAGGAGAAGGGAAAGGGTGTCGTGGTGCAAGGTACTCTTTCAGTTCGTGTGCTTTTCGATACTAGAGCATCACATTCCTTCATTTGCAATGAGCTTGTGAGTCTCTTGGGTTTGGAACCTGAGATTTTTGATAGACCCTTCGTAGTGACTAATCCAATTGGGGGTTCGTCAAATCTTTGCATGATATGTCGAGGTCTAGTGTTGTCGAGTCATGGTTGCTCTTTTGTGTGTGATTGCCATATTCTTAACTTCGTTGGGTTTGGGATCATCTTGGGCATGGATTGGCTCACGTGGTATGCGGCAAGGGTGAATTGCGAGAAGCTAGAGGTGAGGGTCGGGGATGTGGAAGGGCGAAAGGTGTTGATTAGATGTAAGCGTGAAGACGGGGTCTTCGTGAGTTATCTATATTCGCTTGAGATTCCACAAGAAGACCTGTCATCAGTGTTGATCGCTAATGAGTACGTAGATATCTTTGACGAAGTCGAAGGGTTGCCGTCACATCGTGAGATCGAGTTTAAGATCGATTTGGTCGAGGGTGCTAGACCAATCGTTATGTCACTTAGGCGGATGGCGCCTAGGGAACAACGATAATTAGAGGTGCAAGCTCGTGACATTTTCGGAAAAGGATTCATTCGGAGGAGTGTTTCTGAGTGGGGTGCACAGGTCGTATTTGCAACTAAGGCAGATGGCTCGTTAAGATTGTGTGTGGATTATCGTGAGCTGAACAAGGTGACTAAGAAGAACAAGTATCCATTGCCAAGAATTGATGACTTGTTCGATCAGCTTCACGAAGCCAAAGTGTTTTCTCAGATGGATTTGGCGACGGGATTTCACCAGTTGAGGGTGGCTAAGGATAGTGTGCCAAAGACTGCTTTTAGGACACCATCTGGTTTCTTCGAATGGTTCGTGATGCAATTCGAGTTGACTAACGCACCAGCATATTTTGTGGATCTTATGAATAGAGTATTCAGAGACCAATTAAACAAGTTTGTGCTTGTATTCATGGATGATATTCTGGTTTACTCCAGAAATGAGGAAGAACATAAGACGCACTTGAGAGTTGTGTTAGAGATCTTACGGAAGCATCAGCTTAAGGCTAAGTTCTCAAAGTGTCACTTCTGGAAGGATGAAGTGAGGTTCTTAGGTCATGCAGTTTCTGGAAAAGGGATAGCGGATGACCCCAGTAAAGTTGCAGCAATCCAGGACTGGGATCGACCTAATGCGACGGATGTTCGGAGTTTCCTCGGGTTGGCAGGAAATTACCGACGGTTTATCAAGGATTTCTCCAAGGTAGCTGCACCGTTGATAGGATTGATGAAGAAGAACCAAGGTTCACATGGGATGCAAAGTGTGAACAAGCGTTTGGAATCTTGAAGGAGAGATTGACGAGTGCACCTGTGTTGACCATTCCAAGTGGGAATGAAGAGATGGTGGTATATACCGATGCATGTGGTACTGGACTTGGAGCAGTGCTAATGCAGAAGGATAAGGTTGTGGCTTATGCGAGTCGACAGCTGAAGCCGCATGAGAAGAATTACCCAACTAAAGATTTGGAGTTGGCGGCGATTTTATTTGCACTAAAGATATGGAGACATTACCTGTTGGGAATTCGAATCGAATTTTTTACGGATCACAAGTCATTGAAGTATCTTTTTCTCCCAAAAGGATTTGAATCTTCGGCAGCAAAGATGGTTATAGTTTCTGGCATCATATGATTTTTGGCATAGTCTATACTCCGGGCAAGGGCGGCGCAGTTGCAGATGCGTTAAGTCGAAGACACGCAAGTTTGAGAGCGATGTTTTTGGAATGGAAGAGCCTCGAGTATTTGGCAAGGTTCGATTTCAGGCCAAGGTGTGAGTTGGTACCTGAAATGTTGGCGAGCTTGTCGATAAGACCTACTTTTATCGAAAGGATTGGCAAGAGCCAAAGGAAAGATGCGAAGCTTGTCGAGTTCATTCAGAAACTGGAACCAGAAGATAAAGAGTTCAAAGCCGATCGAGAAGGTTGGGTTCGAAGGCAAGGGAGATTAGTTGTTCCTGATATTCATGGATTGAGAGATGAGGTTCCGAGAGAATGTCATCACTTAAAGCTGACGATTCATCCCGGTGGAAATAAGATGTTTCAGGACATGAAGAGAGTCTACTACTGGGAAGGGATGAAGCGAGATATAGGAAAGTTCATTTCCAAGTGTAAGAACTGTCAGTTGGTAAAAGCTGAACTGAAGAAGCCGAGCGGTTTACTTCAGCTATTGGGAGTTCCCACATGGAAGTGGGACCAGGTATCGATGGATTTTATCGATGGACTACCTAGAACCAGGGCTAAAAAGAGGGGATTTGGGTCATCGTGGATCGTTTGACCAAAGGTGCGAGATTCATTCCTGTCGAGTTGACTAGGACGACATCGAAATTGGCTGAACTTTATGTGAAATGGATAGTTCGATTCCATGGTGTCTCAAAGAGTATAGTGAGTGACCAAGATCCATTATTCACACGTGGATTTTGGAAAAGTTTGCAAGAAGCTTTGGGAACTGAGTTGTGCTTAAGTACGGCATATCATCCCCAAACTGATGATTTGACCGAGAGAGTCGATCGAGTTTTGGAAGATCTCCTGAGGGCTTGTGTGTTAGACTTCGAGGGATCATGGGAAGACCATCTACATCTGGTTGAGTTTGCATATAATAATAGCTAGCAATCTAGCATTAGGATTGCACCATACGAAGCGTTGTATGGAAGGCTGTGCAATTCTCCAGCATGTTGGCTAGAAACTGGAGATAAGTTGGTACTTGGGCCTGAGATGATTAGAGAAACCTTGGATTGTATCGAGACAGTCCGGCAACGAATGAAGGCAGCCCAGGACTGTCAGAACAGTGACGCCGATAAGCGTCGTAAGGACTTGGAATTCGATGTGGGTGATATGGTTTTCATGAAAGCTTTGCCGTTGAAGCACATGGTTATATTTGGTAAGAAAGGAAGGTTAGCTCCAAGGTTTGTCGGACCATTTCCAATAGTCGAGCGAATTGGAAAGCTCGCATATAGATTGGAGACCTGAGAAGATGTCGAGTGTGCATAATATGTTCCATGTGTCGTTTCTACGGAAATTCGTGCATGGTTCGAATATAGTGGTATCTCCAGAGCAGTACGAAGACTTAGAGACTGTAGTTACGAGACCTCGTAAGCCACTTCGTGTTATGGGGAATGACATGAAGCAGCTTAGGAAGAAGGCGGTTAAGCTAGTCAAGGTGCAATGGAGTGAGGATGGAGACAATTGTACATGGGAGACAGAAGAGAGCATTAGAGCGACTCATCTAGAACTCTTCGTCAGTAGGACCCTTTGATATTGTATCTTCGTTATATCGTTGTATCTTGCTGTTGATTGTTAAAATTCCGCATGCTAGGATAAGGCAATGGATGCATGGCTTGATGGATGCTAGTTTGGACGATAGAATTGGCTTTTCATGGATGATAGGCATGCAGAATCGTTGTGATTACTTGGTTTTATTTGTAATTTCGGGGACGAAATTCTTAAGGGAGGGAGAATGTAACAGCCCGCATTTTACGCATCGAAAGATCGTAAAATATATTTGTTTTATTCTCTAAGGGTTGGATCATTCTCATCTTTTAATATGTTGTTTATGGGGATGTGAGACATGTCCATAATTTTTACCGATTTTGTTTGTGACCATTTTGCCCCTGTCAGCCTTGTACAGGGCATAACTTTTGACTTAGGTCGAATCAGAGGGTGGGACCTGTGCCATTGGAAAGGAATTGATGATTGTCTTTCAGTAGAGTGGTTACATTAAGGATTTGGCTCAGCGGTTTGGGAGAAATCGTTGTTTTAAGGTTTTTCAGTTGGCTATTCAGGTTTTGGAGCCTTAGTGGAATCCTACAAATAGGGGGTGAGAGTGGAGAGAAAAGGTTTACTTTTTCCCATTCTCTCATTTGAAGGCATTTGATCTCCTTTTTCCTCCTACACCTTTCCACCATTAAAAATCCAAATCTAAGGGAGGAAATCGAAGATCTACGCCATCCAGGGCAAGATCTACATCATTTCAAAGGCAAATTCATCGGATCGAGGGGTTTGATTCGGAGTTCTCGCTGTCCGGATTCTTATTTCTATAGTTTTAGATTGTTTCGGCAAATCGGTGAGTGATTTACGTCTCTTACATGAATGCAATGAAGTATATGAGTGTTTGTGCATATTTCTCATCAAATTGGGATGTTTTACCATAGATTTACATCATTACAAGTTCATTTTCATCACCCTATGATCTAATCTATCAAGTTTTACCCTTTAATTTCATGTCATATTACATGTTTATGTTTGTTAGATCTCTCATTTTGATCATATGTTCACTTTAATGGTTTTTGGTGAGATTTACATCATTTCTGTGGTAATCTTCATATTCATGTGGTTAGTAATGTTATGATATGTTTATGATTGTGTTGGATGATTTTGGTAGTGTCGGTTTCATCAGATTCGTCGTTTGGCGAAGTTTTGGTCCAAATCGGAGTTGAATTGCAATATGCAGAAATTGGCTCGGCCATAGGTTGAATCAGCCAATAGTTGACTCGGCCGTAGGTTGAATCGGCCAGAAGTCGGATTGAAACGAAGTTGGATCGGACAGGAGTGGATCGGATCAAGTCATATTCGGATCGGGTCATACTTGGATCGGGTCATATTTGGATCGGGTCGGTCATATAGGTGATTGGATCGGGTCGGTCATGTTGGTTGGATCGGCCGAGTTTGAAGCCAGAAGGGCGCTAGATCGGGTCGGCCTAGTTTGGATCGGGTCGGTCTGAAAGGGGGCAGATCGGTCATGTTTTTAGCAGCGCTTTTAAACACTGTGGTTGATAGTGATGATGCTACGGTTGGTTTCCAACAGGGTCATTTTCTGAAAAAAGTACGTTTTTCAGGTATGACTCAGATTTGGAGAAAAGGTCCGAAAAAATATATTTATCGGGGGCAACCCCCTGAACCCTAGCCGCAGCGCAGTGATGTAATTAGCTCGGTGATGGTGTGACTTCAAAGTAAATTCAAGTAGGAAGGTTCGAAGTGTTGAATGTGTTCATCAATCAACATGGAACAACGAATGAGATGGAAACTCAAAGGTTGTGAGTTGGTGGATAATGGTTGCTCGCGAAGGTTGCTTGAGCTATGAAATGTCGTCAAGTTGGATGACTAGAGATGCGAAGGTCGAGAAATCGTCGTTGTTATAAGTTCTAGCAGGCTCAAAGTAGGGGTACAATGTGGGCACCCAATAGACTGGAAGGTTGTTGGTCGAGTACCTTGGGTATCGTTGAAAGGCCTTGTTGTCAAGGTTGGACATTGTTAAGGTTGGACATATGGAGTTTATGCTAGAACCGGGGTTACCATTAGCCCTTGACATATGGCAAGGTTGGTCATCATACGATTAACGATGGTTTCCAAGCAGGATTGGCGGTGATAGCCAGAGTCAGTCATGGATGATTGGTTGTTCTGTTTGTACTATCTCACATAGATTATCCAAAGTCGAGGGGGGTGTTCTTTGAGTGCTTAACTGACATTGGTCTAGGCCTCTGGGGAGAGTACTTGGGGGATGTTAAACTCGATTAGGGATATCTGTATGAGACTTATGTGATCTGTATGTCATGTGTGTTTTCCATGATTGAATGAGTGTTCTGGTTTATATGGATGAATGTTTGAATTGTTTATAGTAAATGCTATCACTGTATGATGTGGGGAAGATAAGGTTGAGTTCTTCTCTGGTATCGTGGGTAGATTAGTATGTTTATCTATCCTTTCTCATACACTTTATTGTTGAAGTTTGTTAGTTGTTTTATCACTCACTAAGACTGTTGTCTGACTTAAAGTTTTATGTTTCCTCTTATTACCTTGGGCTATTCATCCGGTTTGAATGGGCAGACTAAGTAGTAGGTGACAGGTGATGCTTTAATGAGGACGATGGTGCTGATCGGTGGCGAGCAGGAGGCTCACGTACCAGTTTTACTATTATCGAATAATTGGGTTTCCGCTGTTTGCTTTTCTGAATAATGTAGTGAGGCAACTTTGTATAAACACTATTTCCAAGTTTGCATATATTACTTTCTGGTTGTATGAAAGTCTTGTGTTTCTGCTTTACTATTACTACCTACTGTATATGTTCTATTGTATTTTATCCTTGCGTTGTAAGTTTACGACGGGTTACACTTGTGTTTACCTACTCTGATGATCGTCCATGACAACCTTGCACACCTTTCAGCACATTATTTCTTATGTATAGTGTGGGGGCTATGGGCGGTCATCACAGGCTTAACGAGGTCACGTCTTAAAGAAGGGTCAAAACAAAAAACAAACAAAATACAATTGAGGGATCTTATTGAAGATAATATGGAGAGAGCTTGATCGGCTCCTTGACAGACGCAAATAACCTATGGAGTAACCCGAGAAGATGTCGAGTGTGCATAATATTTTGCCCACGATTCTGATGTGCTATGTTTGAGTCGATTAAGTGCCAAGTGTGTGTCGCCGAGTGCATTTACCTTATGCTCAATCACCAGTTTAAACTTCTAATGCCACCTCTCATCTCTTCTTCAACTCACCGAGGTCGAAAACTTTTTTGCTCAACTTTTTCACATGCCATTCGGTTGGTCTTGACAAATACTGAGTAGGGCTAGTATGGATAAAGTAACCTTGAATTCAAATTTACAACAACAAAAGAGATCAGATATTGAACAACAGCCACAAATCCAGTTTTTGTAAGGTTGCACTTTGATATCACCTATTTCATCATAGGCATTGTATCGAAATTCATAAGCAAAATCTATCGAGAAAAACAGATCAGAAAAAGCTACTCAAAAGGGATGCCTATAAAGTTTGCAATAATTTTCTGAAATTATTATAATATATGGATGTGTTGGTTTCTTTTTACCAAGAGTTTTCTTGATCTCTATTGGTCAGGACTATTCAAAAAACTCGCAAAGAATGCCAAATCACAAACATTGAATTCTATCTAAGTTTTGGTTCTCATCACTGACGATTCTGCTCGGAACTCCATGCAATCTGACATGACGGTGGACAACAGAGATAAAGACACGTTTCCTTCTAGGGCTGGAGGAACTATTTATTACCGAGGGGATTAGAGTCCCCATTACTTGGTTTCCACAAAATTGCTTAACTTTGACATTTATTTTTAAAAACGTCATATTTTCCATCGATCAAAGAAAAGATTGATTTTGGCAGCAACGGTGGATGGAATTCCTAGCGTCCTAACTGAAAATAAGACATATAGCTATCCTAAAATTATCAGCTACCTATTAATGAGCAACGACAACAATTTTTACTGAAGGAAGTGTCTCTCATGCTCGGTATTGGCAGAGTGACTTACCTTAAAAAGGTAGTTACTTGAGTTAATACTAGTTATCTGATTCAAAAAATCAAAACTGTATGGTTTTTACCAAGGTACCCTCTTCAGTCGACTTTGTCCCCTTGAACGACTTCCCTCCTAGAAATGTGAAGTCCTTACTTAGCTTCGCGAAATCGGATCTAGGCACCTGCAAGCTTAAATCATAGGAAATCGCCTCTAATCCAAAATTAGCAGATCGGTTGCAGTTCTGACTAGCTTTCATAACTATACTCGTCAACCTCTTTAAGCCGAGTATGGTATGAAGATATTTTTGAAAGTAAAGAGAAAACGTGGCCAAACATTAGAAATCGTTAAGATGGAAAGTCAGAGAGGATTCTAGACACCTTTTGAGGTATACTAAGGATTGTAAAGGTTGGTTTCGAAGGCATGGTAGGTTATGTGTACACGACATGGATGATTCAACGAGTGCGGTTTGTCGAGCGGTTTATGAATTATGTTCGATGTATAACCCAATTGAGACATCCGTAATAATCCAAACGATATGAAGATCTCTGGCCTTCATCCATATTAGCTGTACTACCGAAGGAGGATTAAAGATTAATATTTTATAACCAAATCCTAGTCGTCACTACTTCTCAATTCTTTATTGGTTGACCAAGTTCAGAAGGGAAAGCTTGAATGGTATAAACTTTGATTTAAATTTGAAAGATATTACCCAGAGGTGAACGAGATGCAAAATTATTTGAGTTTACTTAGTACTTCGAGATTTCAAGTTTCACGTCTAATCCACTGGATAACAACAATGAATGAAGAGTACATTGCTTTAACAAAAAAATAGTTACACTGTGTTGATAGGAATAATTTTGCAGAGAAATTATAAAATAGGGATTAGTTAGGATTAGTTAGGCTTAGTTAGGCAAATTTGTACAGACATATGTTGAAATTTTGGTGTATAATAAATAAGAACAAGAATATAGTCGATTGTCGAATCAATTGATTTCTGCTTCTATACTCTATTGAAATTTGGGATGAAAGGCAGTTGTGCTGTTTTTATTCAAATTTGATGGTCGGTTAAATATATGCGTATTACATTCCTTCCAGATATGTTAGTTTACGCAACATTTCCCTTTTTCAGTCATTATTATGTTTATCTTATCCCAATCCATAGAAAAATAGTAATATAGATGTTGAGGAATCTAGTTAGATTGTCAAAGCAATGAAATTCATTAAACCAAATGAGACTTGGTATTCACAAAAGTATCCCTTCTTAAGAAGATTGTCCATGCGAACGACTGTGCAAATTTGGTAGAAAGTTGAACATATCCAAATGGCTTAGAAATCTTTGGGAAACATATAATTCTTCATTTTTAAAATAGATTGTCATCGCTAAGAAGTATGGAGCTATGCCGGATGGAAAGGGCGACAATTTTAAGCCGTAGCGCGGGAGCAAAGTTGGACATATATTACAATTTATACGAAGAAATCTCAATTTTTCTCTTACATTAGAAAATTATAATCTAATAAATTCAAATATTTCCTTTTTCACAAAATTCTGACATAAAACGGATCCTATATATTCAATTAAAGTTCAAATGTTCAAAGATTACTTTCTTGTTTTAACTCTATTCTCAAAAATTGATTTCAAAATTACATCCTTATTTAATTAGATATTGGGGATTATGTAAAACGGACTATACTATTGTGTTTGTCTCGGAATTTTGGTTAAGTTAGACTCCGAGTTTGCGTAAAATGGGCACCATATGAGAAAGATACTAAGGTTAGAAGTAGAATAAAATTCGGTGTTGGATAAATTTTAGTAAAGACCAGTTCTACATCAAGAATAAATAAATAAATAACCATTCCTTATTATAGATAAAATTTATTTGTGATTTCTAAAGAATTTGAAATAAAACCTGGGATTTTGAATTCTTGTATTTAAAATTTAACTTAAGCAAAGTAAATGGATTAAAGTGAATAAATTGATTAGGATCAATTCGAATGAATTTAAAAACATATGAATGGAATATGATGACTTAAAAGATTTATTACATAAATTCCATTTCAACTAGGTTTAAGAACAGTGTAGTTAACGACACCATTCATGACAAACCCTAAATCCATTTCGATATTAAATACTGAGCTATGAATAGAAATCGTATTGACTTATATACACGACAGTCACCTTCGAAAGAACCTATTCAAACAAGGTATAGAAAAGGCGGATGCTGAAAAAACAACAAATCCTATTCGAAGATCTCGAAGCAACTGGCCGGTGCAAGTCCAACTGCCTCGAATAATTTTCTTGAGCCCCCTCACATTAAGCTGACTGCCTATGGTTGCTGGTGCTTAGCTCAATTCCTACTTTCACCATTGCTAAAATGCAATTTTCAAATGTAATAAAAAAAATCATGTTTTAAAATGCATTTTCCAAATTAAGAGAGAGAAATCTGTTTTGAAACAGCTTTGAAACTGCTATTACATACTTAAAATAAGGCTAAACTGCGAAATTCCAGCTACTTTCGTTTTTGATCAAACCAAATTATATGCTTAGCCTCAATTGTTGTGATTCCAATGAGCCCAATTTCACTGAATTCCGATAATGTATGAACATACTACGATCGTTTAATGTATTAAAATTTGAACTGGACATAACTAACAATCTATAACATGAAATCTAGATCTTCCTCTTTCATATGAAAATTATAATCAACAAGATTCAAACGTTTCTTGTTTCATGGAATTTCGGTTTATACTGGGTCTTGTATATTCAATTGAAGTTCAATTTGATTTGGACATAACTTGCAATATATAAGATGAAATCTTCATTTTTCTCTTTCAATAGAAAATTATAATCTAATATATTCTATCGTTTCTTATTTTAAAGAATTCCGTCTTAAAATGGATTATGTATATTAAAATGAAGTTCATTTCATGCACTTAAAATCAGGTGTTACCTTTGTGAACTTTTGTTAATTTTGCGGTTTTCTTCGGCAACAATGAAGCATTGTATATCATGATTTTAGTTGTTGATTGACTTTTTCAGTGTGAAACTTAAAACAACGATTTCTCCCAAACCAATAAACAAAATTCTTCATATGACCACTCTACTGAAATGTAAACCATCATTTAGATCTAATGATATTGATTTCAGCACCTAATTTGATCCCTATCAAAAGTTATTGCCAGAACAGTATAATAAATGGGAATTATTTAATCAAATATTTAGAATTAATTAAAAACGGCTTTATCATTGTGTTCATCTCAGAATTCGGTCTCAGATAGAGCCCAAGTTTTTTGTAAATCAATCAACGTATGAGGAAGTTATGAGCATTAGAATTCTTGTACAGGGATAAATTTTGACTGGGATCGAATCAGGTGCTGAGGTTGGTCTCATTGGAAAGAAAATGGTGTTGCCAATTCCATAAAGTGGTCACATTAAATATTTGGCTCAACGGTTTGGGAGGAATTGTCGTTTTCGTGATTTAAATTGGACATAACTAACAATTTATAACATGGAATCTCGATTTTTCTCTTTCATATGAAAATTATAATCAATTAGATTCAAACATTTTTCATTTCATGGAAATCCAACTTATATCCGATCCGGTATAACCAGTTAAAGTTCAGGATAAATGTACAAGTCTCGTGGACTAATATTAGGCTAAGACATCACCGTACTCAAGCCGCAATGAAAACAAACACCAGAATCATCGAAATCATCATACACATCTCAAGCGAGTTAAATTATCAATAAAGGAAGTACCCTACTCAAAAACATCAATATAAAATAATATATTCAGTAAATATCCAACAACAAACAATCACAGCACACAAATATTAAACCAACTTATATTCAGTAGGATAAAACCGAGTGAGTTATGCTCACTTTGATTCCATTCGCCGTCTAATTAAATATTGGGAATTAAGTAAAACGGATTGTACCATCGAGTTCATCTCAGAATTCTAGTTCCGATAGACTCCGTGTTTGCGTAAAACAGGTATTGTATGAGGAAGATACAAAGGTTAGAAGTTTATGTTTATAGCAAAATTTGACTTATCTTTAGCAAATGTTTTTTTAATTTTACCTCTAAACCAATTATTTAAAGTACCATAATAACATAAAATTAGATAATATGGTAAAAGCTTGGTTAATTTGATTAAATCGATAACCAAAAAAAATAAACCCGATTTCCACTTCTTGTCCAAATTCACATTCAAACTACGTTTTTCTCCAAATTCTCCAATGGAAATAATTTAACATCTTTATAAACTTCGCTTGTAAAATCGAATTCTTGACTTATTTATTAAAAAAAATTACTCAAAGCTTAGCATATAGGGTTTGAAATGAGTGGAATCGATACTAGAAAAATGGATTCTGAAAATAAAAGGTTTCGAAATATAATTTTAGGAAAGTCTAAATAATTTTAAAATAATTTTTGAAAGGGAATTTGTTTTCGAAATACTTCTAACCTTCATATCTTCTTCATACAAAGTTTGTTATATGCAACTCGGAGTCTATCTTAACCAGAATTCCGAGACGAACGCAATGTTACAATCTGTTTTAAGTCTTGTACAGGGCATAACTTTTGGCTAGTGTTGAATCAGGTGTTGAAACCTATGCCATAGGAAAGGAAATGATGTTTCCTTTTTTTTGTAGAGTAATCACACTAAAGATCTGGTTAAGCGGTCTGGGAGGAATCACTGTTTTTGTGTAGAGTTAGGGTTCTTAGATGTATTAGAATTTAGGTTTAGATTTCAGGCCAATAGATTTGGGAACATTCCACAACATCGCACGCTAAAACACCCCAGAACTGATCGACCACGTGCACACTGGGTGCGCACGCTGCCCAATTTGGGTCTGAGAGGTAAATAAGTACCCCAACTTGAATGACTTCAGGATTATTTGAGGATGGTATTAGTTTGTAATGAGAAAGATGTTAAGGAAAATTTATTATTTCCATATAAGAAATAATAATGCAATGTTAAATGCAAGATTTTATGAGTGGTCGGTGATATTTTGGGTTGATCAATGCACTAAAATATCTTTTTGTTCCTATGAATAGATTTTTTAGGGATAACTTAATTAAATAATCAGAATTAAGTCAAACCAGCATAAGCCATTGCGTTGTCTTGGAATTTGGGTTCAGATACACCCCAAGTTTGCGTAAAACGGATAATACATGAAGAAATTTGATTTGGACATAAATCAAAATCTATAATATGAATTCTCAATTTTTCTCATCCACTGGGAAAATATAGTTCAATAGATTGCAACGTTTCTTGCTTCAAAAGAATTCCGACTTAGTACGAATCATGTATATTCATTTGAAGTTCTATTTTGTCATGAACTTATGGCAGCCTAATGGTGTCAGATTAGCTTGAAAGTTGATATACATGTTCAAAAAATATTCTACTACAACATAAAAAAGAATCACACTCCAATGATCAGAGATCAAAAAGATATAGCAGCCCAAATTCATATTAATTATGACTTACCATACAACTATTGGCAGTGATATTTAAATAAGAAGCTTCATCCTCTAGCTTTCCAAAAGACCTAAATATTTCAAATCTCTTACCAATATATATTCCCTCAAAATTTAAACCTACAATATAAAACAATGTCTTCCACTTTAAATAATAACCAAAACAAATCCTTTTCATTTCTTATGCCTATGAAGGCTCGTTTCGACGTTTTACGCACTCAAGGGTTATCATACTAGAGGAATCTATGAAGCCATTGAACAAGATTTTTATCTAACAACGTTATCTATTTTATAGACAACATGGGCTATCTACTAGAAAATGTGTGAAAATATGGTTACACGATAGAGATCACCATGTAACACGCACATATGTTCTTCTAAATTATGTAGAAATATTTTAGAGCCCATAACTTTTTCGTACGTTGTCTGTTTTATGCAAACTTGGGGTCTATCTAAAGCATAATTCTGAGACGAACGCAAGGTATTGCCGGTTTTAGTTAGTTTTGAATATTTATAATGGTTATAGTGTGTTATATTAATAAAATGGATATTATATAATGAAATATTCAGAATTAAGTAAAAATGACATTATCGTTGCCTTCGTCTTGGAATTTTGGTTCAGATAGACCATAAGTTTGCATAAAAAGGAGAAGAGAAAGTTATGAACTTAACTCAAAATGATGGAATTTGACCATGAAACTTTAACCGATGCATTCGTCTCGGAATTCTGGTCAATTTTCATGTTTGGGGTTTCGCAACTTAGTCCGTATGAAAAAGTTAAACAAAATATCTTGAAATCTAACCATTGGATTTCAAATATTTTGTTTTTATTTGAAAGATCTTTTAATTATGAATCCAATGTTTTAGGTTTAGGCGAATCCGACAGTCGGATCTCCCGTTATGTCTAGAAAACCTAAAAAGATGCCTAGAATGACAAGAAGCATGCGCTTTAAACAGGCATCCAATTAAAGACGAAGAGCAAACTGTTGTAATCCTAGTAGCGTTATACTTAAAACTGTCATATCTTACTCAATTGTAATCGGAATTTGATGATCTACCCATCAAAATGACTGCAAGAACCAAGGCCAACAATCTGGAAAAGGAGTTGGGATGAAATAATACAAATACCTGGGTGAAATATGAGAAATACCATGAACAAATCCCCCGTTTGATTGTGAAATTATGGTTTGTTGTTGAAGGAGAGAGTAGAAGATTGAAGAATGAGAAGACTGATCCCCATAATGTGACTCTTAGGGTCTTGTTTATAGAAAATTTAGGCCCCCTTGCGTATTTTTATTGATTAATAAATATTCCATTCCTTAATTGTCTTATTTGTAATCCTAAGAAGAATGTTAGTTCTTCCATATGACTCATCTCAAATTTTCGTGTCATAATATCTAAGAATTCTTTATTCATCTAACTGATAATGCATATAACCTATTCGTTCGTTATCAGAATTGCGCAAAATTTTGTACCATTGGAATCATGTGGATGCGGGCTAAACAATGGAACTAGTTTGGAGCGATTTGGTGCTCCTTACAATTTATGGCAAAATAAAACGCCTTCTTGTACAGGGCATAACTTTTGACTGGGATCAAATTAGATGTTGAGGTCGATTTCATTGGAAAGGAAATGGTGTTGCCAATTCCCTAGAATGGTCACATTAAAGGTTTGGTTCAATGGTCTGAGAGGAATCGCTGATTTTGTATCGTATTTCGTCCGTAACTTTTCGTATGGACTCCATTAGCGAAACTCCAAACATGAAAGTTGACCAGAATTCCAGGACGAACGCATTTGTTAAAATTTCATGGCCAAATTCCATCATTTGTAGATTTTGTATAGGGAATAACTTTTGATAGGGATCGAATCAAGTACTAAAATCAATTTCATTGGAAAGGAAATGGTGTTGCCAATTTCGTGGAGTGGTCACATTAAAGATTTGGTTCAGCGGTTTGAGAGGAATTGTTGTTTTAGTAATCCGAAAACTTTTATAACACGAAATTCATACAGAAAATATTTTATTATTTTTCCCAAGCAATAGAATTGAAAATACTCTGAAATCCTCTTTTTGAACATAACTTACAATTTATGAAGTGAAATCACAATTTTTTACATTTTTTAGAAAGGTATGGTTAATAGATTCTAACGTTTGTTGTTTCATCAAATTCTGACTTATATTGAACACTGTACGTTCTGACATAATTAAATAAATTCTTAAGTAAAATTTACCCTTCTATTTCACAAATCAATTTATTTTAAAATATTTCATTTATTAATTAATTAATTGTTGTTCGTTAAAATTTTGGTTGCCACATTCTCCATCTTAAAGGATTTCGTCCCAAAATCTCTAAGGTAGTAGAATTGTATAAATGTTTTTATAATATAAGAATAACAGCTAAATATGGCCAAATTTACTTTCGAAACTAGTTCCATTAAGTCTGTAATATGGGTATTTAGCTAGAAACAACAGTGAGCACGGAGATAAAGATTATAGATTTAAGTTATAGATGCTCAGATCCTCTGTAACGACCCGCACTTCTACTCACTTCAAACCGACCAAAAACCGAACCCACGTCGATTCAAGGTAGGCAAAAGTATGTTTCCTTAGGGTTTACCAAAGCAAACACAGCGGAATACAAAGCTCACAGCGGAACATATAAAATATAATAAGAATATATTATTGTAGCAAAAACATTTTTGAATACAAAATCTGATTTTACATTCCATTACTCCATGAAGACTTAACATAATATACCAATAGTAGAGTACGTCCGGCCTTCATATGAAACTCCAGCTCTCTCTAGAACTCCAACTCTTCAAGCTTGAACCCGATCTTGAAAAATGAAAAACAAACTAACAGACTGCCCGTGTGGAAATTGTGGGCACCCGCAGTTTGCAAGGGGGGAAAAACTACGAGTCAGTCATGGGACTGGTGTGAGAAAACTTCATTAACTAACCTTATACTTGTCCTTATTTTGAATAAGGAATCTCGGGACCACGCCACATGTCACGGATCGGGTTTCCTCACAAGAATATGTGCACAACCATAACTACCAGAACCAAGCATAACAACCAGAACCAAGCATAACAACCATAAACCAAATTTTGAAAACATGACTTTAGAAAAATGAATGATTATAAGCCCCAGTTCCCATCACACAATGCAAGCGCACACCAGAGGATAGGGGTTTGCCTTATAATCGCAAAACATGCTTGATATAGTTTAAAAACCAAACCATTTGATATTATAATAATGTCAAGGGTGTGGAAAAATCCTTTCCAAATATAAATTTATAAATCTTAGCTCGCATAGTTCCCCATCCCACTATGTTGGCTACATAGGTATACAACTGAAAGTCGTAAAGGGTTTCGTATTGGATGTTGGATTTCCATCAACGAGCATGGGCTAAGGATCTTCCCAATCCATTTCGGAACCCCCAGCTAGGTTCTAGGATCCCGTCTAACTCCTTTAGAGCGGCAGGGTCGGTCCACCCTACTTCGTGGATTAGAGTAACAGCCTAAACATAATGTCCCTCAGTCTGTGTGTAGACTGACATCTAGGTATGTTGACCTAGTCCGAGGCGCCTCATCCAAAAAACCACATAAGAAAATGCCTGGGCTCCATACCATGGCGTTACCTTTTGCTAGATGGAATGTTAAGTCCCTACCCCAGCGGTCTATAATCCTGTTTCGGCTCATTCCGGGTCATGAGGCCTGCGATGTCACGTCATACCCAAAGCTTTACATTTAAGCATGCTTTGGTCTTCAACAACAAGGCCCTTCTTTTCAACAAAATCCTTGATCATTTCCACTTATCTTGCCACTCTGTCATTCCTTAAAACACAATCTGTTATTCACCAAAATACAACCTTTGAGCTCGTACGTCTCTAAGAAGGGTGTTAAGCAAGAGAATAAATTCTCCGCCACCAAATAGATGCATGTTTAGTAAATGTCAGTCTGTATTTTGTAAAATACAGTGTCAGACACGAAATCCATCAAGAAGTCCATTCCAGGAATAGGAAGGAAACCGAAGGCACTTGATTCCATGTCCCTGCCTGGGAGTGCAAGTCCTTGCAAACCAAATCACTTCATGTACGATTAGATTATGCCGTCACTTTAACCTCATATAAGACGTCGCCCAAGGCATCAATAGGCCATCCATCCAATGTGAAGAAATCTAGGTCTTCCACCATTGTTGTCGATATCTTGACATCAATGTTACGTCGTATAATTATTTGGAATGGGTAAAACCCTGGCATTTCCAAATAAATAGCGTATCTTTAAAACCAATAGGTATACAGAATTTCATGAACCTCATTCCATTTCAGAATATTCTTTTATTCATTAAACTGTGAATTATTTCCATAAATCTTATCAAAGATTTAATTATTTAAACCTATTGTTTAAATCTTTCCTTGAAACCATTATAGAAGATTTTACAATATCTTCTCACAATCTAAACCAAATTAAGATTTATCAACTAGTTTGATTAACGAGCCTTACCGAAGTAATCATTCGTTTTAATTTCCAATTCCAACCTATTCATCCCATGGAGAAAAACTTGTAACACTCCATATCTAACATCCATGGTGTTACTGGTAAATTCAATTACCATCCAATGTTTTAAATCCAATTAAATATTTAATTATCTCATGGAGTAAAACTGCTAGTACCCCATTCTCGAACACTTATTGAATTCTGTAAATTAAATTACCCTATTCACATTTTAATCTAATTAAGGATTCACTAAACCTCCATTTGGTTTTCATCTCAAAAATCATTACTTAATGATTATTCAAATTTAGGAAAATCAATCCTGTCTTTAACTAGGTTAAAGAAAAAATGTCGTTTAAAACATTATTCACGATAATCCCAAAATCATCTTTCATTTCATATGGATTCTTCATGGATATCTAAACAATCCTTAATCGATATAAGTTTCCGTATCAGACTAATACTATAAATGGAATAACGGCAAGACTTTTTAAATTCCATAAATAGTAACGGTCTTCCTTCACAGTAGCTCATCTAGATTATTAATAAATCGAATTCCACTCAATCCCAATTTAATTTATTAAATTGGAAACCTTTACTTTGGAAATTCCATTATAGTTAAAAGATTTATAAATTCCAAATCATATCTTCATGGTTAACTGGGTTTAAGAACTAGTGTAATTTAAAACACAGTTCACAATGAACCCAAAATCATCTTCAATTCAGTTCTTATTCTTTCCTTTTCAAAAGTTCTCAATTTCATATCCGACAAATATTGGAACTTAATTCAAACTTCTGTGTTTCTTTGATTATTTTATTCTTAAAATAATCATTTAAAAATAAATTTTTGGAATGAGACTCGTTCAACTCTTGTATATCCGAGAAGTTGGGTATATACAAACAGCCGATAAACATAAACAAGATGTCATGTGTCTAACGAGTTGTAACTAAACTCGTTCGTTATTTAAGATCAGATGTTGGTGTCATAGTTGGGTTCCATTTTATTAATTAACAACCAAACAGTATTCATAACCATTGATCAACCAAATCAAACATCCAAACTAAATCAAATTCATCCAACATCTTCCAAACATGAATAATAACTCCATATTTATTAGCTAGAAATTCACATCTTAACATAAGCATGTTATGGTGCTAAAACCCATGTTATAAGTTTCTGATATCCATAAACCTAACTTTCAACAAAAGCAATATTCAATTAAGGTCTAACTTCATGTATCTAAATAAAATGTCTCATTTCTCCTTATGATTTGTGAATATACACTTGAATATTTTACCTATATACGTAATTACATATATATAGGTCGAGCCTAAAAGGGTTCAATTTCTTTTTTACCAACCTTAACCGTAGTTATTAACCCACAAAATTTTCACATAAGATCCAACTCCTTGAATTTCAATTAAAGGTCCAATCTTTTCATGTATAAACAAAAATTTACACCTAAAGATCATATCTTTACGTATGATTTTGCATAAAGGTCAAATCTTTAGGAATCTAATGCACTAACCATATCAAATCACTTAATAATAACCCAAAGATATTAAATCAAGGCATGTATATTAATGATATTCCATAAAAGTATGATTTTTGTGAACTATCATAAGGTGTTTCACTTCCAAATCTAAACAAGATGCCATTTTAACTTTATGAAACTACTTAAGGGTTATTAAAAAACATACACTATCAATGTAACCACAAACATACTATAAATTTTCTAAGAAACATTTCATCAAACATCAAATGTGCATCACATAAATTAGCAACCATAACCCTTAATACGTTTAGATTTCCTCACCCCGTGAAGTCCAAGCATTTGCCTAACGATCTCTAGCTCCAAGATCTACCTCCTTTTTTTCTTCTTCTTTCTTTACTTTTTTTATTTTATTTTATATGTTATTTTCGGCCATGGAAAGCCATGGATGGAGGAGCTTTAAGGTGGAAGAGAAGGAGGAGAAGGAAAGAGGTAAGGATGGAATGAAAACGAGAAGAGTGTAGGAGCCTTTTAATAGCCATGTTTAAGGACATTTATGTCATTAACATAGGGACGCTTGTCATATTACTACCATTGCTTAACATATAAGTATACATGTGCTAAGGCTTCCTTAAGAAGCTATAAGCTTAAGGAAGAAAAAAAAACCCAAATTGTCTTCTAACACATATTACCCCCTTTAGCTTCTTTGAGAAGCTATGGACTTAAGGAAGAAAAATTCAAATTGTCTTCTTATACTTGTTACTCTCTTTAGCTTCTATGAGAAGCTATGCACTTAGGAAAGAAGGCACTAGAAAGAGCTTAAGGAGGAAGGTACTAAGTATGCATAAGACAAGTATTAAGAAGCTTAAGGAGGAAGGCACTAAGAATTGGCTTCCAAGAGAAGCTACCAAGAATCGGCTTCTAGGAGAAGTCATGTACATATGACTAAGCTTCTAAGAGAAGCTACTAATGCTTTGGCTTCCACGAGAAGCTATTAAGGATTAGCTTTCTTGAGAAGCCATCTTTAGCTTCCAAGAGAAGACACTAAGGTTTGGCTTGGCTTCCAAGAGAAGCCACTAAAAATTGATTTAGGAACTGTTTTAGTTCAACATATCTTGACATAAGTACTTAAATTTAAATGTCACAAATTAAAATACTTAGCTACTTACTACATCAAATTTCAATATCGACAAATATTTTCAAAGTTGAATATTTCGTTAATTCGATATTTAATTAAATCGAAATTCAAATGTTATATTTTAAAACTAAAACCATATATACATTTTTAAAAATTCGTTCAATCCTATTGAAATTCTTATTCTAAAATTGACTAAAATTTCAGGTCGTTACATCCTCTGTGCAGACAAGTCAACAAATCCAAATTAAAAGGAAAGCAGCGTAGATCCAAATCAGATTAAAGGATTGTGCGCAGTTAAGTGGATTAAACTTTAATTGGATGAAAAGGAACTAATATAAGTCAGATTTCTTTGGAACAAGAAACATCCGAATCTGTTGGACAATATTTTTCTAATGGAAGAGAATACTAAAGTTTTCATATTGTAGATTTTGTTTTATATCCAAATCAAATATTCAAATGCCAGTTTCAACCTGTTTTGACCATCAAAGATCACCGCGACAACGCTAATCGAAATGTCTACCTCTCCTCTACATTTTCCCTTTAAAACCCAAGGCCTAACTCCTTTTTCCATTGAGAATGAGTGTAGAGACTAATTTGATTTGGACATAACTCACAATCGACAAGACGAATTATCGATTTTTCACTTTCATTAAAAAACTATAGTTCAATAGATTCTAACGTTACTTGTTTCAATGAATTCTGACTTATATTGGATCTTATACATTCATTTAAATTTCGACTTAAAACGATGAATTTTAGGTCATTTGTTGTCAATCTCCCAATCAATATTGTCTATTGATTTAAAACATATCAAATGTTGAACCTAATGAAACTTTAACCTTTATATCTTCTTCATGCGACGTCCATTTTACGCAAACTCGGACTCTATCTGAACTAGAATTCCGAGATGAAAGAAATGGTATAATCTGTTTTACTTAATTTCCATCATTTAATTAATTATTCTTTAGTTTATTGCTACAGAATTATCAATATCTTTCTCATACAATCTTCAAATTCAGCAAATGAATATATTATACTGATCAGAAGAATGAACCCATCACAATAAAGCGGATCTGATCATCAAATTCTGAAAGATGTGAAAATACAAACTAATTACGCATTATTTCAACACACAAGCATGGATAAATATTTATGAAAATCCTTTCATTTGAATATGTTAAACACGTGTAATTTGTAAAATATAATTTACTGCGAAGTGTTTGTAACGATCGGGAATTCCGCTCGATCCGAATCAGTCGCTAAACCGACCAAGACCGTTCGAAACCCCTAATTGTTATGAGAACACGACAAATTCGAATGCAAACAGAAGAACATTTCATTGTTTATTACAACAGTTCCATCAGAATACAAGAATATACAGAGTATGAAAAAATATTACACATCATAAATTATCAGAGATTACAATAAATTATATAGCAGTGGAAAAATAATACAAAACACAACTGAAAGTAATACACGGATACAGAGCTTTCTGAGTATCATTCCAGCTGTAAACTAGATTCCTATAAATATAAATCTGCAAAACCAAAACTACTAGCTGCCCGTGTCAAAATAAGGGCACCCAGAGTTTAGGTTAAAACAATAAACTCCAGGTCAGTCATGTGAGTGGTGTGAGAACTAAAACTGTTATTAATCTTTATTTTAAAGTTAGGTAAATCAAGGGACCACGCCGTATAACACGGAACGGGTTTCCTCCCAAGAATACCAGTGCATAAAACAAACAGCGCAATGCTAAATAAAGAAAAATGAAGCTATTATAAGACCCAGGTCCCATCACACAATGCAACACAAGCTGGAGGATAGGGTTTTCCCTTATAATAGCCAAAGCATGCTTGATACGTTAAAAACAAATCATTTTATACTATTATAAGTGTATATTGTCAAAACAATTTCAATCATAAATATCAATCATAGACGGCATGGGTACCATATATCATGTCGCCATACTAGGCTCTACAATCAGAACCGCAAATGTCACGTATTGGAAGTTGGGTTCCCATCTGAGAACAGAAGCAAAAGATAGTCCTTTACCGATTCGAGACGCTCTAGCCCGTGTCTCAGGAACAGCCGCAACTGCCCCATGGGTCGTCAGGGCCGGTCCACTGATGTGGATTATAATGCCTGAACACTGCGTTTCCCCACCCTTTGGGGTGTCAACAAGTTCAATGACTCCATCGGTCCCGGATCGACCGATATATCCGAGGCGCCTCGCAACAGCAACAACCACATAAGTCAAACTCGTTAGGACATGTAAAACCACTAACGCCACTTCTAGCTAAAAGGAAACGCATGCCCTCCCTGAAGTCCTCTCCCGTTTATGGTTCACAACTGGGGTGTGAGGCTCGCTAATCAACGCTACACAAAGCTATGCCACACAGGCCGTGCTTTGATCATCAACCAAAAGACTTTGCTTTTCAACAGAAGCCTTGATCATATTGCCACTTAGGCATGCCACACAGGCAGTTCACTCCATGCGTTTGATATCCATCAATATATAACCTCTGAGCTCGTACGTCTCAGAGAAGGGCGTTAAGCAAGAGAATAAATTCTCTGCCGCCAAACAGATATATATTTAATAGAAATCAATTACACAGAATAAAATCCAATGTCAGACACACAGTCCATTTACAAGTTCGTTCTGGGTCTGAACGAAATCGGAGGCACCTTGTACTTTGCATATCCATCGATCTCCAAGTACGTCTGGACGATCACCAACTGATTCCCTCCTTTTAGGTGCACGGCCCAATCAAGATCATCAGTAATTATCCAACCGATGTTGAAGACCTCCGGTCTTCGACCACCGTCTTCATCCTCGACACCACGTCGAATCAGTTATTCAGAATGGGATAAACCCGATCTTTCTGAATAACTAGCGTATATAATAAACAAGTGTTACACAAACATAACATACGCCTCATTACAATTCAGAATATTCTTTCATTCAAATATTCTTATACTTTGGGAAAGGTTCCCATTAATTTTATCGAAGATAATTTTTTTAAATTTATTCTTTAATCTTCTTTGAATATCAATTCAAACTAGTCGGGATTAGCGAACCACACCGAAGTAATCATTTATTTTATTTCCCAATCCCAACCTATTCATCCCCTGAAGTAAAACTAGTCATACTTCGTATCTAACACCATGGTGTTATCGGTAAATTCAATTACCATTTCACTTTCAAATCTAATTAAGGATTTAACTATCGCCTGGAGCAAAACTGGTGATACTCCATTCTCTACCATTTCAATCTAATTAAAGATTCATTAAAACCCCACTTAGTTTTAATCTTCACAGAAATCAATATCCTGTCTTTAACTGGGTTAAAGAACCAATGTCATCTAAAACACGGTTCACGAAAAACCCAGAATCACATTCATTAATTATCGGGTTAAAGAACAAGTGTTATTTAAAACAATGTTCATGATAAACCCAAAAATCAATTCAAATTCAATTCCAATTAAATACCATTTAATTGGTACACTTCTTTGAATATAAATAAAAAGATTTAATCTTTTGCTCCACTGGGTTTAAGAACAGTGTTAATGAAGACACCATTCGCGACGAACCCAAATCACATTTGATATTAAATACAAGGCTCTGAATAGAAAATATATCGGCTTATATTCAATATCAAATTCTACGACCAACAAATATCGTATTGGAAAGAGCGATATAAATATATCTTTCAAATTTCCATAACAATATCTATATAATCCCGAAATCCAACATCGAAATATTCCAAAGATAATTCGATTCAAATCCATTCCAACTCAATTATTGGAAATTCTGGTTATTTTCAAAACCATTTCAAATCCACTTTATTTATTTTAAAAATAAATAGAATTATAATTCTAGTTCGAAACTAGTTCATTTCGATAAAAATCTATTTTTTTCTTTTCAAATATGGAATTTTTCATCCCAATTTTTCACAAATCATTTCTTATGATTTTACACAAATTATTACTATTTTTAATAATTTTATCAAGGCCCGTACAATCGATTTCCATCAACGGTCATCGAAATGCACTTACAGCGACCTTTTACAAATTTGATTTGGACATAATTTCAAATCCAACCGTTAGATTTCAAATCTCTAATATTCGTCAGAAAGCTCTTTTCGATACGAACCCAACGGTTCCAGTTTTAGGAGAATCCGATGGTCGGATCTCCTGTAATGTCCACTCGAAGTCAATGGTCGAAATTCGCGAACTACCGCGGCGAGGCGCATTCTATTCAGGCCATTATATATATAATATATATATATATATATATAATATATATATATATATATATATATATTTCGTCGATTTCCTTTCAAAACATATTTTATAATTCGTTTTAAATTCGTTTTCAAAACGATTTCAACTTCATATTCAATTTCTAATCAAAATTGAATATTCCACATCATCGATATACAAATGATAATATTTTCAAAACGTTAAATTTTGAAATCACTTTCTTTTCTATATTCATTATAAAAATGAATAAAATCGATATAAATATCGTTCACGTCAAAATGGCGTCAATCTAATCAACACGGCTTTTATTCAACACATGAATATTTATTCTATTCAACACATGAATATTTATTTTCAATTCAACACATGAATTTATTTTCTATTCAACACATGAATTTATATTTCTATACAACACATGAATTTATTTTCAATTCAACACATGAATTTATTTTCAATTCAACACATGAATTTATTTTCTATATTGGAATGAGGCCCAATCAATTACCATATAATGTTTATTATATGGATTCCCTGCAACACATGTATATAACAGCAATGATAAATAATCAACCATCATCCAGAGTGCACCACACAACTGCGTTAGCATTAAATATAAATAATTAACGCTTACACAGTTTGTCAACCCATCGATTGACATACAACTAAACAATCGGGATTAGTGTACGTCAAATCTCATCCCAATACCCATGTAGGGTTTCAAATCAACAAACACAGATTTTATTTGTGCGGTTGGACGATGTGTAAAATTTATCATCCCAATCAATATTAGTCAAATCAGTGTATATAAACAAATCGTCCGATTTGTTTATAAATATTTATTTTATATACACGTTAAAAATTATATATTTTAACTATAAAATATTGTCCACTATAAAATATTTTATTTCATTCCACTTCACACAATCAAATTTCACAACACAACAATTAAACAAACAAGCCATCCATGGTCTGTGGACGACGGGTGTCGGGTGCTGCTAAGCACCGTCTGCATCCTAGTATATATTTTTAACTAGAAATAGAAATAAAAGTGAGGAGTTCTCACCGACTAGCTAAACCAAACGCCACGACTCTTCATATGTAGGAAATCTTTGTCGTTCTCACCTTTTGTCACTTTCGTTGCCCGTATTCACTACATATATAAAAATCACTTTTTTATATACTCTCTACTTCACGATAAAAATAAAGTTCACATTTTTATTTTACTTCATATATTGTAAAGATTATATTTTTATAACGCTAACTTCATAATAAAAATTATATTTTTATCACTTCTTTTCAATAAATAAAAATCATATTTTTACTATCTTGCCATCTTCTAATTAAAACAATATCCTTATCGCTATTCTTCAAAGATAAAAATCGTACTCTTTTATTCACTTCACATAGATAAAAATCTAATTTTTATCTTGTTAAAAATACGATCTTTTTAATTTAAAAGTTCTAATCTTTTTATTTTCAAAGCTCTTGTCTTTTTAATTTAAAACTAATTTAAATATGTTAAAACCAATTTCTACAAACGACTAAAACTGATTTATAAATAAGCTAAATAAAATAAATTAAAACTCACTTTGAATGGCTTGGACATCGATAGGAAGAAGGGGGGCTGCTCGAGGACTAGGCGCGGCAGGTCGAAGGACCACCAGCGGAGGTGTTGTCGGAGGCTGAAGGGGGCGGAGGGTTTGGCGGATTGGGGTACGGTTTCCATTTTGGGGGAGGCGGAGGGTGCAGTTTCAGGAGAAGAAGGAGGGAAGAGAGAGGAGGAGGAGGGGAAGACGGAGGGGAGGCGCGCCGGGGGGGGGGGGTGCGGCGGCGGGTTCGGGTATCGATTTGTTTTTTTTTTGTTTTTTTTGGTTTATGATTTGGAAAATCGAATGGGGGTGACTAACGGGGAGAGAGAAAAAGGGGTGAGGGAATTTTATATTATTGTTTTTTTAATTAATTTCAAAAAGCAACTTTTTATTTCGACCTCGAAACGAGACCCACCGCCTGTCGTCCATAACTAATTACCCCCATTCTGAACACAATGGGATAGGTATCGCAGGTCGATTCGATCGTTTCGATCCGTTTTCGTCAAAATCAAAATATAACTCTATATATTGCATTTGAACACACATTTCAATTTACCGGAGCCACATACTAACTCTAAAAATTCCCGAAAAATATTTTCTAGCTTGACGATACGGTCTTAAAAAAACTAATTTCGTCTAATTCTGAGACCGTTTGAAAAATGGCTATTTTCTGGTCGATCGAAATTGATTGAAACTGTTAAGACACGTTTAACTTCGCCACGCTCACATATTGATTCAGAAAATTTTGAATTTTGAAACCTAGCAATAATTTGACATCCCGGATCCAACAAAAGTGGTTTCGTCGAAAACTGAGGCCGTTTGCAAAATTCCCATTTTTAAGGGCCAGAATTCCTTAGCGACTATTCTGAACTTTCTACTGGACATAAGTTCTTGTCCCCGCTATGAAATTTTAATTTTTCAGATTCGTTGGAAAGATATTCATGAATAGATTCAAATATTTTTTGTTTCACTAAAATCCGGTTTATTTTGAATCCTGTACATTCATTTGAAATTTGAAATCGAATTTTCGAACTACCGCGCCATTTTCAATTCCTTTTATATATATAAGTAAATATTTATATTCTAACGACGATTCAAATAAATGTATACGTTCTATTTCTATTAAAAATAAATTTCTCGTCGTTTTTATTTAGAATAATTCATTTTAAATATTCAGAATTCACTAAAATTGCCAAAATAAAAAATTTTAATTGGCTTGGATTTCTAGGTTATTACAGTGTTTGCTATCATCATGTCTGAACTTTAAATGGATATATAGAATACGATACAAGTTAGATTTCAGAAAAACAAGAAACTTTAGAATCTATTTAACTATATCTTTATAATGAAAGTGAAAAATAGAGGTTTCACATTATAAATTCAGTTTGGGCTCTGTAAAAATAATATTTTGAGACTAGTTCAATATATATCATCACAATATGCATCAACTCATCAAATTATGTACACTACTTCAGATCCTTCATCACTAATAAATAAAGACATGCGCACTTTTTTAAACGGATTAGAATCTCGCCATAAAGCAACTATAATACTTTCGTGGCCCAATTCCAAATTATTCAAAATTCTTATATTATCCAATTACTATTTTATTAATTATTGTTATTTATTTTAAATTAAATAATCCTATAAGATTAAAGTTAAAATTAAATTAAAGTGTTTTATAGACTTGTTAATACCGTATCTCAGTAGTACGTTAACAGATTATCGAACGGTTGGGCTCGTTGGAACCGTACAAGCGTGGGCTACGAGAGATAGCGGTTTTGGATGCCTTAATTAATTTTTCTAAATTAAGTAAAACCAACTTTACCATTGTTTTAGTCTCGTTGGTTCGGATAGACCCCAAGTTTGCGTAAATCGAATAATATATGAAGAAGTTATGGGCATCAGAAGTTTGAGAATTGTATGTTGATAACTTTTCCATATGAACTCTATTCGTAACATATAATATATGTAAATTAATCGATATTGCTATGAACGCAATGGTACAGGTTTCATAGCCGAATTGTCACAACTCCTAAAAGTAAAAGGAAGAGCTTGAATAAGAGTTGACTTAAGAATTTATCAAGTAAACGTGTCGAGATTTAAATAAGATTTTCAAAGGCTATAAAATGAATATTATATAATTAAATATTCAAAATTAAGTAAAATCGACTTTACCATTGCGTTCATCTCGGACTTGGTCTGCGTTGTACATAGAATCGTAATTCCTTACTGATCTCTCATTCAATTAATTACTGGACCTGGTATACTAGGCTCCTTTAGTTCTTTGCTTCTATATGATAGAGTTGGTTCAATAATGAAATGCTTCATTGATCTGCCTGATACCTAGTCATACCCTAATCAAAACTACTATAGATAGACTATAGAGCACCCATAGGAACAAGTTCGGTATGTAACTGGATGCTAAGCTGCTATGGTAGTTTACTACTATAGGTATAGGAAGGTCAAACCATCATCCCGATCCAATAGCAATGGTTTTGAATCAAAATTCCATTCTAGTCAAAAGTTATAAGCGAAATAATATGTCTACACTTGCGCAGAAGCGTTGAATATTGAAATAATGAAGTATTGTTGTGTAGTAAAATAGTAATTTTATAAAATATCATCAACACTTGTTAGAAAGCATATATTTGGTATAATTGTTTTTAGAAGTAAAAGGTTATTGAATTTCCTTATTTTAAGGAATGATGGTCAAAGGGATTGAATGATAAAGGCCTATGTTTCATGAAAATATCCTAGTTATTAGTATAGGCTAGAACATTAATTTTGGAAAATTTGGTTTAAAAAATCTTTATTTTTTGAGTTACATCTCTTCTGAAGACTAAAGGACAAACTAAAGAAAACTAGAGCTTTGGGGTCGATCAACTGGTTCGATCGACCCCGCTTGAAACTTTGAAAATCTACTAGTTCTTTTCTCAAAATTAAAATCAAAAGTTTGGCTAATTTCGTTATATGAGGTAATAATTACGATGGAGAAAGAGAAAAAAATAGAGATATGGTTCAGCTAATCGAGGAAGGAAGATCGAAATAAGTTAAGGGGTAATTTGGATGCAGCTTTTATGGTTGAATCCTAGGTCCATTACACTGTTTTGAGAGATAACAGGTTTACCGAAAATATATTAACAGGTTTACTGAAAATTTGGAAGATGGATGATTACTTGACTTTCTGGTTCCTTGAATTACAAAACCGTAATCCATAAACCTAATTTTAAATCTTATAGCTAGTAAACCCAAAATTTATATGCCCATTTCTAATTCATTTCAATCAATCCAATCATTTTTAACAAAATTCGCTATCCACTTTCTTAATTAGCTCTTTTTTGCCTACTTCGAATTGACGTAACGAGAGATCCAACTGTCGGATTCTCCTAAAAACGGAACCGCTGGGTTCATATTGAAAGGATCTTTCAAATGAATATAAGAGGTTTAAATTTGAACGGCAGGGTTTTAAAGATAAGTCTATGAAATGGATTGAAAAAGCTAAAGGAGAAATGATTTGTTCCGTCAACCATAACTTTTTATCCACTTTGAGTTACTAGTACCATAACCAGTGAAAACAAATGTCTTCCATAAATCTATAGGCCTAATAGATTTCACCCATCTCATTCTAGTTTAGTAACCAAATAAATCAATATTAAAGGGCGCACAGTGAGAAAACCTTCGAAAGTAAATGGAGGTCAAAATGTTGAAGGCAAAAAGACACCTTTGAATTGACAAATCAGGAGATCTGACCATCGAGTTCTCTTGAAATTGGAATCGTTGGAACCGTAATGGTATGAGATTTCTAATATAATGAGAATTTTTGAAATCCAACAGTTAAATTCTAATATAAGTCCAAATTAGTTAATATGACAGTTGGGACTGCTAGTCAACTAGTAAAAAAATGACTAGTCAACTAGTTAGTATTTGGTAATATTTGAGGATAGATTTTAATAAAATAAATAGGTTTTTAATAAATTGAATATCGTTTTAACCTAGAATTTGGCTTGCCATAACCAAACAACTGACAAGTGTGATACAACGGAAACAGGCCACAAAGAAAAAAGAGTAGATGCTGAGGAGGAATATGTGAGCAAGGAAACTTGTATGCATCAAATACTTGATGATATGAGGAATTTGAACTAAATTTTTCAGAGAATAATGAAGAAATAACAAGTAAAAGCAAGAGAAAAAACAACGAAATGCACGATTTACAATGACTTGGGACTAACGAGCCTACGTTTACCTTATAATTTTTTGATTCAACAAGAAATTACAAGACAAAATTTCAGAACATTTACATTAAGCTTGAGAGATATTCATGGTCCAAAATAGTTTAATTGGAATCACTTAAAGAAATGTAAATTTTGAGATAGAATGAATCAATCACACAAGACTAATATTTCAAATCTAAGAAGTGTGTGAGATTCACCATTAAGATTGACTTTCTTGGTTAAAAACCAATATGAGATGGGTGGAACCTATTAGTCTTATAGATCTATGAGAGACCTTCGTTTTGACTGGTTATGGCTCGAGTAACTCAAACTGGATAAAAAGTTATGACTGATGGAAAAAATTATTTATGCCTTTGTTCATATTCATAATTTGTTTATTTTCATCTATTCATTTACAATTACACAAATAGCGATTTCTTCCAAACCGCTAAACCAAGTCTTTAATTTGATCAATCTACAAAATTCTCAACACCATTACCTTTCCAATGAAATTGATCTCAGCACCTGATTCAATACTAGTCTGATTTTCAAAATTCAAATCCTAATTTTAAATAGTATCCATTTTGACGCAAACATGGGGTCTATCTAAACTAGAATTCCGAGATGAATGCAATGGTAAAGCCAATTTTACTTAATTTTGAATATTTAATTAAGTATTTCCCAATAAATCCTCAATAGCACTTCAATTCAAAGAGTAATGAGTAGAGAGTGAGAAGAGAAGAAGTTTTATATAATTAGAGAAGAAATCAGCAATGTAGAAGTGTAGAAATTAATAAATTAAAATTTTAGATGTTATCCGTTTTACGCAAACTTAGGGTCTATCTCAACCAGAATTCCGAGATGAATGCAACGGTAATGTCAATTTCACTTAATTCTGAATATTTAATGGAAATGGGAGGATCTACACTCTCCGACTCACAATCTACCTGATGAAATCCTGTTTTTTCTCTCATATGTTCTTCACACTCAACCAAAGAATATACTTTGTTGATTAGAAAAACAAGCCTAATGCAATAGAGCAGATCTCGACATCAAATTCTAAAAGATGTGAATGCATGGTTCAAAATCAAGTAGAAATCAAATCTTTTATAATCAAATCAAAAATAAAATGAATATTAGTTAATTAAATATTCAAAATTGAGTAAAACCGACTTCACCGTTTCATTCTTTACGTAATTCTAGTTCAGATAGACCCTTGGTTTGCGTAAATCGGATAATGCATGATGAAGTTATGAGCTTATGAAGGCATCCAATTATTTATTTAACATGTTTATATCTTTATAACATAACCAACAAGGTAAGTTACCTCATTCGGAATAAAATCGTTAACATAACGATTATTTAAATTAAATTAACCCAACACAAAGCTTTTTAGAAAAATGAAGCTGTTATAAGACTCGGGCCCCATCACACAATGCAACGTAAGCTAGAGGATTGAGTTTTACCTTATAATGGCCAAATATGCTTGATACGAGGAAATAAAAATCATTTGATAAACTTTAAACGATTATACATGATTCGTTATAAGTCAGATTTCTTTGAAAAAAGAAACGTCCGAATCTATTGAACGATATTTTTCTAGTGCAAGAGAAAAATTGAGATTTCATCTTGTAGATTGTGAGTTATGTCCGGACATAACTCAAAATCTACAACATGAAATCTAGATATTTCTCTTTCATTAGAAAATAATAATCAAATATATTCGAATGATTCTTGTTTCAAAGAATTCCGACTTAAAATAAATTATGTATAATCGATTGAAGTTAAAAAAATCAAAATAAAAATAGTAAATAATGTTTAACATTGACTGATTAGTAAATGTTTAAATTTTTGGTAATCAAATATTAGATATATCAAAATTAATAACTAATAATATTTACACAATAATTAAAATTTAATAACTAATAATTTTAAATGAGTATGCCGGAAGATCCAACCATTGAATTTTCCTGAAATTAGAACCATTGGATATAATAAATATGTTAAGATCCAATGGTTAGATTTTGAGAAATGTTAAATTCAATTTTAAAGGGTTTCATTGATGATTGATCGGTAAGATTTCCATTTGGAAATACAGACTCCATTTTCAGTAAATAAAATATGAAAAGTAAAAATGGATCAGAATCCCACCACGGATGCAATCGCAATAATTTTGTGGCCTAAATCTCAGTTGTTCAAACATTAAAATGTTATTAACTTTTTATTCCATTAATAGCGAAATGAGTTGCATTACAATCGTGGCGACGAACAGAATATTATTGAACTGTTTTGGACAGAGATGGAGGTAGTTGGAAATAATACTTAAATTATACGGAATCCGTTTTAATTTGGAATTTTGTGAAACTAGAAAAGTTTGGATATATTTGATAATGATTTTCTAATAATAGAGAAAAATCGAGATTTTTTCTTATATATTGTGAATTGTGTCCAAATAAAAAAAAATTGATTTGGACATAACCCACAATCTATAAGACGAAATCTCGATTTTTCTCTTTCATTAGAAAATTATAGTACACTAGATTTGAACATTTATTATTTCAAAGAAATCTGACTTATAATGAATCCTGTACATTCAGCCTTTAACTTCTTTATATTAACTCAAAGATTAGAAATATAAGAATCTATCTGAACCGAAATTTCGTAACGGACACAACGGTAAAGTCTGTCTTACCTAATTTTGAATATTTAATTAAGTAATATTCATTTTATTATAATTAACTGAAGAAAATTTAATTGAATATTGGGAATTAAGTAAAATGGATAGTACCATTGCGTTCGTCTCGGAAATCTGGTTCAGATAAGACTCCGAGTTTGCATAAAACAGACACCATATGGGGAAAACATGAAGGTTAAGTTATTCTTTCCTTCATAACTTCTTCGTTTTAAGTCCGATTTTAGCAAACCAAATGTCCATCTTAACCGGAACTTCATAATGGATCCAATGGTGAAACCCCAGTTGCCCAATTCCCACTATTTTTCTAAATAATAATTATTTTATTATCTAAGGTCCATAACTTCTTCATATGTTACCAGTTTTACGCAAACCTAGGGTCCATCTGAACCAGAATTCCGAGACGAAAGAAACAATAGTGCCGGATTCACTAAATTCTAACTATTTAATTTTTGTTATTGTGTGTTTGGATGCTAGATTGGATGGTAAACTGTTTGCTTGGATGGTAGGAACGAAGAATACAATGTATTATTGTGTTTATTTAGGTCTGAGGGAAAATTCCTAAAGTTGGGAGAATTAATGACCCTTGTTTTACTTTACGGGATTGGCATCACCATTTCATTTCCAATGAGACTGACCTCAACACCTGATTTGATCCCAGTCAAAAGTTATTCCCTGTGCAGTAACACACTTAAAATCAGTTAAAGATGTTCTTGGTCATTAATTTGTCTATTTATTCACTAGTTTCAAAGAATACGATGTGTTTATATATATACACTATTCTGGAAATTCTTTAATTGAAACTTAGTGATATAAATGAGTATTATAAAGTATAAAATCATATGAAAACATAATGCCAGTTACTGTCTAAATAATTGGTAAATTTCGCTGTTAATTAAACTTTGCAGTTTCCACACCTTAAATAATTATTAATAACCTAATACAAATTGTAGTCACTAAAATTTATTAAATTCATTCCTTATAATAAAATTTATTAATAACCTAATACAAATTGCGTCCGTTACAAAATTCTTATTCAGAAAGACTTATAGTTTGCGTTAAACGGAAGAAAAATGAACAAGTTATGATCTAAGGTACTTCTGACCCTATCTCTAATGAGTAGTTCCCCGCCAAAGCCTAGGTATTCGCTCAACCTAAGCTCTGATACCAACTGTAATGATCCATCGAATTTCTATAGGCTTTTTTTTCATTAAAAAAACACTATTTTTTTGAGTTGATGGTTTATTATGGTATTAATTTTTCTGTACTGTTGATATAGGAAATTTTCATGTAAGAAAGGAGCCTCCACACCTTCTAATTCTACTAAATTTTGGGGTCGTACAAACGATATCTATGCCTACGAGCAAGTTTGGCTGGATTTGGAGCAAATGAGAATTTTTTTCTAAGTTTAAACGCTTGTTTAAACTAGTTAAAATGATGTGGGATCATCGAATCGAAATGAAATGTGAATTTTCAAACTTTTAAAGCCCTTAACTTCTTCATATGTTATATGTTTTATGCAAACTTGGGGTCTCCCTGAACTAGAATTCCGAGATGAACGCAACGGTAATGTCGGTTTCACTTAATCCTGAATATTCATTGGTGTCTTTGTGAAACCAATAACAATGTAACTTGAATTTCAAAAAACAAAACAAAACAAAAAAATAAAAATGTGTTATAAAATAAAACATAACATATAATAAAAGAGAAGCCATTAGAGAGAACATAAGAGATAAGGGAGAGACATTTACATATCTTGAAAACCACACATTAGAATTTGAAAATTTCTTTCTTTTCAAAAACTATTATTAACTGAATTCTGATGTTTATCGTTTCACGTCAATCTGATTTAAAATGTTCAAGTTATAGTCGTTTGTGAGTCCCGACCGACCCATCGCTCTTTGTTGCGAACCGTTTTGTGCAAGAAAGAAATGGAAAGTCAACCTTAACTTTTTATCCATTTTGAGTTAGTAGAACCATAACCAGTCAAAACGAAGCTCTCTCATAGATCTATAAGACTAACAGGTTCCACCTATCTCATCTTAGTTTGGAAACCAAGAAATTCAATCTTAAAGATGTACTTGTAAAGATGGAAATTAGGGACCATGGATCTTCATGAGCAGAAGAGCTACTTTTTAAATTTCTTTGACTTGTACCAGAGTTGTTTCCATAGTGATGATGAAATCTGCTCTATTGCGATGGTCTCATTTTTCTGATCAGGATAGTATATTCATTTTTTGAATTTGAACAATGTATGAGAAAGATATGGAAGATTTAAAAGAACTTAAATTAAATATACGAAATCGATATAAGGTGGAATTCTACGAAACAAGAAATATTTGAATCTAGTTAATTATAATTTTATAATGAAGGAGAAACATGGAGGTTTCATATTATAGATTGTGAGTTATGTCTAATTCAAATAGGAAACCATCTGAAGTGCATCTAGATGTTTGATATTTACTCCCAGACATCTGAATTTCATCTCGGCATGAAAAATAAGGTCTGAAGAAACATTCAGATGTTTGGAAATTTTAAGCTTTAGTTTATGACATTTAATAATTTTGTTCAATTTTTAAATCTCTTCATTAAGGGTAATTAACCCTTTTCTTTTCTGTCGAATACTGGAACCATTCGAACCCATCCCTCGTCCAAAAACTCCACCAAGAACGCACTTCTAGGCTGCCGGCCGAGACTTAAATAGTGTGATTAAGATCAGATAGCGCAATTTGGTATTATGGACTACTAAAATGGGAATTAATTAATTAAATATTTAGAATTAAGTAAAACCGGCTTTACCGTTGTGTTTCATAATTCTTGTTCAGATAGACCTAAGTTTGCGTAAAATGGATAACGTACGAATAAGTTATGAATCTTAGAAGTTACATTTACTGATGATTTCAGTAGATATGATTGTTTCTATCTTATGAAATACAAATCAAAATCCTTTGAAAAGTTCAAAGAATTCAAAAATGAAGTTCAAAACCCATTTTAAAATAATATAAAGACTCTCTGAATAGTCTAGATTCGGAGGTAGGATTTCTGCCTGCATGCAGGTGGGTCGACCCACCACCAACCGTGTCGACCCACAGGTCGACTCGGTTGGTAGCACCGCCTTAAACTATGCTACATGGCCCCATCGCATAACATACCTTGCCTTCCCCCACGCATCACACTGCGCACTGCATCCACCAGGATGCAATGACTGAAGTTGTTGTAACAGCTGATGATGAAAACATTAGTTGTCGAATACTCTTTGTTCCAAACAGATATATATTTAGTAGAGATTAACAAATACAACACCAAATACCCAAGTTACTCATGGAACTAGCGTTAGAACTAAAATGGTTGCGTTTATTTTTCCAATCTTTCATGTCTTGTCTTCATTTAGAGTTCGTGGCCGGATGCTTGACTTGTCAACAAGTCAAGGCTGAACAAAGGAAACCTTGTTAATTGCTTCCAGTTTGCTCCAAAAACAACTGCTGAATTCAGCACTTGATAGACCGATCTGTAAGAATTTGGAAGAGCTGAATATGAGCTATGTTTAAATATTCTACGCATCCTTGGATAAATGCTAGAAATATGAGATATCTACCATGACGAAATACGGGTCAGAATGGTTTATACTCGTCCGTCATAAACTCCGAGTATGGTTTATGCTCGAATACTTGTTTTCTGTAGAAATATGTAATGAGCAACCAATGCTTTTTGGAATAAACCATCCAGAAACCATTTTTGATTAACTTCTAGGTTATAATGATATTTAATTTATTAAAATCCATATGTGTGTGGGGAAGCGGGTGGAAGGGTGTGGGTGGGGCTATGCGCGATTTTCGTGCGTGGTACGGTCCAAGCTGTAAGAGAAATCCTAGTCACTGTTGAGTGATTGAACGAAATAAAAATATTTAATAGCTTTGAATTAGTATATGCATTTTGGGGTTTTCCGAATAGGGTATTGGGCCGAGATGGGGATGACATTTTTAAGGTGAAGAAGATTGAAGAGGGCACTGACAACAACCCCAGTTTTGACTCCCTGATGGATAAAATTACACTTAACATGGGACGACTCGGAAAGGACATGATGGCAGAGAAGTTAGGTCTGCTGAACGATTATCAATTTTTCACAATATGCTAACTTTTCCACTATAGGGTATTGGGTTTCTCGTGGATCTCAAGCATCATCGCGAGTTCAATTTAGAATGTTGGCGATGAAGAGTATGAAGATTATATCTTGAGTGCCCACTCTTAAACACCATCAAACGAATTCCTCAATATGCCAAGGGACGACGACACAATCGTACGATGTCTTTTCAAAAAGAGCGGACAGTACATATAGAATTTCCGTGTAGAGGGACTAAACAGGAATGATTATTGACCGCAGAATTTTATTCTGGTTCCGGAGTAAACATTAATTCTTCATTTCTTAACGGAATTGGACGAAATCAGTGGCAAATCAAAGGGAAATGCAAGGAATGCAATCTAGTAACAGTTTGGGGATGAATTTGGATTGTGTTGGGATGCAGCAAGTCAAAACAGTAAATAGGAATTTCTGCAAATGATTGAATTTGATCACGAACCATTTCATAAAAATCTATACAAGTCCCTCCTGGGCCCGAACGGAACAACAATCCGAAAATCCCCAAATATATTCAAATTTCATGCCACTTATAAACTCGTATTAGGTGATCGGTCCAAACGAGACATCAGCAATCAATTCAAATAATCCGAAGATTCACGGTCTTCACTTATCGCTTTCCAAGTCTTCAATTTCTTTATAACGTCGTATTATTACTTGGAATGGTTTTTGAATATGCATTCGATCTCGGTCTTTCCAAGTAACAAGCGCACTTCAAAACAATAGTTATGGATCATTCCGAATTTACAATTTAATTCTCCTTCCGAATCGTTATTAATTCGATTATACTCAAGGGTGAATTTATTCCAGTTTCCACAGACCCTAATATCGCCTTAACCCCGCCTTAAAATTCAATATTAATTTTCCAAATCTTATATTTTAAAACATAGTTCTTTTATTCATTATTATCCTTTTCATAAGTTTCCAAAAATACCAAATCTTAGTTGGTTTAAATTCCATTCACTATAATTCAACTAACTGATATTTGAAAAATATTTCAATCGACTTACCATTCCATATCAATTCACAATTTGATCAAATATTAGATTGCCTTAACAATTTAAAATTTCCTTCTCGCATCGAATCTTCGTCTAACTCTAACCAAGCTCATTTCTTTTTACATTTTCTAACATTCAATATCTTACTTAAAATCAATAATATTCAAATAAATTTTACACAAAAATTTATTAAGCTCTTTCAATCTTTCTAAATTTTTAACAAACACTTTCCATAAATTTAAACAAAACTTATGGTTTGTAATCGTCGAAACCAAATCATTTTCAATGAAAAGTCATAATAACGTTAAAAGCGTTACTAGAAGTGCTGAAAAATGGCTATTTAGATCAAATAGTTTCAAACTTATTCCAAATTCAAATATTTCAACTCACATCACTTTTAACCAATAAAATATGATTTTTCATAATCTTCCCAAATTTTAGTAATTTATATAAATCTATTTTTATTTGATTTTCCCTTATGGTCGCTGAATTGCACGTATAGCGACTTTTTCCAATTTTATTTTAAGCATAACTTGAAAATCGTACAATATAATTTGAAAAATTCTTTTCTATTCAAAAGCTATTATTAATAGAATTCCAACGTTTATCATTTCACATTAGTTCGTTTTAAAGCACCTTAGTTATAATCACTTGAAAATTATAATTGATATTGACGAACTGTCGCTACGCGATGCGTTCAATTCAAGCTATATTATGATTTTAAATAGATCGTCTAAATTCTTTCCAAGATAAACTTAAATTTCCAAATCTTAAATTAAATCCATGCTCCAATAATATTTTATATTCACATTTAAGTTCCAAAATTTCTTTACTTTAAAACTCAATTGTTTCAAATTTTCAAATATTCGTTTCAAATAAAATCGAAATCTTAAAATAATATTTTCAAATATCGTTCAATTACTCACAAATAATCGTTAGAATGGTTTTAATGTTTAAATAATAAAATCATCATAGAAAAGAGATTTAAACCGATTACCTGTATAACTCCACAACTACGGTGTGTGTGATGTAACCATAAGCAATCAATCAACAAAACAAACATAAAAACATCCACTCGTCATACACATAACAATTAACAACAACCAATTCCATTGTGCGCAAAGCGTTATGGTCAATAACACTTAGTGTTCGGTATGTTCTAACTATGACCATTTACGCCATACAATAGCAACCATTAATAATCATCAACTAATTATAATTATTAACTAATTATAATAACGACCTATTAAAATTTACCGTTCTAACTAATTTAAAAATAATTAAATAAAAGTTCTCACCATCATGCCTCCAAATCTTCACCATCAAAGTTCGTATCACTTGCGAACAAACTCCGAGTGATCACGTATAAATATTTACAGATAACGCCATGCGCACACTTCTTTTTCCGCAACTAACTTCGTTTCAATGGTCACTTCCAGCTTTTGATTTTCTTCAATTCCAAACATCATTTGACATTAGCCAAAATTTGCATTCGATCCTAAAGCAACCAATTCCGTAACTTACGTCATTACAGTACCACGCAACAAGACTGGTCTAGATAGGTCTCGCATAAGCAAGTTAACAATTGATAAAATTTTAGTTTGAATTGTATTATTAAATCGAATAAGCCAATTTATTTGTTATCACTAATTACCTTCATTTTAGACTTAATCTATTCTCCCTCAACTGAAATAAAACCCCTGCTCCTTCCTGTACGAGCATCATCACCCCGTGCAACTTGGTCATCTCTCTCTCTCTCTATCATCAAAGATGCATGATATACTTACCTATCTATAGCCGAGCCTGCATATGCATGTTGCCTATGTGTGCTTGCACAAGGTGTACATGCATGCGATGGAGGCAAGAGCTAGTTGTAGTGGTTTCGTCATCAGACTGAGGTGGCTCGTGTGGCCGGTGACGGCGGACGTGAGCAACACAAGGGAAGGGCTACGGTGTTTGTGACGGATCTGGGTGGCTTATCGGTCGATCAAGGGGGCGTTGATGGTGACCGAGGCGCGACACAGTGGCAGTAGAGGCTGAAGTGGAGGACATAGGTTTGTGAAGCTGTTATCGGTAAGGCTAGGACTGAGTGGGGAAGAGAGTTAGTATGGAGAGGAGAGTTGGGAGTCGGACGTGAAAAAGGAAAAGGAGCTAACAGTTTTGGGAAGAGAAGATGTTATGGGAGAGGAGCTTTTATTGGCGGAGCTCGGTGATTTTTCGATGGAGATGTGCTTGAGGATGATAATTTGCATGAGAAAGTATGGGTAAGGGAGAACTTGGAGACAGCTGTTTGCATTAAAGTGGGAAGGGAGAATTTACGTGGTGAAGGGTTTATACACAACTGACGAATGTCACAAATGCCTGAATATTTTTTACATGTGCTCAGCACCTTTAAAATTTTGTATACAACTGTCCTGAGTATTAGTTTGGTACGCATTATTAGCTTAGACGCCATAAAAGAAAAGTAAGCGTAGGCAAGACTATTGGTTGGAGTGCATGAATTTATTTTTATTATGAACGGCAATGAAATTGCGTTCGTATACAATGACATTTATAGATCTCAAAACAAGAATAGAATAAACTAGTTGATTGATCATGTAAAGTGTCAAAAGGACCACAATTGCCCTAAAATACGTTAGAAAAATATATGTTAAATTTTCTAGTTAAAATTTACAGTAAAATTCAATAAAATATTTTAAGACTGCGCATTTAGAAACTGAACGATTATTTAAATCGGTTATTTAATTATAATTTATATTTGAACACCAATCGTTTCAGCAACTATTTACCGTTTTTTCGCAACAAACATTGTTTTTAACTAAATTAATTTAACAAAATGCTTAACCAATTCTAAAAAAGAATAACATAAGTTGTCAAAATATATTTTCCACCACATTATCATATGTTATATATCAAATTAATATCACTTAAAAATATACACAACTATCTTACCCAATATTAAACAGAATTTTAAATATTTATAAAATTTATATCTTTGTAATATAATTAATCTTAATATCCAAAATATCTTTACAATCTTATGTGTAACATCTTTATACTTTACAAAATCTTATTTTTACAAATCCTTCAAATACTTATTAATATTAAAATCTTTTTATTTATATAATGTTAATAAATAACATCTTACAAACCAAATAATATATCACTTATAAAATTCTATAAATTGACATTTTCTTAACATAAGTTTTCTTTTACCGAATTCTATTTATAAAATAAGTTATTTAACAAAATTAAAATTTTATAAATCAAAAATATCTTAAAATAAATTTCCCTTTGCAAACTCATATAGATAAAACAAACAAATGTAAAAGATTATTAAATCAAAATTTGTATTAAATATTCTAAATTCCAACTTATATTTTAAAAACCCAAATTATATTATAGAAATTCAATTTGAACTTAGTTAAAATCCTGGGTTATTACAGCTGAGTATAATCCCGAACATCTATAGTCGGGACCGGTGGGATCCACTTTAACTGTTACTGCTAACACCCTTCTTATCATACTCACACCATTCCTTTCTGAAGGTTGAGTCCCATTACCACGAATATTTGAAGAGAAAGAGAGTACTAAATCCTCGGAAAACTAAATAGTTACATTTTTTGTTATGCAGCCCCTCATGGAGCAGAAGTTACAGCAGGCTTTGGCCCCGTGCTCCCTCAAACATCTGAGTCTAGATTTGGCTTGCAAGGAATTTTTTTGGAGAGGAAATCAGTCACGTGAATACATTTTCATATGTTGAGTTAGGGTCTAACCTTTATAAGGATCCTCTAAAGGAAGGAGAGTTTATGGATGACCAAAGTGCCCAAGTGACAGGTGTAGCTGATGCAAGCGAGCACACAATGCATGATATGCTGGAAGCTCAGAAAGCCAAGACGGTGGCGAAGTTTCAGGAGTAGGAGGAAAAAAGGAAGTAGGATGAGGCCGCCATACAGGAGGCGCTGGCCAAGGTTAGGCAAGATGCCGAAGAGAAAGCCACTACTGTAGTGGAGAAGAAGAAAGCTGATGCTGAGGCGGAGAAGGAGAAGGAGAGGGACGACGAAACGGCCAGGAAGAAAAAAAAAAGTGGTTGATGAGGCTGAGAAGGAGAGAGCCATAGAGAAGGCTAAAAAGAAGAAAGCTAACGATGATGCCAAACAGAGAGCTGCGGAGGCCTATGAGAAGATTAAGAAGGATGATATTGTGAAGCTCAAATCCAAGAAACTAGCTAATCGAAAGGCTGCCAAAGATGCTAAGAAGAAAGCGGAGCTGCAGGCCAAGAAATCTCAAGGAGAGAGTGACGTTGTGTTGTCCCTCGCTTCTGGCGTTGCCTCTAAACCACTGCAATGTATAGTCCCCAGGGAGGTCACAGTGATTACGAGTGGCGAGGACGATGGCGATCAGCGCACATAGGTGTCTTACGAGTCTATTATTCCTGTAAAGGGCAGAGGAGGGAAAGGCGAAAGTGGCTCCGGAAGGAAGAGATCCATCACTGGTGACTCGCCTAATGCCATGTAACAGCCTGCATTTTACATATCGGAAGATCGTAAAATATTTTTATTTTATTCTTTGAGGGTTGGATCATTCTCATCTTTTAATATGTTTCTTATAGGGATGTGAGACATGTCCATAATTTTTATTGATTTTGTTTGTGACCATTTTGGCCCTGTCAGTCTTGTATAGGGCATAACTTTGACTCAGGTCGAATCGTAGGATGAACCCTGTGTCATTGGAAAGAAATTGATGGTTGTGTTTCCATGGAGTGGTTACATTAAGGATTTGGCTCAGCGGTTTGGGAGAAATCGTTGTTTTTAAGGTTTCTCAGTTGGTTGTTCAGGTTTGGAGAGCCTAATGGGCTGAATTGGGAAGGCCCATTAAAGGGGTTGGTGGAAACTATAAATAGATGGTGAGGGGTATGGAGAATAGGTTACTTCTCCCATTCTCTCATTTGGATACATTGTGCTTCTTCTTCCCCTAACACCTTTCCACCATTAAAAATCCAAAGCCAAGGAGGGAAATTGAAGATCTGCACCATTCGAGGCTAGATATACATCGTTCCAAGGGCAAATTCATCGGATCAAGGAGCTTGGTTCGAAGTATTCGCTGTTCGAATTCATAATTCTATCATTTTAGCTTGTTTGGGAGAATCGGTGAGTGATTTACATCTCTCACATGAATGCAATGAAGTATATGAGTGTTTGTGCATGTTTCTCTTCAAATTGAGATAGATTTACACCATTACATGTCCATTTTCATATGCATCACCCTATGATCTAATCTAACAAATTTTACTCATTAATTTCATGTCATTTTACATGTTTATGTTAGTTAGATCTCTCATTTTGATCACATGTTCATTTTAATAGTTTTTAGTGAGATTTACATCATTTTTTGTGGTAATCATCATATTCATGTGATTAGTAATGTTATGATATGTTGATGATTGTGTTTGATGATTTTGGTTGAGTTAGTTTCATTGGGTTCGTCATTTGGCGAAGTTTTGGTCGAAATCGGAGTTGAATTGCAATAGGCAGGTTTTGGATCGGACCATATTTGGATTGGACCATATTTGGATCGGACCAAAGGTGGATCGGACGAAGGTGAACCGGGTGAAAGTGGATCAGACGAAAGTGAATCGAACGAAAGTGGATCGGATCGGACCAAAGTGGATCGGACCGGACCAAAGTGGATCGGATCGGATCGGACCAAAGTGGATCGGACTGGACCAAAGTTCGGACCGGACCAAAGTGGATCGGACTAGACTAAAGTGGATCAGATCGGACCAAAGTTCGGACCATACCAAAGTTCGGACCGGACCAAAGTGGATCGGAGCGGACCAAAGTGGACACCCATTTCTGGTCAGCCATTTCTGCTATTTCTGGGCAAGTTTTTCTGGTCAGACATTTCCGGTGATGATGTGACTTCAAAGTAAATTAAATTGGGAAGTTAGGAAGTGCTGAAATAATGCTATGGATTGCTTTGAACCTTATAAAGATGTTGGTTGCTTCAACGATGGTGGTGGCTTCAACAAGAATCCAGAAGGGGATGTTCGAAGTGATGTGATATGTTCATTGATCAGTGAAAAGCAACGAATAGGCAGACAACTCAAAGGTCGTGAGTTGGTGGATAATGTTTGCTCGAGAAGGTCCCTTGAGAAGTAAATAGTCGTCAAGGTTGGACGACTAGAGATATTAAAGCCCGAGAGATTATCATTGTCTTAAGTTCCAGCAGGCTCAAAGCAGGGGTATGATGGGGGAACCCAAAAGACCGATTGTAGGTCGAGTACCTTGGGCATCGTTGAAAGGCCTAGTTGTCAAGGTTGGACATATGAAGTTTATGCTAGAACTGGGTTACCATTAGCGCTTGACCTTTGGCAAGGTTGGTCGTCATACGGTTAACGATGGTTTCAAAGCAGGATTGGCGGTGATAGCCAGAGTTAGTCATGGATGATTGGGTGTTCTGTTTGTACCATCTCATGTAGGTTGTCCAAAGTCGAAGGAGATGTTTCGTGGGTGCTTGTCTAATATTGGTTTAGGCATCTGGGACTTGTACTTAAGAGATGTTGAATTCAATAAGGATGGTCTACATGAGATATATATAATATGGATGTTATAAGTGCTTTCCGTGATTGAATGGGTGTTTTGGTTTCCATGGATGAATGATTGAATTGTTTATAGTAAAGGCTATCACTGTCCGATGTGGGGAAGATAAGGTTGAGTTCTTTTCTAGTGTCGTGGGTAGATTAGTGTGCTTATCTATCCTTTCTCGTATACTTTATTGTTGAAGTATGTTAGTTGTTTTATCGCTCACTAAGACTGTTGTCTGACTCAAGGTTTCATGTTTCCTCTTATTACCTTGGGTTGTTCATCCGATTGTTGGATGGGCAGACTAAGTAGCAGGTGACAGGTAGCTTTAGTGAGGACGGTGTTGCTGTTCAGAGGCAAGAAGGAGGCTGGCGTACTATCTTTACTACTATTTAGTATTTGTTTCCGCTGTGTGCTATTTTTGTGAGTGTTGTAGTGAGGCAAATTGTACGAACACTACTGTTGTTATCCACGTGTATGGGAATATTTTCTAGTTGTCATGAAAGTTTAGTGTTTTCTGCTTCACTATCATTACCTGTTGTATATATTCTATTATATTTTATCCTTGCGCTGTGAGTTTACGACATGTTCCGCTTGTGTTTACCTACTCTGATGATCGTCCATGATTGCCTTGCACACCTCTCAGCGATTTCTCTTGTATATTGCGGAGGTTATGGGCGGTCATCACATTTGGTATTAGAGCACTGGTCAACGATTGTGGCCAAAGTTCAGAGACATACTTACATATGAGAGACGTACTTGTAGATTTCAGTTGGATGTTTACTATATATATAAGCATATATAGTAGTAGCGGTTGTTTTCCTTTAGCGGTTTATCTTGTAAGTGGACTAATCATTCTATTTTAGATTTAGAATGAGTCGTCAAACCTCTAGGAGTGAGCCTGAGATTGGAAGAATAGGAGATGGAAGAAGTCGATTGGAAGCATTAGCTGTTACACCTGAATATCTAGTTATGTTTGGGGCGGCCATGATGGCAGTAGCCATGTTAAGGATGCTCGTTCCAGAAGCGTCAGTAGAGCATGGTGTTCCTGTGCAAGTACCCAAAAGGGATTCTGTTAAGCAACAAAAGGAATATTCTCCTATAGATGAAGAAACCTTTATTTGCCCTAGTACTAATAAGAAGAAAAGCAAGAAGAAGAGATTTAAGAAGAATGTTACTTGCTTTAATTGTCAATTGGAGGGTCATTATGTCAACAATTGTGAGAAGCCGAAAACCGAAAGGAAGTGCTTTGAATGCGGCAAGCCTGGGCATAAGAAGAAAGACTGTCCGGACCTTCCGAAGAATAGGCAACTGGAGGAAGCATGTGTTGTGAAAGCTATTCCAATTTCCTATTCTATTCCTGAAGAGAACTAGGAGAAGTTGTTGTCTTGATGTGCTTCCAACCAGTGAAATTGTTTGAGTTCTATTTGGTACTAGAAAATCGTCATCTTTTACCTATAATAAGATTGTATGTTGAATAGGTTCAGAACTTGAAGTTGCATTAGACCTTTAGTTGTAATTGATCAAGTACGGTTTCATCTTCTCTATGCAAGCTTTGAGGATCTAGTATTGTTGATCATGAATGCTCATTTATGAGTGGTTGCTTAGTTGTAACTTTCGTTGGGTTTGAAATCATCTTGGGCATGGATTGGCTCAAGATATGTGTGGCAAAAGTAAGTTGCGAAAAGCTAGAGATAACAGTTGGGGATGTGGAAGGGCGAAAGGTGTTGATTCGGCGTAACCCGAAGACGGTGTTCTTGTAAGTTGTTATATTCTCTTACGATTCCACAAGAATACTTGTCATCTGTGCTAATCGCTAAGGAGTATAAAGATGTCTTTGACGAGGTCAAAGGGTTACAACCGCATCGTGAGATCGAGTTTAGGATCGATTTGGTCGAAGGTGCTAGACCAATCGTTATGCCTCTTAGGCGGATGGCACCTAAGGAACATCGAGAGTTAGAGGTGCAAGTTCGTGACCTTTTGGGAAAAGGATTTATTCGGAGGAGTGTATCCGAATGGGGTGCAGCGGTCGTGTTTGCAACTAAGGCAGATGGCTCATTAAGATTGTGTGTGGACTATCGCGAGCTGAACAAGGTGACTAAGAAGAACAAGTATCTGTTGCCAAGGATTGATGACTTGTTCGATCAGCTTCACGAAGCCAAAGTGTTTTCTCAGATGGATTTGGCAACGGGATTTCACCAGTTGGGGGTGGCTAAGGATAGTGTGCCGAAGGCTGGTATTCGAATGGTTGGTGATGCCATTCAGGTTGACTAACGCGCAAGCGTACTTTATGGATCTTATGAATAGAGTGTTCAGAGATTGGTTGAATAGGTTTGTGCTTGTGTTCTTGGATGATATTCTGGTTTACTCCAGGAATAAGGAAGAACAAAAGACACACTTGAGAGTTGTTTTAGAGATCTTGCGAAAGCATCAGTTGAAAAGGATGAGGTGAGATTCTTAGGCCATGTAGTTTCTGGAAATAGGATAGCAGCTGACCCCGCTAAAATAGTAGCAATCCAGGACAAGGATAGACCTAAGAATGCGACGGATGTTCGGAGTTTCCTTGGGTTAGCAGGATATTACCGACGATTTATCAAGGATTTCTCCAAGGTAGCTCCACCATTGACAGGATTGACGACGAAGAACCAAGTGGTCACATGGGATGCAAAGTGTGAACAAGCGTTCGGAATCCTGAAGGAGAGATTGATGAGTGCACCTGTGTTGACCATTCCAAGTGGGAATGAGGAGATGGCAGTATATACCGATGCATATGGTACTGGACAGGGAGAAGTACTAATGCAAAAGGATAAGGTTGTGGCCTATGCGAGTCGATAGTTGAAGCCACATGAGAGGAATTATCCAACTCATGATTTGGAGTTGGTGGCAATTGTATTTGCTCTGAAGATATGGAGACATCACCTGTTGGGAGTTCGATTCTAGTTGTTTACGGATCACAAGTTGTTGAAGTATCTTTTCTCCCAAAAGGATTTAAATCTTCGGCAGCAAAGATGGTTAGAGTTTCTGGCATCATATGATTTTGGCATAGCCTATACTTCGGGAAAGGGTAACGCGGTTGCAGCTGCGTTAAGTCGAAGACACACAAGTTTGGGAGCGATGTTTTCAGAATGGAAGAGCCTCGAGTACTTAGCGAGGTTCGATTTCAGGCCAAGGTGTGAGTTGGAACCTGAAATGTTAGCAGGCTTGTCGATAAGACCTACTCTTAGCGAAAGGATTGGCGAGAGCCAAAGGAAAGATGCGAAGCTTGTCGAGTTCATTCAGAAACTGGAACCAAAAGATAAAGAGTTCGAGGTCGATCGAGAAGGTTGGCTTCGAAAGAAAGGATGATTAGTTGTTCCTGATATCGACGGATTGAGGAATGAGGTTCTGAGAGAATGTCATTACTCGAAGCTAACGATTCATCCTGGTGGTAATAAGATGTATCAGGACATGAAGAGAATCTACTATTGGGAAGGGATGAAGCGAGATATTAGGAAGTTCATTTCCAAGTGTATGAACTGTCAGTTGGTGAAAGCTGAACAGAAGAAGCCGGGTAGTTTGCTTTAGCCATTGGAAGTTCCTGCGTGGAAGTGGGAGTAAGTATCGATGGATATTATTGAGGGACTACCTAGAACCAAGCAAGGAAATGGGTCAGTTCTAAAGTTGAGGTGTTGAAGGGGTGATCGGGTCGGTCAAGTTGAAGGAGTTTTCAGCAGCGCTTCTAAACACTGTGATGGCTGGCTTAAGTGCTATGTGTTGTTGGACCATTTCTGATAGACGAGCAAATCAGAAAGCTCGCGTACAAAGTGATTTTACATGAGGGATGTAGAGTGTGCAAAATGTTTTATGAGTCATTTTTGCGAAAATATTCGCATGATCCGGATGTGGTAGTACCTCCGGAGTAATACGTCGATCTTATAGTTGAGACCGTAGTGGTGAAACCTTGTAAGCCACTTCGTGTTGTAGAGAATGACATGAAACAGCCTAGGGAAAAGACATTTAGTTTAGTTAAGGTGCAATGGAGTGAGGATGACGACGATGTTACGAGGAAGACGGGGAAGAGTATAAAGACAACCCATCCAAAACTCTTCACCCGTATGACCCATTGATATCACGCAATCATTATTACTTGTTGATTTTGTTGTTATCTTTATTGTTGTTTGATAGAATTCCACATGCTAGGATAAGGCTATGGATGCATGGCTTGATGGTTGCTAGTTTGGATGATAGAATTGGCTTCTCATGGATGATAGGCATGCGGAATTGTTGTGAGTACTTTTGTTTGTTTGGAAATTCGGGGGTGAAATTCTTGGGAGAGGGGAGGGAGGGGTAGAATGTAACAGCCCGCATTTTACGTATCATAAGAACATAAAATAATTTTATTTTATTCTTTGAGGGTTGGATCATTCTCATCTTTTAATATGGTGCTTATGGGGATGTGAGACATGTCCATAATTTTTACCGATTTTGTTTGTGACCATTTTGCCCCTATCAGTATTGTACAGGGTATAACTTTTGACTCAGGTCGAATCATAGGATGAACCCTATGCCATTGGAAAGAAATTGATGGTTGCCTTTCCGTAGAGTGGTTACATTAAGGATTTGGCTCAGCGGTTTGGGAGAAATCGTTGTTTTAAGGTTTTTCAGTTGGTTGTTCAGGTTTGGAGAACCTAATAGGCTGAATTGAGAAGGCCCATTAGTGGGTTGGTGTAAACTATAAATAGAGGGTGAGGGGTACGGAGAATAGGTTACTTTTCCCATTCTCTCATTTGGAGACCTTGTGCTTCTTCTTCCCCTAACACCTTTCCACCATTAAAAATCCAAATCCAAAGAGGGAAATCGAAGATCTACACCATTCGAGGCTAGATCTACATCATTCCAAGGGCAAATTAATCGGATCAAGGAGCTTGGTTTGAAGTATTCGCTGTTCGGATTCATAATTCTATCATTTTAGCTTGTTTTGGAGAATCAGTGAGTGATTTACATCTCTCACATGAATGCAATGAAGTATATGAGTGTTTGTGCATATTTCTCATCAAATTGGGATGTTTTACCATAGATTTACACCATTACATGTCCATTTTCATACGCATCACCCTATGATCTAATCTAACAAGTTTTACTTGTTAATTTCATGTCATTTTACATGTTTATGTTAGTTAGATCTCTCATTTTGATCATATGTTCATTTTAATAGTTTTTAGTGAGATTTACATCATTTTTTGTGGTAATCGTCATATTCATGTGATTAGCAATGTTATGATATGTTTATGATTGTGTTTGATTATTTTGGCTGAGTTGGTTTCCATGGATTCGTCGTTTGGCGAAGTTTTGGTCGAAATCGGAGTTGAATTGCAATAGGAAGGTTTTGGATCGGACCATATTTAGATCGGACCATATTTGGATTGGACCATATTTGGATCAGACCATATTTAGATCGGACCAAAGGTGGATCGCACGTAGGTGAATCGGACGAAAGTGGATCGGACAAAAGTGGATCGGATCAAAGTGGATCGGACCGGGCCAAAGTGGATCAGATTGGACCAAAGTTGATCGGATCAGACCAAAGTTCGGACCGGACCAAAGTGGATCGAATCGGACCAAAGTGGATCAGAACGGACCAAAGTGGATCGGATCGGACCAAAGTTCGGACCGGACCAAAGTGGATCGGACCGGATCAAAGTGGATCGGATCGGACCAAAGTGGACAACCATTTCTGGGCAAGTTTTTTTGGTCGGACATTTCCGGTGATGATGTGACTTCAAAGTAAATTCAATTAGGAAGTTAGGAAGTGCTGAAATAATGCTATGGATTGCTTTGAACCTTATAAGAATGTTGGTTGGTTCAACAGTGGTGGTGGCTTCGACCAGTGTTATGAAGGGGATGTTCGAAGTGATGTGATATGTTCATTGATTGGTGAATAGCAACGAATAGGTAGACAACTCAAAGGTCGTGAGTTGGTGGATAATGTTTGCTCGAGAAGGTCGCTTGAGCAGTAAATAGCCGTCAAGGTTGGACGACTAGAGATATTGAAGGCCGAAAGATTATCGTTGTCGTAAGTTCTAGTAGGCTCAAAGCAGGGGTACGATGGGAGCACCCAAAAGGCCGATTGTAGATCGAGTACCTTGGGTATCGTTGAAAGGCCTAATTGTCAAGGTTGGGCATATGGAGTTTGTGCTTGAACCATGGTTACCATTAGCCCTTACCTTTGGCAAGGTTGGCCGTCATACGATTAACGATGGTTTCAAAGCAGGATTGGCAGTGATAGCTAGAGCCAGTCATGGATGGTTGTCGCTTGAGCAGTAAATAGCCGTCAAGGTTGGACGACTAGAGATATTGAAGGCCGAAAGATTATCGTTGTCGTAAGTTCTAGTAGGCTCAAAGCAGGGGTACGATGGGAGCACCCAAAAGACCGATTGTAGATCGAGTACCTTGGGTATCGTTGAAAGGCCTAATTGTCAAGGTTGGGCATATGGAGTTTGTGCTAGAACCATGGTTACCATTAGCCCTTACCTTTGGCAAGGTTGGCCGTCATACGATTAACGATGGTTTCAAAGCAGGATTGGCAGTGATAGCTAGAGCCAGTCATGGATGGTTGGTTGTTCTGTTTGTACCATCTCATGTAGGTTGTCCAAAGTCGAAGGAGATGTTTCGTGGGTGCTTGTCTGATATTGGTTTAGGCCTTTGGGGCTTGTACTTAAGAGATGTTGAATTTGATTAGGATGGTCTACATGAGATATATATAGTCTGGATGTTATGAGTGCTTTCCGTGATTGAATGGGTGTTTTGGTTTACATGGATGAATGCTTGAATTGTTTATAGTAAAGGCTATCACTGTCTGATGTGGGGAAGATAAGGTTGATTTCTTCTCTGGTGTCGTAGGTAGATTAGTATGCTTATCTATCCCTCCTCGTATACTTTATTGTTGAAGTATGTTAGTTGTTTTATCGCTCATTAAGACCGTTGTCTGACACAAGGTTTTATGTTTTCTCTTATTACCTCGGGCTGTTCATCTGATTATTGGATGGGCAGAATGTTAACAAGCCTTTTGGTCCGGTCACTAAAAGTACTCAAGACACGCTCGACTCAACATGTCGCATGATATTACAGCACGGAGGTGTCGCCAATATCTTCTAGGGGGGCAGTATCAGAAGACTCGATTCTGGCCACTAGCAGAACATCACATTCCTAAATCGCAACCCCCATTAGTATCCGTCCGCATCCGAGCCGAAGGTGAGCCGTGCTCCGTGCCGAAGGCGAGCCGTCAAGCGTGTCCAGGCGCAGCGCCGGTGGGGGTCCGGGTGCACCACCGATTCATCCGTTTTCTCCTTGCCGGAAGCTCAGATTCCTTCACTTCAGACCAAAAAAACAGTGGATTCCTTCATATCGTGTTGAGGAGCTTCGACGCCTCAAAAGAACCAACCAGCCTCGACAACGCCTCCCGCCGAAATCCACTTCGCACCCAGCCAGGTGCGAAATTTCGCACCTACCAAGTGCGAAATTTCGTACTTGGCAGGTGCGAAATTTCGCACCTGCTTGGTGTGAAATTTCATACCTGGTAGGTGCGAAATTTCGCACCGCACCTACCAGGTGCGAAATTTCGCACCTCACCCCAGGTGCGAATTTCTGAGGCCCGACGGCAAGAGGTGCGAATTTCTGGAAGATGGTCCCCATTTCTACCTACTCCTACCTAACCACTTCCTATAAATACCCCATGGCCTCACACTTCAAAGTGGTTGTATTCTTGAGCTTGGAGACCTCCATAAAGCTTCATTAATGGCTTCTCCTCTTTGAGGAAGAATGCAACAACCCGAATTTTTATAACCTATTGAAACTAGAAATCAAGGCAGAATTATATTTTAAAGTCAGAATCAGGGTAAACGGGTTATGCCATTGTGTTCGTCTCGAAATTTTACATGAAATAGAGTCCGAGTTTTCGAAAATCGGAGTCCGGATGAAGAAGTTATGCCTGTAGAAGTTTTAGCAGTTTTCAGGCAGCACTGGACCAGGGGGTCGACCATAGGGTCGACCTACCCCCTCCCTCCCCCCAGGTCGACCATAGGGTCGACCATAGTGTCGACCTACCCCCCAGGTCGACCATAGTGTCGACCTCCCCACCTTACAGGTCGACCTGGTCGGCCTGTTTTGACATAGAACTCATTTTTGAAGCCTAAGACGTGTTTTGACGGTCCGGATTGATTCTAGGGTTAATCTAAGGGCCTAAACTAGTTGCTACACCTATAAAAACACCCTTAGACCTAACCTAATTCATATCAAATCATTCTTACACCATTATGCTGCTAAAATACCTCTTGAACCTTGGCCGCCGTCTCCAAATTAAAGTACAAACATTTAAACTCAAATCAATTCAAAGAACAAAGCTTCAACAATGATTCAAGACAATAAATCAACAACACCGCAACATTTTTGCAACAAATTCAGTTCCTAATTCACTAGCCATGCTCTGTAAGTGCTAGTTACTTCTAGATTTAAATATTTAATTATAATATGGACATGAAATAAAGTGGAATTGGATCTAAGTATGTTTATCGATTCAGATCTATTTCTGTTGCTTCTTGAATCTTGAGTTTTGAGACTTGTCTATCTTTATTCTCATGCCAAGTTTATGATCTATTCAGCAGTTTTCTTGATTCATAATGATGTTATCATCAAGTTGTAATCTTTATGCCTATCATGATGATTATGTTGTTTTCTTTCTGATCTTGTTCTTATTGCAACTTTTACCTCCCCCTATTTATTTTCTTTTGATGAACCTTGGTCAATTTCGGACCTAGGACTAAACTACGATATACGTGCGATTGAATATGGGGAAATATTAGGATACTGCCTATTTGGATATATGTGTTTGGTGTAATTGATGGCATAACGTTAAAATTGGATATTTGTGTATTACTACCATTAACATGAAACTTGGTATATGTGTAAATTGGCATAAAATTGGCATATATGTAAAACGACATGAATTGAACATATGTAAATTTGGTATGAATTGGGCATATGTAAAATTTACATGTAATCTAGAACTTGGTCATATGTTAATTATATAAAATTTGGAGTAGAAACATATATGAAAATTTATGACGATGAACGTAAGACTGTTGCTTATGAATATGACAAGGACAATTGTGGCTAATCACCTATGACTCTTGACTATGAGAATTATTACCTATGATTATGAACATAAAGCTATTATCTATGACCATGACTTTGAAACTATTACTGTTAATTGCCTATGCCTATTGCCTAGAACTATTTTGGATAATTAACCATGACTATTGTGATTAATCGCTTATGGTTCTTAATTATGAGATTTCTACCTATGACCATGACTATTGGGGTTAATTACCTGAGACTATTATAGTTGATTGTTCATGCCCATAGTTGAAACCCATGTCGTACACCAGTTTGTTGGATCTCATACCTAGGGTGTGACTTGCTTAGTTTATTCGCTATTATGTACACCGAAACCATTGGATCCATTATCCTTGTATTTGGCTTGCTTTCGCATGCCTATTCTTTTATGTCAACTTTTATCGTGACTATCGCCGTATCCTGCTAGATTTGAAATCCTATATGACAGTGATGTCGTAACCAATTCATGTTTTGCCTAATCTACCCAAATCGTATTCCCATCGCACATAAACGTGAATCGATCCATACTACAAATAATTCAAATCTCAAAATAAAGGGAATAATATCAAAACTATGATAGGCAAAAGGGACGAGCATAAAGCGATAAAAAGGGTTACAAGACTAGCATGATATAACTTGAGATAATTGGTTACAACATCACTGTCATATAGGATTTCAAATATAGCAGGATAAGGCGATAGTTACGATAAAAGTTGACATAAAAGAATAGGCATGCGAAAGCAAACCAAATACAAGGATAATGGATCCAATGGTTTCGGTGTACATAATAGTGAATAAACTAAGCAAGTCACACCCTAGGAGTGAGATCCAACAAACTGGTGTACGACATGGGTTTCAACTATGGGCATGAACAATCAACTATAATAGTCTCAGGTAATTAACCCCAATAGTCATAGTCATGGTCATAGGTAGAAATCTCATAATTAAGAACCATAAGCGATTAATCACAATAGTCATGGTTAATTATCCAAAATAGTTCTAGGCAATAGGCATAGGCAATTAACAGTAATAGTTTCAAAGTCATGGTCATAGATAATAGCTTTATGTTCATAATCATAGGTAATAATTCTCATAGTCAAGAGTCATAGGTGATTAGCCACAATTGTCCTTGTCATAGTCATAGGCAACAGTCTTACGTTCATCGTCATAAATTATCATATATGTTTCTACTCCAAATTTTACATAATTAACATATGCCCAAGTTATAGATTACATGTCAATTTTACATATGCCCAATTCATACCAAATTTACATATGTTCACTTCATTGTCGTTTTATATGTATGCCAATTTACACATATACCAAGTTTCATGTTAATGGTAGTAATACCCAAATATCCAATTTTTACGTTATGCCATCAATTACACCAAATACATATATCCAAATAGGAAGTATCCCAATATTTCCTCATATTCAATCGCACGTATATCGTAGTTTAGGCCTAGGTCTGAAATTGACCAAGGTTCATCAAAAGAAAATAAATAGGGGGAGGTAGAAGTTGCAATAAGAACAAGATCAAAAAGAAAACAACATAATCATCATGATAGGCATAAAGATTACAACTTGATGATAACATCATTATGAATCAAGAAAACTGCTGAATAGATCATAAACTTGGCATGAGAATAAAGATAGACAAGTCTCAAAACTCAAGATTCAAGAAGCAACAGAAATAGATCTGAATCGATAAACATACTTAGATCCAATTCCACTTTATTTCATGTCCATATTATAATTAAATATTTAAATCTAAAAGTAACTAGCACTTATAGAGCATGGCTAGTGAATTAGGAACTGAATTTGTTGTAAAAATGTTGCGGCATTGTTGATTTATTGTCTTGAATCATTGTTGAAGCTTTGTTCTTTGAATTGATTTGAGTTTGAATGTTTGTACTTTAATTTGGAGACGGCGGCCATGGTTCAAGAGGTATTTTAGCAGCATAATGGTGTAAGAATGATTTGATATGAATTAGGTTAGGTCTAAGGGTGTTTTTATAGGTGTAGCAACTAGTTTAGGCCCTTAGATTAACCCTAGAATCAATCTGGACCGTCAAAACACGTCTCAGGCTTCAAAAATGAGTTTTGGGTCAAAACAGGCCGACCAGGTCGACCTGTAGGGGGGGAGATCGACACTATGGTCGACCTGGGGGGTAAGTCGACCCTATGGTCGACCTAGGGGGGTAGGTCGACCCTATGGTCGACCCCTTGGTCCAGTGCTGCCTGAAAACTGCTGAATCTTGTACAGGCCATAACTTCTTCATCCGGACTCCGATTTTCGAAAACTCGGACTCTATTTCATGTAAAATTTCGAGACGAACACAATGGCGTAACCCGTTTCCCCTGATTCTGAATTTAAAATTTAATTCTGCCTTGATTTCTAGTTTCAACAGGTTATAAAAATTCGGGTTGTTACATTCTCCCCTCCTTATAGGATTTCGTCCTCGAAATCTTCAAGTTAAGAAGAATGTGTCCTACCATCCAATCATCCATCTACTCAATCATCAATCACAGGCATCCATTGTCCTTAAGAGATTTCTAATGCTATATGAACATATGCAGAAAGTGTGTATATATGTTCCTTATCTAATGCAAATGATCAGGCCTGATTGATCTTCTTAATGCAAAATATGTTTAGTGCAACGAGTCCAACATGTATGCAAATAGTCCTAGTCACTTAAACACTATATGTGTGCACAACCATCCATCCATATGCATCATCCATATGATAACACATCCAATTTCATCCATAAACAAGTATAAACACTCATGCATATGCAATATGGAAATGTGTCTGAGCCGATCTAGTGCCTAGTGTGTGTTATGCAATCACGAGCAACCACTAGCAGCCACTTGCAACCACTTGTAACCATCAATCATAACATGTCTCAAACACATGTTTACACCCAATTGTTCCTACCTAAAGGTATAGCCAAATGATAGAAGAAAGTAAAGAAAACTTTGTACCCTAAACACCAGCCCAAAACCAATATATATGATTCTAGGAAACCAAGCATGATAAACTCCTTTTAGGTCGCAAGAAATCCCTTCCTAAAACCAACCCATATCCTATAAAGCCCAAAAAGTTTAGTCAACCCAACGGACATCCTCAAACCCCAACATATATCACAACCAGATGAGTCATACTCCTTATGGGGTTTGCAACAGAAATAAGATTGAGAATAGGACCGAGAGGATATACATAAAAGATAGCATGCAAGTAAGCTCTACAGGAAAAGAGGGATCAAGGATATACTCTTAAAAGGAGATATGATGCGCGTATCTAGTCTTCAATCTTCTAAGTCGCATTTCCTTGAGCTTAACTCCATTGTGCTTTGTCCATCTTTAACTTCATAATTTCTAAATTCTTGTTTCCAAAATATGAGTTGGAACTCATTTCACTATTGTCTCTCATCCCATTTTCCCTTATCCTCCTTCTAGTATACTCGGCTCAAACATAACTGCGTACTCATGGTTTCATGCAAGCTCTCCAAAATTCACTAGTGAATCTCGGATCTCATTCACTTATTAGAAGGTATTCCACATAAATGAATTATCTCTTGAAAATAAGCAAATGCTAACCATGTTGCCAAATGTACTTACTAAGGTGATTTTCTATAACTCATGCATAAGAGAAGTGAACCATCCGCCTTAGTGGCGATCACTACTCGAGCGGGTTGATAAATGTATCAAGAGATTCTAGGTAACTAACCATGGCAGAACCCTAAGGGTTACACTAGACTTCGAGGGCATTATCAAGGCAAGTCAAGCGTCTAACTACCCTCTTTTCATACTCGAGAATGGTATCATTTTGGGAAAACCACTCCATCCCTAGAATCAACCCATTGCCCAAAAACATAAGCATTACTTCTAAACTCAACACTTAGCATAGACATTATCAAATCCAAACAAGTCATGAATAAATGAGCCGATTCCCCACAGGATTTGAGACAAAAAGGGGATCCTCTACTACGCTAGTACTAAGGTGCAGAGACTCAACTAACGAAGCAGAAATAAAAAGAATGCGGTGTACCATAATCAAAAAGGGTACGAACAGGATAGAAATATAAACTAGACTTTCCTACAGAAACATTTCTACCTTCTTGTTCTAAGCCTCATTCGCCTTAACCACTCTTATCCGCTCTTATATAACGTGTTAACGGGTCTCTCGAGAACTACCTCCATCGCACGACAACCCTACAAAGCTTGAAATAAGATTAGTCGCAGATGGAACTAGTGTGACTACAGATGGAGGAAAGAAAGGAAAAGGGAATCGAACAAGGAAACAAAGGATAATGCTAATGGCCTTTGGGGAATAGCCTTTAAATAAAATAGGACTTTTCTTGAAAAATGATTCTTTGTAAATGGTTTTGAAAATAATTTCAAAAGGTTTTAAAAACTTTTGCCCAGTCTGGTAACCTTCTGCTCTGATACCAAATGTAACACCCCACCTCCGCTAGGGTCACTCACAAAGGGAATGCACTAGCTTTGGTGGAGCATTATCTAGGTAAACATACACAGAAATACTACAAGACAGAACATATAAAATAGCGGAAGAAGAACCAAATTTCATTGCTTTAAAATCTAGAAAGGTCTAAAGCCTTTTACATCAAAATGTTATTAAATCCATTACATCGAAATATGTCTTGCAATAGTAAAGAAGCATAAAACCATAGTTATAAATCATTCCCCAAGTAAAACAGCAAAGCAAGCCATAGCCAAGAGAAATCTAAGCAGTACATGAAAGAGCCTTGGAGCTTGGTAAGATCCGAACTAAGCTGTATTTCCACCCTGCGAACCTCGGGGGGGGGGGGGGGGGAGGTAACGAAAGAAAAAGATGCGAAACAAACTGGGTCAGTCATAAAGACTGAGTAAGTCCTAGTGGCTTTTAACATAAAAACAGGTGAAGATAATATGGCATGAATAAACTAAAAGTAAACATAAGCATGATGACAAGGTAAGATACAGGCACGATGAATCAAGTATAACATCCCATGCTTTCTATCAAGAGTACCATCACAAGGTTCCTACCAAGTATCACATTGCAAGGTTTCCATTAAGTATAACATCGCAAGATTTCTAAGCTTCACCATTCCACTATTTTCTTTGATTTCCTATATTCTCTGCACCAACTGTACTAGTACCCCAACCCGTATCATCCTTTCCATGTATATGTACAGTCCCTTGCCGTCTATCGTACGGGTTTCATCACGTATTTCTATACTACTTCAACGTAGTGCCACCATTCTTGAAATCGTTTGGACCGCCACCCTTGTTCTGGCTAGGTTTCCTTATCATGAACTATCGCGTGTCCAACTAGAATTTATGCCACCTAGGACCACTAGGGATTATGCTACCTATTGATCGTTTTCTAGATCCGATTAGGGTTTATGCCACCTAGGACCACTAGGGATTATGCTACCTAACGAACAATACCCTTTTTCCACGTAACGATTTGTTTATCGATCGGCTCCCTACAAGTCCTAACTCGTTCATGTGTTTGTGTCATACGGCCCAATCACGAAATGTAGGGAGCCGATCGATTAACAGATCGTTACGTAGAAAAAGGGTGTTGTTCGTTAGGTAGCATAATCCCTAGTGGTCCTAGGTGGAATAAACCCTAATCGGATCTAGAAAACGCTCAATAGGTAGCATAATCCCTAGTGGTCCTAGGTGGCATAAATCCTAGTTGGACACGCGATAGTTCATGATAAGGAAACCTAGCCAGAACAAGGGTGGCGGTCCAAACGATTTCAAGAATGGTGGCACTACGTTGAAGTAGTATAGAAATACGTGATGAAACCCGTACAATAGACGGAAAGGGACTGTACATATACATGGAAAGGATGATACGGGTTGGGGTACTAGTACAGTTGGTGCAGAGAATATAGGAAATCAAAGAAAATAGTGGAATGGTGAAACTTAGAAATCTTGCGATGTTATACTTGATAGAAACCTTGCGATGTGATACTTGGTAGGAACCTTGTGATGCTACTCTTGATAGGAATTATGGGATGTTATTCTTAGTTATCGTGCCTGTAGCTTACCTTGTCATCATGCTTATGTTTACTTTTAGTTTATTCATGCCATGTTATCTTCACCTGTTTTTATGCTGAAAGCCACTAGGACTTACTCAGTCTTTATGACTGACCCAGTTTGTTTCGCCTCTTTTTCTTTCGTTTCCCCCTCCCCCCGGTTCGCAGGGTGGGAATACAGCTTAGTTCGGATCTTACCAAGCTCCAAGGCTCTTTCATGTACTGCTTGGATTTTTCTTGGCTATGGCTTGCTTTACTATTTTACTTGGGGAATGATTTATGACTATTGTTTTATGCTTCTTTACTATTGCAAGACAGATTTCGATGTAATGGATTTAATGGCATTTTGATGTAAAAGGCTTTAGACCTTTCTAGATTTTAAAGCAATGAATTTTGGTTCTTCTTCCGCTGTTTTATATGTTCTGTCTTGTAATATTTCTGTGTATGTTTACCTAGATAATGCTCCACCAAAGCTAGTGCATTCCCTTTGTGAGTGACCCTAGCGGAGGTGGGGTGTTACAAAGAAGAAGGACAAAATTGTCTTTTTCTGTATTATTCAATATATGATAATTATGACATCGTATATCATGAAAAGTGAATGTAATGAGATGTCATGAGATAGTTTCAACCTTGTAATTTTTCCAAGTGATTAATAATATTCCAACCGACTCTTCAAAGTGGACGTAGGCCCTCACTGAGGCCGAATCACTATAAATCTCGTGTTATTTACTGCTTATGTTCTATTTAATGTTCTTGTCTATGCGACCATATTTATAATTCCTAGTAATTGGGAATCTTTGGTGTTTACGATATTTTTTGCCATCAACACAGACTAAGTAACAGGTGACAGGTAGCTTAAGTGAGGACAGTGCTGCTGTTCGGAGGTTAGCAGGAGGCTGGCGTACTATATTTACTACCATTTAGTATTTGTTTACGCTGTGTGCTATTTCTGTGAGTGTTGTAGTGAGGCAAATTGTACAAACACTACTGTTGTTATCCACATGTATGGGAATACTTACTAGTTGTCATGAAAGTTTAGTGTTTTTAGTGTTTTCTGCTTCACTATCATTACCTGTTGTATATATTCTATTTTATTTTATCCTTGCGTTGTGAGTTTACGACAGGTTCCGCTTGTGTTTACCTACTCTGATGATCGCCCATGACTGCCTTGCATACCTCTCAATGCATTATTTCCCTTGTATAGTGCGGGGGTTATAGGCAGTCGTCACATGCCAAATCTATGCAGAAAAAGAAAAGAAAGAAGAAGGATGAGTAGTATTCATATATATTATAGACATTTTGGTTATCAAGGCCAATGGTATATGCTAGTACGGTCTCCGCTTTTGTCTTCGGAGGCACGGTGTGGTTCTCATGTACATCCTATTGTTAGAAAGAAAGATATCAGATATGTAGTTTGCTTTTGTTAAGTGAAATGATAATATTAGTTAACTTTTCTTAAATTGCATTTCGTGTTAAGTGTTTAAATGTTCGTCTTATGCTTTTCAGCATCCTATACTTGCATAAGCTTATTTGTTGTTACACTTAAAGAAATGTGATTGGAGACTCCTCCCTGGGGGTGCCCCGTGTCCTGCGAAGGTCGTGCGCTAGTTTCACTCTCGGGTTTTCCTTTGCTTAGGAGTCCCGAGCCGGGTGGAATCTAGGTCAGGTGCCTTCTAACTTGGACCTCCCGGAGTTCGTTGGTCCTAGATGGCATGGACGTTGTGAATTCGTCTTTTTTGGCTCTCCCATCGTTCATTCGGGTTTAGAGCTCGAGGGCATCGTTTATTCACCAATTGTTATCTGGATCTAGATCCGGACCTGATGGGTTGGACGGAGGCGTGAGTGTAATGTCCCAGTATTTTAGCGGTTTAATCATTAATTAATTTAATTATTTTAATATTATGGTTTGGTTATTTAGATATAACTAAATACTGGGTTTAAACCTGGATGAGATCTTCGAGGCGTAGTTATAATTTAATTTTTAGAATTTTACTGTAATTTTTATTTTGGAAAATAAGCTACTTTTTATATGGAGTATTTTACACCCTATATCAACATTTTGGGGTTTCATAAAACAAACCAACTAGTCTATTTTATTATATTTTTGGAATCGTGGTACATCGGTTGACACGATCGTATTTTTATTTTTGTCCATAGCGACTTGTACGAAAATAGAATTTTGTAAAACAGGATACCAATATTTTTCAATTGAAAACACGGATCTAAACTAAAAAAAAAGGTAAGATATATGTGATTTCCCTAACCTAACATACCATTTACTTTTACAGTTTCATCATGGAGTTTTACAATTCTCTTTACGGGAAATTCAAATGTTTTCCAATAGGGTAAGTGTTGCTCGTCAAAGCTTATATTCAAATGCTAACTATTTTCAAGGGTCGAAAACACCAGCCGTGTGTATGCAACCTCTGCTAAGGGTATTTCAAATGCCATTTTTGATCCAACAAATGCAAGCATATACATATAATTTGAAGTGAAAAATATATATATCACATTACTTACCAGCCAAGGATCGTAAAACTACTCTTTCTAAACACTGTAAAACAAACAACACCCTAAACTGCCCTAAAAACAATCCAACGCGTACTCTATGTGTACCCAGTAGCAACGTGGTAACGTGAATTGCTGAAGCCATTAAAAACATTTGTACAAAACTATACAAGGCGTGTACTACCTACTGCACCTATTCCTTGGCAATCAAGGAATTTAAAATATATAAATATACCCCTGAAGCAGTGTACGTTCCTTTTCCTCTCAAAACTAAAACACAGATGTATCCTTTATTTTCTTCTTTATTTTTCATTAGCTTCAAATGATCCAAAAGCCGAGCGTTTTTCTTCCTCCTTCTGAAAACCATACTCACCATTTCCAGCTAAAAACCTCAACTGAAGATCACTAAATGTTTTCTTCTATTTCCGTGAAATGGAATGTTAACCCAATGTACGCCAGTGCTGTCATGGCTTTAAAAATCCAAACAATGTATTTATGAACCCCTTAAGTGTTCTCTACGTCCTGAATTTTGGAGGAATCCTAGCGGTTTCTACTCGCATCTGTACAACCAGCGTGAGTCTAAAGGTGAAGACTTGGGTTCGGGTCCTTGGTCTGAAGCAAGGCGTGAGTGCATGGAATTACTCTCTTTAGTTAGAAGCAAGGTTAAAGGCAAATCTTGGATGGTGCAGTCGGCAAACAGTGAAGATGAGGGTCCCCAATCCTTGGTGCCAGCGGGTTCTAACATTGATGGAGAAAGGCCAAAGTGAGTATGTGACAGCGAGGAGGTGAAGTAGAAGAGTTGTGAATAGTTGCAAATATATGGGAGGAAGAAGAAGCTGCATGCAGTGCAAGCTATTGAGCAGTGGAAAATAATGATGTGAAGATGGTTCGGTGGTTTTACCAATGGCGTGCATAGAGTCCTAGTCGACGCATCTTGAATCGAGGTTGCGAGCATGAAGGGATGCAGAACATGGTTGTAACACCCCACGTCCGTTAATGTCACTCGCTAAGGGAATGCATTAACTTTCATGGAGCATTATAAGAGTATAGAACAGAACATCACAAGACAGATATATAAAATGGTACTTAAAATTCAAAATTTATTCATTGCAGCGGGAAAGCAAAACATGTTTGGTTACAACATCAAAACCACATACTAAAGCCAAGTACACAAATATCCATCTTAAACAAAATTATTATCAGAGTACATAAAAGTTAAACCATAATCCCACTCCAAATAGCCATAATGAAAAAAAGATAAAGCTGAGCATTACTTTCAACACTTCCAAGCACTTCAATAAGAAAGAGATCCAAGTCAAGCTTCACTAATCCCACCCTGAGGACCTGGGGGTGGAGGGGAAGAAAGAAAATAGGCGAAACAAAAAGGGGTCAAACATAAGTTTGGCAAGTCTATTGACTTTAACTATATAATCAGTTAAGTAATAGGATAAGAACATAAAATGGACATAAGAGATGACTGTAACATAAGCAGATGTGATAAGGTAAACAAGGTAAGCAAGATAGAACATCGACTGCGCTCCTAACCACTATAAGATATGCTCTGCATCGTACCACATATTAGTTACATATTAATAGATGATCCCTCCCTACTATTCATAATAATGGTAGCTTCTTCTACTCCCAGCTGCTCTCGTAGGTGCCCCACTTGCTCCTACCACCACTAGATGTACCCACTACCCTTCCCATTCAATCGGCTCCCTAACCTCGTATATACATATGCTAGTCCCACAATAGAGTGTATCACTCCCTAAGGTGGAAACCCCGATACTACTGAAATGCACAACTTATACCTATACGATGCAACAGCGTCTTACCTACCAGCTCGGACCCACGCACGCACATGACTCCATTGGACTTGCACTGCCATCGCTAACTCTTTATTGACCTCTTACAATCAACCACAGTAAGTGTGTCCCTATCCTCGACCTAGTTCGAGATCATATAGATACTAAAATGGGTTACTGGTTGAAAAGGGTCCACCTACTTGACACAAGCTTCCCTCCTAAGCTTGGCTCCCACTAGGAATTCCCACTTAACCCCTCTTTATCCCCATGTCTAATCACATGTCTCATCTTGGTTAAGTGCTTTATTATGTTTCACATGCTACCCATGTTACCCACTTAACCCTTTATTATCCCCATGTCTAATCACATGTCTTATCTTGGTTAAGTGTTCATTAATTCATTTTAACCATAATCTTGCAAGACCTCCAACATTAGGTTGCCGTTTTGCAGTTGTTGGATTTGTCGGGCGGTTCTGGGCAGGCTTATACCGCAATCTGAATCTAATCTTGTGTCTTTGCATTATTACGCATCAAGTTTCTTCCTTTCACCTCTTACATTAGATTACCAAATTGCGGTTGCTGGATATGTCGGGTGGTTCCGGGCAGGCTTATAACGCAATCCGAATCTAACCTCATGTCTTAGGCATTTATTATCACTTTCTTGATTCAAGCCCCAATTTCAAAACTTGGATTTTAGTATATTCCAATTACCCATAATTTCCAATCTAAATTATGTTTATAATCTCATGTGCCAAATTATATCCATATCCATTTTCATAGTTATTAACAATTTATCCCCAAATCTCATGTATACAATTCATACTCAATTATGCCCAAACCAATTTTCCATATTCATCAACAATTTACGCCAAATATCATTTTATTGCTTATTTCCCAAACTTTTCCCAATCATTCCAACGTTATTCGTACGTAAATCTCAAAGCAATATGTTAGGCTCGAAGTTAGCCTAATATCAGAAAAAAAGAAGAAGGGAAGAGAATCAAAGCATCAAAACTGGCATAAACATATAAATAGGCATGCGAAATGAATAACGACAAAGTAGATCAGATAGGCATATGATAATAGCAGTTGGATATGAATCTAAAGGATAACAAATTACAAAACTTGATATGATTCATCTAATTTATAGGCATATACATCGGATCCAATTTACAATCCTATCACAATTACTTTTTAATTTAATTATATGTGAAAGTAACATAGACTCACAGCGATAAGATTCTTAGAAAAGAGAATTAGGTGTCGTTTTATCAATTCTGATCTTGAATAATCTCTACTTTGATTTGTAGATCTGATCTTCTAATTGGAATACTCTTATTCGGATTTGTTTTGGTGGAGAAGAAAGGCTAGTTTAGATTAGAACAACATGGACCCGCCATTGTTGATAGCAATGAGATTAGGGTTAGATTTAAGTGTTTATTTATAGATGTATTAGGTGAATTAGGACCCTTAGATTAGAGATCATCTGAACCATCAGACTAGAAAAACACGTCATCCAGCCAATCCCATAAAGACACATCATCAAATGGAACTCTCCAGAATTCTGCAGAGCTGGCTCGCCCTGGGCCGACTTCCCAGGTGCGCTAGTACAATTTTGTTCTGGCAAACTTCACAAGTGCGCCAGTTATCCTGGCTTGTTTTTCTGATATTTCTGCCCAACTTCTATCGTCCGTAACTCCTTCATACGGTATCTATTTTACACAAACATGGACTTTATCTCAAGCAGAATTCCGAGACGAACGCAATGGCCTAACCCATTTCACTTAAATTCTTCTTTTAAAAAATTAATTATTCTTTAATTATCTCTTATGTCATGTTTTAAAATTACGGGTTGTTACATTCCCCCCTACTTAAAGGATTTCGTCCCCGAAATCTCGAAGCTGAAAGGAATGTATGTCCTACCATCCATTATCCATCTATTCATCCATCAATCACGGGCGTCCATTGTCCTTAAAAGATTTCTAATGTTTTCATGAACATATGCAAAGTGTGTGTATATGCCCTTATCCTAATGCAAAATCAGGCGGTCCACTGATTCAGTTGACCTCCTTAATGCAAATCATGATAGTGCCATGCGTCCATTATGTATGCAAAAGAATCCTAATGATACATATCATTTCTAAATGAGTGCACAATCATTCATCCAAATGCAACATGCATATGATAAAACATTTAATATACGTCCATTAATTTAAATATGCACACTCACCCATATGCAATATGAAAGTGATTGATCCGATCTAGTGCCTAATGTGTGTGTAAATGCATCCACGAGCAACCACTAGCAAACACTTACATCCACTTGCATCCACGAAACATAACATGTCTCAAACACATGTTTACAACCATAGGATTTTCTACCTAAAGATCGAAGATATAATTGAGAGGATACACTAAACGATAAAACAAGTATAAACAAAGCGGTAAAAAAATGAGAAGTTAAGAACGTACCCACAAAAAGGAAAGGGTATGACGCATGTATCTTGTCTTCTGTTTCCCAAGTCGCGTCTCCTTGATCATCTCCCCATTGGACTTTAACCAACTTGACCTCTTGGTTGCGAAATTTCTTGACCTCCAATCCAACGATGCTTGTAGGAACTCGCCTAACCGTGGCATCTTGCTCTACTTTCACTTCTTTAGGCATGCTCGGCTCTACTACTTCTACAGTATCATGTAAACACTTCCTCAAATATGACACGTGAAATATGTTATGAACACCACTAAGCTTCTCAGGCAACTTCACTCTGTAGACCATCTGTCCAATTCTTTCTGTAATAGGGAATGACCCTACGAAACTTGGTGTCAATTTCCCTAAAGATCCAAAACAAATTACATTCCTCAATGGTTATACTTTAATAAAAAACTGTGTCTCCAACATCGAACTCAAGATCGGTTTATCTCTTATCAGCGTATGACTTTTGCCGGTCTTGCGTCGTCTTCATGTGTCTTCGAATCAAGTCTATCTTCTCCGAAGTTAATCTAATCATCTCGGGCCCAAGCAATATCTTATCCGTAGATTCCCACCAATAAGTCGATGATCGGTAAGGTCGTCTGTATAGAGCTTCAAAAGTTGCCATGCCATACTAGCCTGATAGCTATTGTTGTAAGCGAACTATACTAATGGAAGATGTTCCTCCCATGTTCCTTCAAAGTCCAAGATGCATAACCTCAAAAGATCTTCTAGAATCTGATTCACTCTTTCTGTTTGGCCGTCCGTTTGAGAGTGATAAGTGGTGCTCAAACACAACTGCGTTCCTACCACCTCTTGCAAGCTCTTTCAAAACTCTCTAGTGAAAATGGGATCTCGATCGCTCACGATACTAGAAGGTATTCCATGTAGACGAACTATCTCTCGAAGATAAACAGATGCTAACTGTGCCGCTGTTCTTTTACTCTTAACGAGAATGAAATGGGAGCTCTTGGTAAGTCTATCTACTACTACCCAAATTCCCGTATTACCCTTCCTTGACCTCGACAACCTGTCGACGAAATCCATTGAAACACTTTCCCATTTCCACTGTGGAACCTCTAAAGGGTGAAGCAAACCACCAGGCTTCTTTTGCTCAGCCTTAACTTGATGGCACACTAAGCATCTAAAAACAAACTCAGTAACATCCTTCTTCATTCCGGCAGAAAAGAAAACTCGCTTCATGTCCTTATACATCTTGTCACCACTGGGATGTATGGTCATCTTCAAACGATGTGCTTCTTCAAGGATTGTCCTTCTCGAACTCTCATCTCGTGATACGCAAAGTATCCCATCCCTACGCAACCAACCTTTGTCATCTATAGTATATCTACTAAGATGTCTCGAAGACTCCCCTCTTATGAGATTGTCTACTATCTCTATCAACTGTGGGTCATCTCGCTGTGCCGCACCAATCTATTCCAAAAGCATAGGTTGCACCTCTAATGATGCCAACAAACCGGGTACATAATTGATAGAAGGTCTAAAGTAAAAGGTAGAGATATACTCTAAACTATGCCACTCGACAAACAAAGGACTCAAAGTCAACTTCTTTCTACTCAAGGCGTCAGCTACAATGTTAAGCTTGCCAGGGGTATATGCAATCTCAAAATCGTAGTATTCTAAGAACTCCATCCACCTCTGTTGCCTTAAGTTTAGATCTTTTTGAGTGAACAAATATTTTAGTGACTTATGGTCTGTATACAACTCAAACCTCTCACCAAGCAAGTAATGGCGCCAAGACTTAAGCGCAAATACTATGGCAGCTAATTCTAAGTCATGGGTAGGGTACTCCCTCTCATGGACCTTCAACTGCCTTCCACCATAACATATCACCCTTCCCTCTTGCATCAAAACTGCGCCAAGCTCTGTTTCGCAAGCAACTATATACACTATGAACAATTTACTCCCATCCGACAAAAATAAATCTGGAGTTGTCGTGCATGCCCTCTTCAATCGCTGAAAAGCATTGTCATAGTCAACATCCCATAAAAAGGACAAATTCTTTTTCGTTTACCGAGTAAGTGGGCCTGATATCTTAGCAAAGTCCTTGATGAACTTTCTATAATAGCCCGCCAAACCAAGAAAACTTCTTACTTCCGTTGCATTCTTAGGAATCTTCCAATCTTGGTTCCCACCACCTTTGCATGATCCACTGTTATCCCATCTTTAGAGACCACATGCCCTAAGAACCTCACTTCCTTCCTTCAAAAATGACATTTGGAGAAATTAGCCTTGAGTTGATGTGCTCGAAGGGTCTCTAAGACTTCCTTAAGATGTAAGGCATGCTCTTCCTCGCTTCTAGAGAAGACCAGGATATCATCCACAAAGACTACCACGAACTTGTTTAGAAACTCCCTAAACACCCTACTCATCAAGTTCACGAAATATGCGGGTGCATTCGTCAAGCCAAAAGGCATGACGAGCCATTCAAAGAAACCATCTGGAGTTCTAAATGCAGTCTTATCTATGTTGTCCTCAGCCACCCTTAGCTGATGAAATCCTATAGCTAAATCCAACTACGAGAAAACCGAAGCACCAACCAACTGATCGAACAAGTCATCTATCCTCGGTAATGGGTGTCTGTTCTTCGTGAGCTTATTCAGCTCCCTATAGTCCATGCACAATCTAAGCAAACCATCAGCCTTCATGGCAAAAACAACTGGAGCACCCCACTCAGAGATACTTCTTCTTATGAACCCTTTCTCAACCAATACTTTCACTTGTTTACTAAGCTCCCTCCTTTCTTTTGGAGCCATGTGGCGCACGGGCAATGCAACTGGCTTTGCATTATCCACCAAATATATATGGAAATCTATCTCGTGTTTTGGAGGTAAGCCCCTAACCTCCTCAAAGACATCTTCATACTCACGGACTACTCGAACAGATTGCAAATCATCAATAGATGTGTCAAGAGATTCTAGGTAGCTAAGCATAACAGTTTCCTTAGGGTCCCATGAGATATCGAGAGTATTCCCCAAACTAGTCAACAGTCTAACTACCCACTTCTCACAGTCGAGAATGGCACCATACCTGGCTAGCCAATCCATTCCTAGAATCAAACCATAGCCCGTGAAACCAAGTACATAGGCATTCCATTCGAACTCAAAGCCATACACAGATATTCTCAAATCCCAACATAACATGGACAGATGAGCTGTACCCCCAATAGAATTTGAGACAACAACGAGATCCACTACTATACTAGTATCTAGGTGCAGAGACTCAACAACAGAAGTAGATATAAATGAATGTGAAGCGCCAGAATCAAACAAAGTACGTACAGGATGATCGAAAAGGAAAATCAAACATTCAACAGAAATGTTTCTACCTCTCTCTTGCGTAGCTACCATGAGAGCATGAACCTGCCCTCCAAAAGTAGATCATGTCCTATGTCCTTGCCTTTGTCCTTGCCTCCTTGGGTAGTCTTTAATCATATGTCTTGCCTCATCGCATTGGAAGCAACCAGTCCTCTTCTTCTTCCTACAGTCCTTCTTCAAATGGCCAGGTATTCCACAATTATGACACTTTCTTTTCTCTGAACCCTTGTTATCCTTACCGCCCTTCTTTTGTTCTTACCGCCCTTCTTTTGTTGTTTTTGTGCCTTCTTTGGATCCCTTTTCTTATCTTGTGCTTTAGCACCTTTCTCCTCTTCATGTATCAATGCCATATCAACAAGATTCTCGAAAGTAGCTCCCATAAGAATGTGGGACATAGCTAACCCGTGTAATAGTTCATTCAGACCTTTGGCAAATCTCAAAGCCTTCTTATGTGGTGTATTAACTAATTCCATACCAAATCTTGCTAACCGGTTAAATTTGTTAATGTACTCCTTCACAGACAAACTCCCTTGTTTCAAAGCCAAGAACCTCTCCATGTATAAACTCTCCTCTACTTGTGAAAGAAATTTCAACTCGAACCTTTGTCTAAAATCCATCCACGTCTCCACTACATGTCCTCCATTAGTTACTTCCCACTAAAAGGAAGCTTCATCCTTCATCAACCAAGCAGCTAGCTGAACCTTCCTTCCATCGTCTATCTCAAAGATACCAAACAAACCCTCCATTTCCTTGAGCCAATTCCGAGCCTCAACAAACGTCTTAGTTCCATAAAATGGTTTTCCACCCATCGCACGGAAGTCTTTGCATATCTTAGAAAAAGCATCTGCACGGGGAGGAGGAGGAGGAGTGGCTACAGCTGGGGGAGGAGGAACGTTTGTTGGGCCTGCAACAGTAGCCCTAGCCTTCAGATACCTTTTGAACCAGCCTGGTATCTGTACGTCCTCGGGTATATCGGATTCCCCAGACATGCTGAAAGGAAAAAGGAAGAGATTCAAAACAGAGAATCGAAAGAAAGATATATGGCTTTTGGGGATTATGTTTTTCATAATAAACCTTTCTCTTGAAAATAACTTCTTTAAAACATGTTTCTGAAAATGGTTTTCAAAATCTTTTATCTATTCTGGTGAACTTCAGCTCTGATACCACGTGTAACACCCCACGTCCGTTGATGTCACTCACTAAGGGAATGCATTAACTTTCATGGAGCATTATAAGAGTATAGAACATAACATCACAAGACAGACATATAAAATGGTACTTAAAAATTCAAATTTTATTCATTGCAGTGGGAAAGCAAAACATGTCTGGTTAAAACATCAAAACCACATACTAAAGCCATGTACACAAAAATTCATCTGGAACAAAATTATTATCATAGTACATAAAAGTAAAACCATAATCCCACTCCAAATAGCCATAATGAAAAAGAGATAAAATGAGCATTACTTTTAACACTTCCAAGCACTTCAAGAAGAAAGAGATCCAAGTCAAGCTTCACTAATCCCACCCTAAGGACCTGGGGAGGAAGAAAGAAAAGAGGCGAAACAAAAAGGGGTCAGACATAAGTCTGGCGAGTCATGTGACTTTAACTATATAATCAGTAAAGTAACAGGAAAAGAACATAAATTGGATATAAGAGATGACTGTAACATAAGCAGATGTGACAAGGTAAACAAGGTAAGCAAGATAGAACATCGATTGTGCTCCTAGCCACTATAAGATATGCTCTACACCGTACCACATACTAGTTACATATTAAGAGATGATCCCTCCCTGCTAATCGTAATAATGGTAGCTTGTGTACTCCTAGCTGCTCTCGTAGGTGCCTCACTTTCTCCTACCACCACTAGTTGTACCCACTACCCTTCCCATTCGATCGGCTCCTTAACCTCATGGATACCTGTGCTGGTCCCATAATAGGGTGTATCACTCCCTAAGGTGGCAACCCCGATACTACTGAAATGCACATCTTATACCTACACAATGCAACAACGTCTTACCTACCAACCCGGACCCACGCACGCACATGACTCCGTTGGACTTGCACTGCCATCGCTAACTCTTTATTGACCTCTTACAATCAACCCCAGTAAGCATGTCCCTGTCCTCGACCTAGTTCAAGCTCATATAGATGCTAAAATGGGTTACTGGTTGTAAAGGTTCCATCCACTTAAAACAAGCTTCCCTCCAAAGCTTGGTCCCTATTAGGAATTCCCACTTAACCCCTCTTTATCCTCATGTCTAATCACATGTCTCATCTTGGTTAAGTGCTATATTATGTCTCACATGCTACCCATGTTACCCACTTAACCCTTTATTATCCCTATGTCTAATCACATGTCTTATCTTGGTTAAGTGTTCATTAATTCATTATAACCGTAATCTTGCAATACCTCCCACATTAGATTGCCATTTTGCGATTGCTGGATTTGCCAGGCGGTTCTGGGCAGGCTTATACCACAATCCGAATCTAACCTCGTGTCTTTTCATTATTACGCATCTAGTTTATGCCTTTCACCTCTCACATTAGATTACCAAATTGCAGTTGCTAGATATGCCGGGCGGTTCCGGGCAGGCTTATACCGCAATCCAAATCTAACATCGTGTCTTAGGTGTTTATTATCACTTTCTTGATTCAATCCCAAATTTCAAAACTTGGACTTTAATATATTCCAATTACCCACAATTTTCAATCTAAATTATGTTTATAATCTCATGTGCCAAATTATGTCCAAACTCATTTTCATGGTTATTAACAACTTATGCCCAAATATCATGTATAGAAGTCATACTCAATTATGCCCAAACCAATTTTCCATATTCATCAACAATTTATGCCAAATCTCATTTTATTGCATATTTCCCAAACTTTTCCCAATCATCCCAGCGTTATTCGTACGTAAATCTCAACGTAATATTTTAGGCTCGAAGTTAGCCTAATCTCATAAAGAAAAAAAGGAAAAGAAGAAGGGAAGAGAATCAAAGCATCAAAACTGGCATAAACATATAAATGGTCATGTGAAATGAATACCGACAAAGTAGATCAGATAGGCATATGATAATAGAAATTGGGTATGAATCTAAAGGATAACAAATTACAAAACTGATATGATTCATCTAATTTACAGGCATATACATCAGATCCAGTTTACAATCCTATCACAATTACATTTTAATTTAATTATATGTGAAAGTAACACAGACTCACAGCGATAGGATTCTTAGAAAAGAGAATTAGGTGTTGTTGTAGCAATTCTAATCTTGAGTAATCTCTACTTTGAATTGTAGATTTGATCTTCTAATTGGAATACTCCTATTCTGATTTGTTTTGGTGGAGAAGAAATGCTAGTTTAGATTAGAACAACATGGAGGTGCCATGGATGATAACAATGAGATTAGGGTTAGGTTTAGGTGTTTATTTATAGATGTATTAGGTAAATTAGGACCTTTAGATTAGATTAGAGACCATCTGAACCATCAGACAAGAATAACACATCATCAAGCCAATCCCAGAAAGACACATCATCAAATGGAACTCTCTAGAATTCTGCAGAGTTGGCCCGGCCTAGGCGCACTTCCTATGTGTGCCAGTACAATTTTGTTCTAGCGCACTTCACAAGTGCGCCAGTTATCCTGGCCTGTTTTTCTGATTTTTCTGCCCAACTTCTATCATCTGTAACTTCTTCATACAGTATCTGTTTTACGCAAACTCAGGCTCTATCTCAAGCATAATTCCGAGCCGAACGCAATGGCATAACCCATTTCACTTAATTCTTCTTTTAAAAAAATTAATTAATCTTTTATTATCTCTTATGTCATGCTTTATAATTACGGGTTGTTACAATGGTAGTAGGAAGAGAATGAAGCTTGTGTGAGTAGATGTGAATAATATTCATGAGCAGGATTAAAATATGTATGTAAAGAAAGTGAGGAGCTCATGTGATGATCTAATAGAGTAGCAGCTGAGTTAAAGTGTAAAGTTGGAATAACGTGTAAAGCTGGAATGTGGTTATAGCATGGAAGAAGAATGGTGGTTTATATTGTGAAAAGGTGAAGCATGAAGGGCACTAATGGCAGTACTGAGTTGCGGGTGTAGAAGGAGATATGTTGTGAGTTTAATACATGATTAAGGAGAGTATAGAGGTGGTTGCCATTGTAGAAGAAGGCCTACTATTAGTGATTTTTGAAAAGGACCAGTGATTTTTTGATGCTTAGCTGTAAATTGAATGGATGTTTTGTTTTCCTTTGATAGTTAAATTATCGGCTATCAAAGATTTTTGATTATCGTTGTCAATACGGAGAGACCGGTTGGATATATTATCTGAAAACCACTCCGTATAGGCATAGGTGTTACGAATTAGATAATGCTGAAGATAATTAAAGATGGAGTGAAATGCAAGTGTCTTTCTGTTCTAGAATACTGCTTTTTATTTGTCCACTCCCAGGACAACTTGCATGGATGAATGTCTGACAGAGTATTCCTAACACATCACATAAGACGATCTTTTCAAGAGATTATGTCTAGTGGCGGAGGAATTTGTTTCTCCTATCTTTTATACCCATAATATTTTAGGAAGATCAACTAGTGATTTGACGGGTTTGATGATGTGTCATTCAAAGTGAATGGTGGACAGATGTTCTGAAAAGATAGACGTAGCCTCTAGCCTCACAACCAGGGAATGACAAAAATCGAGCAGGCAGCATGGCTAGTTGGGTCTTACCCAAGCAGGGTGTATCGTCATCGATCTAGAGAAAATTCATATTTGTTCTTCTTTTCGTTTATGTATCTTCGGATTATGGTTTGATGGCCAACAACCATGGGTGAAAATATATTCGCTGCACTCAAGCTAAATGAGTGGGCGGTCATGTTTGGCCGAGTTGCAAGACATTCTTGTTAAACCCCAGTGTATACCCTCTAGAGTACACTGATCGGAATGAGATCCCGTACTTGTCAGTTGGAATCCAATCTCCAATAAGCGACCTACGGTTTTTGATTTTATACTATATATGTAGAGCGTGAGATGCAAGCATTCTACTAGTTGGTCATTTATTTGATTAGGCATTATTATAATATCATTGGATTTTGATATCAAAATGGTTTGGGTTATAGTAAGGTAAAAACCGTTCGTCTTTATGCGTGGGCGGGTCTTACTATTATCATTTTGTTTCAAAGGGTTTTCCAAAGTTAAACAATATGGTTTGGAGTTTACTCACACCAGTCTCATGACTGACCCAGAGTTTATTTGGTTAGTGTTTTCCTAAACTCTTGGGTGCCCAAATTTGTACAGGCAGCCAAGTGTTTCAGGATTTTAAGATTCACTTGGAGGAGCTCAAAGAAGGAGACTTTACTGTTAGTTATTTAGAGATTATTTCCGCTATAATGTATATGAGTTATACTCTGATATGGTATGTTATACAAATTCAGATTTTGTATTTCAAAGTTATGTTATATATTATATTTTGTTCATTCCGCTGTGAGACTCTGATCTTCTTATTCTTCTATTCTAATAGTTCTACCTTTCCTATCTAATCCTCTAATTTCTTTCTATTAGCTTTTTGGGTTTCCAATACTTGGATTTGGACACGGGTTGTATTAGTGTCGAGATTCGAGTGTCGAAAATTCTCGGGACGCTACAGGTGGTATCAGAGCATAAAGTTAAGTAATTACCTTGGCTCTGTGTCGTAACTCAATAAAGATGGGTTAGTAATATCCTAGATTGAGTTTGAGTGTATATATACAAGTGAACGTATTTGTAGATTTATATAAAAAATGTTTTATATTGTTTTGATTGGTTTGTCGAGTAGGTTATGAATTCTGGTCGATGCGGTAATGCAAACTGTATCGATAGGTGTTTCTAAACTCTTGAACAGAATAATTCGACATGATATTATTTTGAAAGCTGGGTAAATAAAATGATTTTACCCAAAATATAATTTGATATAAAAAGTATATATTTTGAGATTATCATATTATATTGGATGTGTTGATCGTTATTATAATCGAATAAAAATTATAATTGAGTTGGTTATGGAAATAACCAATTGAGATTTGTATAAGTATAATATACAAAATTAGATGAATTGAATCTGAAGGTAAACCGACATTGGAGTTAAAATTCTAGAAAATTGAAAAATATTTGAATTAAATTTTGGATTTTATATAGGGATTTTAAAATCTTGGGAAATTTTGGATAAGTTTTCCAAGTATTGAAATGGATACTCTGAAGTAATTTCAAAATGAAAGTGTTTGAAATAAGTTTTAAAATTGATATAGTATTGAACTCACATTGGTCGCTGGAAAATAATTCCGACGATGTGTGTGCCATCATCGGTGTTTATTTTCGAGTTTCTAAGTGATGGATTACTACCAAAGTTTCTATTTGAATTGTTCTGAGAAAGCAAATTGTTTCAAATCCTGAAAGGGAATATTGATTTTAGAAAAGCAAAGCCGTTTAAAAACCCCAGGATGAAATTGTTATGAATTTAAAAAAAGCATACAAGGTAAATTTGAAATAATGGAAATGAAAATAGGGATTGTAAAAGCAAACAGAGATTTACCTGAAGCCAGTTAAGTGGAAACTAAAATTGGATATTTTAATAAAATCAGGTTGAGCTTAAGATAAGGATAACTAATTTAATTAATAAATGGAACACGGGAATTAACTTGGTTAAATATAATTTGGATTAGGTTAAAGATGATCTAGAATGGAATTGAATTACTGAGTAAGGATCTAGAGTCGAGATTAGAATTAGAATTTGATCTAGAATTTGGCTTGGGCATTAAGTGAATGATTGGTTGAGGTTGAGTTCATTGAAGATCAATTGGAAATGCATGGATATATGCTGAAGTGGTATCAAATGGAAGAGAAAAGAGTTGGATGCCCGACAAAAAGGTACGAGCTTATTTTATTTGGATATGAGAGTTATGAGATATTTGGGCAAGCCACTTGGTTGTTTTAATTTCTTTTGGCTTGCAAATGACCCAGAGAAGCGAGTTGTAGTCGTATCGATTAAGCCGTGCAGAAGACATGCTAGCGAAATTTCTCGAAAATTTAAGGTGTTAGAGAATTTCTAGACAATTTGAAAATATTCATTAATAAGAAGGAACTAATATTTAAATTCAAATTAAATGGTTCACTTGAATCTGAAATTTAGAAAATCAAATTAATAGGGATTGTAGAATTTATCTTACCTTACTAATTTCGGGGACAAAATTCTTTTAAGGGGGAAGTAATGCAATGTCCCAAAATTTTAGCGGTTTAATAATTAATTAATATAATTATTTTAATATTATGATCTGGTTATTAAAATATAACTAAATATTGGGTTCAAACCTAGACGAGATCTTTGAGATGTAGTTATAATTTAATTTTTAGAATTTTACTGTAATTTTTATTTTGGAAAATAAGCTACTTTTTATTTGGAGTATTTTGCACCCTATATCAGCATTTTCCGGTTTCACAAAACAAACCAACTAGTCTATTTTATTATATTAATGGAATCGTGGTACATTGGTTGACACGATCGTATTTTTATTTTTGTCCATAGCGACTTGTACGAAAATAGAATTTTGTGAAAAAGGATACCGATATTTTTCAATTGAAAACACGGATCTAAATTTACAAAAAAGGTTAAGATATATATGATTTCCCTAACCTAACAGTTTAATCATGGAGTTTTACAATTCTCTTTACGAGAAATTCAAATGTTTTTCAATAGGGTAAGTGTTGCTCGTCAAAGCTTATATTCAAATGCTAACTATTTTCAAGGGTAGAAAACACCAGCCGTGTGTATGCAACCTTTGCTAAGGGCGTTTCAAATGCCTGTTTTGATCCAACAAACGCAAGCATAAACATATAATTTGAAGTGAAAAATATATATATCACATTACTTACTAGCCAAGGATCGTACAACTCCTCTTTCTAAACACAGTAAAACAAACAGCACCCTAAACTGCCCTAAAAACAATCCAACGCATACCCCATGTGTACCCAGTAGCAACGTGGTAACGTGAAGTGCTGAAGCCATTAAAAACATTTGTACAAAACTATACTAGGCGTGTACTGCCTACTGCACCTATTCCTTGGCAATCAAAGAATTCATAATATATAAATATACCATTGAAGCAGTGTACATTCCTTTTCCTCTCAAAACTAAAATGCAGTTGTATCCTTTATTTTCTTCTTCATTTTTCTTTAGCTTCAGATGATCCAAAAGCCGAGCGTTTTTCTTCCTCCTTCAGAAAACCATAGTCACCATTTCCAGCTAAAATCCTCAACTGAAAATCATTAAATGTTTTCTTCTATTTTCGTGAAATGGAATGTTAATCCCATGTACCCCAGTGCTCTCCTGGATTTAACAATCCAAACAATGTATTTATGAACCCCTTAAGTGTTCTCTACGTCTTGAATTTTGGAGGAATCCTAGCGGTTTCTATTTGCATCTGTACAACCAGCATGAGTCTAAAGGGGAAGACGTGGGTTCGAGTCCTTGGTCTGAAGCAAGGCGTGAGTGCATGGAATTACTCTCTTTGGTTAGAAGCAAGCTTAAAGGTGAATCTTGGATGGTGCAGTCGGCAGACAATGAAGATGAGGGTCCCCATTCCTTGGTACTAGCGGGTTCTAACGTTGATGGAGAAAGGCCGAAGTGAGTATGTGATAACGAGGAGGTGAAGTAGAAGAGTTGTGAATAGTTGCGAATATATGGGAGAAAGAAGAAGCAGCATGCGGCGCTATCTATTGAGCAGGGGAAAATAATGATGTGAAGATGGTTCGGTGGTTTTACCGATGACGTGCGTGGAGTTCTAGTCAACGCCTCTTGAACCGAGGTTGCGAGCATGAAGGGATGCAGATCATGGTAATAGGAAGAGAATGAAGCTTATGTGAGTAGACATGAATAATATTCATGAGCAGGTTTAAAATATGTATGTAAAGCAAGTGAAGAGCTTACGTGGTGATCCAATAGAGTAGCAGTTGAGTTAAAGCGTGAAGTTGGAATAACGTGTAAAAGCTAGAATGTGGGTATAGCATGGATGAAGAACGGTGGTTTATATTGTGGAAAGGTGAAGCATAAAGGGCGCTAATGGAAGTACTGAGTTGCGGGTGTGGGAGGAGATCTGTTGAGAGTTTAATACATGATTAAGGACATTATAGAGGTGGTTGCCAATGTAGAAGAAGGCCTACTATCAGTTTGGAGAATAATGGTAAGAAAAAGAAGAATAAAGAGGAACTCATGGTAATGGGAAAGACGTGGTTCTAGATAATAGAAGGATGGTTAACGCAAGTGGCTATTTTGTTTTGGGTAAAGTGCTGGGTTTGAACCATGTCCTGAGAAGTGAAGGAGCATAACGGTGGAGTTGTTTGGTGATGTCCGGAGTCATTTTGCGTCATTGTTTCTTCATTGCGAAAGTTTATAACTTGAAGCCGGATATTTCTAGGAGATGGCGCGATATGGTTTGTGATGAGGTCGTGATGAATTCCGATGGTCTATTTTGGGTGCGGCAGCGTGAGATTGGTGCGAAGGTGGTTCGAATACGAAGTGGGAACGAAACGGTTATACGCGTAAGAAGAAAAATGCATCGACCTTATATCCTTAACAAGTTATTAGTATTAAGTTAATAACTTAATTATTAAATTAGATCGTATGATTTTAATGGATTGTAGTTGGTCATATGTTAAGAGAAGCGAGCGAAACTGGTTACTTTGAATCATATCTTTGAAAACTACATTATGGAACGGGTCTGGAGCAATTTGGAGCTCGTCAGAATTTTTAGCAAAATAGAATGCTCGATTCAAACCGTCAACCGTTAATCGTTATTTAACGATTAACGACCAAGGTGAGTAAATTCACTAATTCTTTTGTATTTTAAAATATTATAATTATATTTTAATATTTATAAATAGTGGTTGAATGTTGTGTGATGGTCGTTTAGGTAAATTACAATTAAATTGATTGAATAATATATATTGTTGCATATGTACACATCATTGGTTGGATACTGATTCCATCGATTATAATATTCCATAGTATGAAATTAGTGTTATTTGTATTGACTAACATCTGTGGATGAAGGGAACAGGTTGGAGGAATCCAACTGGATTCCTCAACAATTATAATGTTGTTTTTCATATATTACATTACATGATGTGATAAATAAGGTGTGGTTAATTATTGTTTTTTGGATATGCAATTTCACTAGTTTTGAAATAACTGGTATTTAAATACCCTAAAAATATATTGGAAATGAATTAAAGTTTTGAAAAGGAAAAGTCTATGATTTATTATTTTTAATAATAGAAACTGAATCTTGATTAGGCTAGAAGACAATAGCTTGTTTTAATTTTATTTAAACAAGTGGTTAATTTTAAATGATATTTAGAGATAAAATGGACTAGTTATCATTAAATAAATTGAGGAATATAAGAATGAATTTAGAAACACGGTATTGGAGAACCATTTAAGTAGAAAATGATGAAGATCTAACTTGTAAGGATATTAATTTACAGAACCAGGTTTAGATTGATTTAACAAGGCCAAATTTCTATAAGTTATAATATTCATGGTTTAAAGTGAATAATGTTTGAAAACAAACGTTTTGCAAATTAGTATGTCCAAAATGGAAATTGGAAATGATTCAAGTATTAATTACGTATATTTCCTAAAGTATAGAAAATAAGAAATGTGGAAAGTATGGAAATGTTTTCGAACATTAATGACGTATATTTTCTAGGATATGGGAAGTTGGAAAATTAATATAAGTTAAAAAGGACTAGTGATTGTTTGATGCTTAGCTGTAAATTTGAATGGATGTTTTGTTTTCCTTTGGTAGTTAAATCATCGACTATTAAAGACTTTTGATTATCGTTGTCAATACGGAGAGACCGGTTGGATATATTATCTGAAAACCACTCCGTTTAGGCATAGGCGTTACGAACTATATAATGTTGAAGATAATTGAAGATGGAGTGAAATGCAAGGGTCGTTCTGTTCCAAAATTGTGTTTTTTGTTTGCCCAGTCCCAGGACAACTTTTATGGATGAATGTCTTACAGAGTATTCCTAACGGATCACATAAGACGATCTTTTCGAGAGATTATGTCTGGTGGCGGAGGAATTCGTTTCTCTTAGCTTTTATACCAGTAATATTTTAAGAAGACCAACTAGTGATTACGGGTTTGACGATGCGGCATTCAAAGTGAATGGTGGCCAGATGTTCTGAAAAGATAAACGTAGCCTCTGCCTTCACAACCAGGGAATGACAAAAATCGAGCAGGTAGCATGGCTAGTTGGGTCATACCCAAGCAGGGTGTATTGTCATCGACCTAAAGAAAATTCATATTTGTTCTTCTTTTCGTTTCTGTATCTTCGGATTACGGTTGGATGTCTAACAACCATGGGTGACAATATATTCTCTACGCTCAAGCTAAATGAGTGGGTGGTCATGTGTGGCCGGGTTGCAAGACATTCTTGTTGAACCCCAGTATATACCCTCTAGAATACAATGATCGGAAGTTGATCCCATACCTTGTCAGTTGGAATCCAGTCTCCAATAAGTGCCCTGCAGTTTTTGATTTTATACTATATATATAGAGCGTGAAATGCAAGCGTTCTACTAGTTGGTTATTTATTTGATTAGGCATTATTGTAATATCACTGGATTTTGATATCAAAATGGTTTGGGTTATAGTAAGGTAAAAATCGTTTGTGTTTATGTGTGGGCTTGTCTTACTATTATCATTTTGTTTCAAAGGGTTATCCAAAGTTAAACAATATGGTTGGAGTTTACTCACACCAGTCCCGTGACTGGCCCAAAGTTTATTTTGTTTGTGTTTTCCTAAACTCTTGGGTGCCCAAATTTGTATGGGCAATCAAGTATTTCAGGATTTTACATATTCACTTGGAGGAGCTCGAAGCAAGAGACTTCACCGTTAGTTATTTATACATTATTTTCGTTGTAATGTATATGAGTTGTACTCTGATATGGTATGTTATACAAATTCAAATTTTGTATTTCAAAGTTATGTTATATATTATATTTTGTTCATTTCGTTGTGAGACTCTGATCTTCTTATTCTTCTATTCTAATAGTTCTATCTTTCCTATCTCATCCTCTAATTTCTTTCTATTAGCTTTTTGGGTTTCCGATACTTGGATTTGGACACGGGTTGTATTAGAGTCGAGATTCGAGTGTCGAAAATTCTCGGGATGCTATAGTGAGAGTGGTCGGTATCACACTAGCTTGGTTGGGGGGCTACCCGAAAGTCCGAAGACTTGGGAATGAAATGATTTCCACTCGGTCTTGTTATTGGTTCGAGGTTCGAGAGGTACCCGGATCCTGACTCGATAGGTCAGATGGAGCCGCGGGAGTGGTCGCTATCACATTAGCTTGGCTGATGGGCTGCTCCCAAGTCTGGAGACTTGGGAATGGAACGATTTATACTCGGTCTCATCGTTGGTTTGAGATTCGAGTGGTGTTATTTAGACTCAATTTCGTCACGGGTTTGAGACTCGAGTGGCGGTACCGGCTCCCGTGCTCGGGGTGACGATCCGACGCTATTCATGCTCGTCCTCGCCATTGGTTCGAGGTTTAAGTGGTGGTACAGGCTCCCGTTCTCGGGGTTTCGGTCCGGTGTTCGAGTGTTTGTGTGTGCAAGCCAGTTGTGATGGTCACTCGAACACATCATGTAGAAATTAAACACATTGAGGACATAAAGAATTCGAACATAACCTTTACTAATAACTTGGGCAGTAACGGCCTTTACAATTCCTTGAATCTAAAGAAAACAAAACATTGTTGGAAAGCAAAAATGATGTACACTAATTTATGTGAAGTAACAACGATTATGTTCACTATACCATGCCCTTGGGAGTTCAGCTCCATCAATGGTCGCTAACTTGAAGGTTCCATCTCTGAGCCTTTGTTGTATGACGTACGGACCTTCCTAATGAGGAATGAAACCATTCAATGTGGGAAAAAGTCGTTTTAGGATGAGGTCGCCAACATTAAGATCCTTCTGGCGGACTTTAGAATTGAAGTATCGGGCTACTCGTTGGCGCTGAGCGATAGCTCTAATCTCAGCTTTGCTCCTTTTCTCTTCGAGCAAGTCGAGTGACTCTACCGGTAAGTCTCGGTTGGTCTTTGGATCATAGTAGGTAACTTGATGAGATTGAAGCTTTAGCTCAATGGGAATGACGGATTCAGACCCATAAGCAACGACGAACGGAGTGTGGTCGGTCACTGACTTGTAGGTGGGCTGGTAGTCCCATAGGGCTAGAGGGAGCTTGTGCCATAAGCCTCTGGCCTTTTCCAGATGCTTCTTCATAATTGATTTAATCACTTTGTTGACATCGTCGACTTGCCCATTGGCCTGAGGAAGAGCCATTGTCGAGAATCACTTTTCTATGTTGTGTTGTTGGAAGAAAGTCTGGAATTATGCGCTCTCAAGTTGGGTTCCATTATCTGAGATGATGGCCTGGGGACTCCATAGCGGGTAGTGATATTATGGAGGATGAAGTTGATTACTTTCTTGGTGGTGATTGAATCGAGAGCTTCGGCATCCGCCCATTTGGTGAAGTAATCAACTGTGACGATGGCAAACGGCCATGGACTGACCATTTGCGTTAGCGATAGGCGGGGCTCTAGGGATCTTTGAGAACCGCTGGCATTTATCACACTAGCGGGCATAATTTTCGGTGTTTTGGTCGAGTGTGGGCTAGAATTGGCCGTGCCTGATAATTTTTCTTGCTAGATTTTTTCCCCTCAGTGTCGTCACAGCACTCGCCTTCTTGCACGTCCATTAGCACACGGTCGGCATTGTTGTGGGCTACACACCAAAGTAATGGGACAGAGAAACCTCTCGGTAGAGCACTCCATCCAACATGATATAGCGGGACGATTGACAAGTTTGTGCTCGTATTTCCTTGTAGCATCCAGGGAGGATTCCATGTTGCAAGTAATTCTTGATTGGCATCATCAAGGTGCCAGGCTCGATTTCGGTCTCCGTTGCCGCTACCGAGTTAGTTTGCATCTGATCGATGCTTGGAGAGTCAAGCACTTCGACTAGGTAAGTCCCGTAAGTTGCCCATCCCCATAGCTTACCAGTTTAGCTAATGAGTCGGCTTTTTTTTCTGGGGATATGCGTGATGATGTAGTGGTCGAATTTGGCGAGCAGTCCGCGAATGTGGGAGAGGTAGGGATTGAGCCATGCCTCTTTGGCTTGGTACTTTCCTTATGCTTGACACACAATGAGTTGTGAGTTGGACTAAATCTGGATGGCCTTCATATTAAGTTCGATTGCAATTCTTTGTCCATCGATCAAGGCCTCGAATTCTGCATCGTTGTTGATAGCGGGAGGGTTGATCTTTAAAGCGTAGTGTATTGGGAGTTCCTCTAGAGTGATAAGCATGACTCCGGTGTCGGAGCACTTATTGTTGGAAAATCCATCCACAAACAATTTCCGTTGAATGTATGGAGTTTCGATGTCTTCCGGAGGAGGCTCTTCTGGGATGGTGAATCCCACTACGAAATCTGCGAGGGCTTGTCCGAGGATGGCTCGACGAGGGATGAATGTGAATTCGAACTGACTTATCTCTATATTCCAGTTTAGTAGTCGTCTAGATGCCTTAGGTCGCTGCATAACCTATCATAGCAGCTAGTCAGTGTAGACTTTGATGTGGTGATACTGAAAATATGGTCATAGCTTCCTAAAGGAGATCAACAAGAAGTAGGCTAGATTCTCAATCTTTGGGTAGTTCTTTTCTACTCCCGTTAATCTCTTGTTGATGTAGTAAATGGGTAGTTGGACACGATCTTTAATGCACATGGGAGCTGAGCTGATTGCTTGCATGGAAATAGCTAAATAAACAAATAAGTCCTTCTGATCCACAGGTTTGAACAAGATAAATGGTCGCTCTAAGTGATTCAGAAGGTCCTTGAATGCGACCACGCATTCCAAGGTCCATGCAAAGTTGCACTTCCTCATTCGGAGCAAGTCGAAAAAGGGAACACACTTGTCGGTGGCTTTAGAGATGAATCGACTTAAAGTCGCGACCTTCCCATTTAAACTTTGAACATCCTTGTTTCTCTAAGGAGCATGAATGTCCCAGATAGCTTTGATCTTATCTAGATTGGCTTTGATGCCCCGCGAATTGACAAGGAAACCTAGGAATTTTCTTGATGCAACGCCAAAAGATAATTTCAAAGGATTGAGTTTCATGTCGTATCGGCGGAGGACATCAAACACTTCAGAGAGGTCACGGACATGGTCGTTTGACATTTTTGGTTTAACAAGCATATCATCCACGTATACCTCCATGGATCTTCCAATCTGGTCCTTGGAAATGAAGTTGACTAGTCGTTGGTAAGTGGCTCCCGCGTTCTTAAGACCAAAGGGCATGATACGATAGTAGTAGAGCTCGAGGTCGGTTGTGAAAGAAGTATGATCCTGGTCTGGGAGGTACATCAAAATCTTATTGTAGCCTGAGTAGTAATCTATGAATGATAAAAGCTGGTATCCGACAGTTGAATCAAGACGCTGGTCAATTTCTGGAAGCAGGAATTTGTGCTTAGGACATGCCTTGTTCAGTCAGAGAAGTCGACACACGTTCGCCAATTGCTGTTTTCTTTCTTAACCATGGTTGGATTGGAGATCCATTCGGGATAGTAGGCTTCACGGATGAAATCGTTATTGAGTAGTCTATCGACCTCTCCTAGGGTGCATTCGATCTTTCGATTACAAAGAATCAACGTTTCTATTTGACCAAAGGTTGCAAGGGGTTAAGAGTTAGCCTGTGATAAGCGATTACAGGGTCGATGACACACATATCAGAGTGGGTCCGAGAAAATACGTCGAGGTTGGCCCTAAAGAATTCTAGATTATCTTCCATTACTATGGGGTGGAGTTCCGACCCAACTTTCAAGACCTTCGTCGAGTCGTCGGGGCCGACCGAAAGATCCACCGTAGGTTCCACCAAGGTAGCCCTTTCGGTATCGGGTTCTTCATCCTCCCTTGGATCGAGATCATCAGAGAGACAGCGGTGGCGTCTGAGCTAAGACTCAGAAGTTGTTGTTTTCTATGTGGAGACGGTCTTGGCGCAAGAAGGTGGTGGCACAGTCTTGCCTTTGTCCTTATTGCGCGCATTTTTCCACTCTGTGAGTTAGCAATCTCTAGCTGTTACTTGGTTGCCTTTTACGGTGCTGATCCCATTTTCTATCGGAAACTTAATTAGGAGGGACCACGGTGACATGCAAACTCGAAGTTCTGCAAGGAAGGGGCATCTAAAGAAGACGTTGATGGAGAGATGACATTGATAACAACAAAGGTGAGGATTCGGACACGGCATCGATCTCCTTCTCCGAGTTCTACATGCAGATCAATTACGCCTAGTGGGTGGTTGGAAGATCCATTGAAGCCATGGATCATGGCATGGTAGGGCTTCAAGTCTTTGGCCTCAAGTTTCATTGGTCGTAGGCCACCTTGAAGATGATGTTGACTAAGCTTCCTGAGTCGACAAGGATTCTTCGAACGATAGATGATTCGATATGGGAAGAAATGACAAGAGGGTCAATGGTTAGGATATCAATTCCTGTGGAATCTCTCTTGCGAAAGACGATATCATCCTGCATTGTCTTATGGATCCAAGGTAGAGCAAGCTTCGCACGTGGCATGCTCTACAGAGTTAGCATGTTCCTCTATCTCGTGGAAGCTGTCATGTGTGGGGTGAGGTCCGCCACAGATTGCTTTGATCACGATGCCACATAACCTTTGGTTAGACGGTCCTGGGACCGCATTTGCAAGTGCTAGAAGCGCGGGCGTTGGAGGGCCCATAGCTGTTTCTGGAGAAGCGGGATCTTGGATATACTATTCTAAGTGTTTCTTGTGGATGAACTTTTCAATTTCATCCCTGAGGTGGCTAGATTCGTTAGTATTGTGCCCATACATGCCGTGGAATCTGCAGAATTTGCCAGAGTTTTTCTCGCGGTCGATGGACTCCCATGTTTGGCTACTTGTATCGGAGAGTATTACAGGTCTCCAAGTAGATTGTATCCATATCTTAGCTCAGCAGAGTGTAAACCTTGTAATTCTGGTAGCGGTCATGCTTCTTAGGATCTATGGAAACATAGTTGTTGTTGCGACCGCTTTGTTTGCCGCTGTTCGGCTTTGGCTTGTAGACGGTTGCTCCTTTACCCCTATCGGAGGGTTCTCCAACTCGTTTTCCTTTGATATTGTCATCATCGATAGCAGCCTGTAGGTTATTGGGGTGGTTACCCCGAGAAGCTTGAGTACAGCTGGCATCCTCTTGGCACAGGAATTGCCCAACCTTTTTGTAGAAGGCTTCCAAGGTCTTAGGCTGTTTTCTTCAATCCAAGATCCAAATTCTAAGGTAAGAAGGACACCTTTTGCAAGCTAGAAGAGCACGGTGCGAGGTTCTAGGTCGTCTACCTCAACGAGGGTGGTGTTGAATCGCGCTAGGTAGCTTTTTAGGGATTCCATAGACCCTTGGTAAAGATTGGACAAGGTGAGAGCATTCTTTGGAGTTGGAACATGCATTCTGAGCTACTTTATCAATCCCGTGGTCAACTGGTCGAAGTTGTTGATGGATTGGAGTGGGAGGCGAGAGAACCAAAGCAGAATTGTGCCTGATAAGAAGACTGGGAAGCACTTGCACTTGACTACGTCAATGTCCTGGTTGGAGTCCATCTTCCACTCATAGCAGTTCAGAAAGGCACAGGGATCAGTCGTGCCATCATAGAATTCCATCTCTGGCATGTTGAAGTGCTGGGGACACTCAGTTTCGTATACGATCCTAATGAAGGGATTACGCCTTAAGTGGGTTTCCCACGAGTCGTTAGTGTTCCCTCACATATCTCTCATGATCCATCTGACCATGTCAGGGAGATATGCTGGATGGGGATCTTCCATAGGAATCCATTGGTTTTGGCGATCTTTGAGAGTTCTGTGCCGTGGGCTCCTCTTGTGATGCACATTGAGCTCATCCTCTTCCATGTAGTCTATACTGATGGCCTTATTTTTGTATGGCTGGTGAGGTTGAGCGGATTGGTCTGCATCCTGATCCGGAAGGACTTGGGCCTGCTGGGTTGCCGGAAGCGTAGGCCCCAGGTTCCGAGCAGCGACGGTTGGGTTCTATTGAGGAGGGGTCAGTTGCTCGGACCTGGTTCGTCGTTGATGATCAACCGGGAACAATCCCGGTATTGTGTTCCCCCACTGTAAGTAACGGTGGTTCGATCATTGCTTCCATTTCCATTAGCGTTTCCATTTCCATTAGTATGAGCGTTGGAGCAGACGATGATGCTATTAATGAGGCTGAACCTCCTTCTTTGAAGTGGGCCCCATGATTCGGAAGAAGAGGTTTCTGATATAGTACGTCGCGGTCGGTCGTTGTTTTGAGTAATCTAGAGTCGAGCGACAACGCGCTGACTGTGAAATTGACCATGAGGTCAATGTTGTTCTTCAACGCTTGGTTGAGTTCAAGAGCATATTTTCATACTTCTTATTAAGCCCATGGATCTGCGCTTGGGTTGTAGGGGCTTCAGGGTCCATAGGAAGGAGGATATCCGTTTCAGCCGGGTTATCTACCGACTGAGGTTGTTGAAATGTTCCAGCTTCAGCTGCAGCAGAAGAGCCGATCATCTGATTCTTTGTTTGCTTAATCATCGTAAGTGGAACCGACTATAGGTTATGGAAGGAACCTAATGCACATCAAAGTCAAGATGGAGATGTGCGATAAAGATGTTAGTCTAAGTTCTCAGTGAAAGCACCAGAATGTTGACAGGAAAAAATGTCGTAACACCCAAAGATTCTCCATTACTACATTTCACATGGAAATGTAAGTGCAGAAAGCAGTAAGCAACACAGCAGAATTATAGTGGTTTGGTCTCGTGCGGGGCCTACATCCACTTTGGAAAAGTGGCTCAAATTTTATTGATAATAATGAGTTACAAGATTAGGACTACCTCATCACATCCTTTTATGAACATTTCCAAATATTTTGATGTCATAATTATCATATATGAATAGTAGGAAAAAGTCACTTTTGTCCTTCTTCTTCCTCGAAGCAAGGATGCCATTAAAGAGGTCATTTTAAGCTCTCAAGTGATTTCAAATTAGTCAATTTTCAACCCTTTTGAAGTGCAAGCTTAGGGATATTTGTAGTGGAGTGGTTAGATGGGAGTATGTAGGATTTGGGAACCACAACAGTACATTTTTGTATCCCTGAAGGCTCGGTACAAGAGTTTCCACCCCACCCCCTCCCTTACAATGCCCAAAAGAACTCCTATCCCTTGTATTTGGTTCAAATCTCATATCCAAGGGATGCGAGATTCGTATCTATGGGTAACGGGTAACGTATCCTCAAGAGATACGATTGTCTCGTATCCCTTGTGGGACACGGACATGTATCCCATCGGAATACGTTATTCTCTATCCCATGGGATACGAGATAATTGTATCTATTAAGGGATACGATGGGATTGTATCGTAAGGGAGTCGAGACTTTTTGAAGCTCAAAGGGAGTCGTTAACGAGGGACCCAAACTATAGGGATTCGAAGTTTATAAGGGCTCGAACTTACGGTATGCGAGGGGGTACAAGATTTATGTGTGGCGGAGGGGTTCAAAATCCTTGATAGGTGGGATACGAAATTGTTGAGTGGATGTGGTTTTAAAGAGATGTGAGGCTTTCGCTTGCCAAACTTCCTCTATGCTTGTATCCTTGGCTTTTTGGCGACATCTCGGATTTTAACTCATGCGATATGTTGAGTCGAACGTGTCTTGTGTATTTTTGGGAACCGAACCAAAAGGCCAGTCAACACTTACTTTTTATTTCCTCAAATCAAATGTTTGATTAAATCCCCCAAATTATGATAGGAATTTTCATAACTCAATCTCATCATATTTTAAGAATGATATTATTGAAGATGCCATTCACGAAAAAACCCAAATCAATAGATATTGAACAAAAGTTACAAAGAAATTGTATCTATTTATATTCAATATCAATTCTCATGATTAACGAATAGTATAAGTGGAATAACAATAATAATATTTTTCAAATTCCTCAAATAGTATATGTTTACACCACGGAATTTCATATCCTATATCCGAAGATTATTTCTATCCAACTTATCTCAATCAAATCGGGAAACCCATATCTTAATTAAAAGATTTATCAAACCCATTGACAATAGATCGAGATAGAAATATCATCAAATAATCCTCAATATTAATCTTTGTTCCAACTCATAATATAATCGGAATAATGGTAAACTACCTTCTAAATTCCTCGAATAGTTAGAGTCATCATCTACAAAATTAATATCAAACATCCGAAGATTTATCTCCAACCAAATCCAATAATTTAAAATTGGAAAACCCGTTTTAATATTAAATAAATCATTTCAAATTACATATAAAATATTTGAAATAATTTTAAACCATTGAAAACATTTCACAAATCATTTAAAAATGATTACTTATAGTTCGGAAAACAGTTTGTGTGTTAAAAACTTCAAAATAGATTGTTTTCAAAGAAAGCATTAAAAGAACGTTCCAAAAGAATTACGAAAGTGTTACAAAATAGTTATATTGGCTAACTTGATCAAAACAACCATTATATTGTCCAAAACAAAAAATTTACAGATCAAAACACTTTTAAATAATTTTAAATGATTTTATAATTTTTCCCTTTTTTAAAACATTTAAAATAGCTGTTTACAGTTACGGTCAACGAACTGCCCTTACGGCGACCTTTTCCAAAAAGGATTTAAACATAACTTGAAAATTACAAGTTGAAATCAAAATCTTCTTTCATTAATTTGAAAGCCCTTGTTAATAAAAATCAAATGCTTTTTGTTTTGTGGAAATCTGATTTCATTTGCAAAAGTTATAAACGTTTAAAGTTTGTAATTAAATACGCGAACAACCGCTGTGCGACAAGCTCTATTTTGACCATAATATAATCTCATATAAAAATTATTCCGAACTGCTTTAACATACTTTTCGGAAACCATTGTATACTTGCATAAACCAATGTCTAGATATTTTCTAGATACGAAAACCAAACTTCACCTTTTCAAAACAAAATTGTTTTCATCAATTTATGACAAAACCTTGTTTTATCGTCAAAACCCGTTTTATACAAAATTCCCTTTTATGGAGACTGTTTGTTTACATTTCTATTCCATTTTCAAATTATTTCAAATCCAAATTTTTGAAAATAAATTTCAAACTCCAATTTCAATAATAATATTACTTCCAATTGCGAAGGATTTTCTGATCACCAATGCAATACTATAATTGTTGTGTCATAATGTGTGCGAAACAACATCAACAACCATTATAAACATCCACAGCAACCATCATCAACATTATTAAATAAACAATAACTGTGCACAAGCATTATAAAACAAAAGCTTAATAGTGTGTGTAATTGTGTTCTAAAAAACACATCCATCATCCATTACAACAAACATCAACCATTAACATCCATAACCATTTCAAACTGATTACATTAGTTAACTATCCAAATTATAATTAATTCTTCACTAATTAGTGCACAATAAACTTGTGTAGAGGTTTAAAAGTTCACACAAATATAGATTTCCCATTGTCCACAGTAGGCAAACCGAGCTAACAGCGAATGAACCGTCTGACAGTATTTTGATGTACCATCTTCTTTGCATATATATAATGTATATTAATCTCTTTGTCTTTTATTTATAAGAGGAGGGGGAGGAGGGTGAACTTTGGCAAGGTGGTGGTGATGGAGGGAAGTAGTAGCTCACGGCCGAATTAAGGAGGAAAGAAGTGGAGAAGAAAGAGGAGGAGAAAAGGCTAGGAAGCCATGGATGGAGAGCTTAAGAAGGACATGTAAAAGTGCGAAGTGGAGTGAATAAAAATAGAACGGTTAGGTGCCTTTTATAGTAGAAAATGAGGGGGAACTTAAAATATGACGACCTCCCACAACCCCTGCACTAAACAAGAGAAATAATGCGCTGAAAGGTGTGTTAGACAGCTGTGGACGATCATCATAGGTAGGTAAACACAATCGATACCTGTCGTAGAACTCACAACGCAAGGATAAAATATAGTAGAAAATATACAACAGGTAACAGTAGTGAAGAATCATATAGCAAAATTTTGATACTTTCACAACATCTTGAAATATTATCCAAACATCATAGGAAATATCAAAGTCTGTACAGACAGCCTCACTACAACACTCATAGAGTAGCTCAAACCGCGGCAACAGAAATAGTATATAGTAATAAAACTGGTAAATAAGCCTCCAGCTCACCTCCGAACCGCGACATCGTTCTCACTAATCACTTATCACCTGCCACTTAGTCTGCCCATCCACAACCGGATGAACAGCCCAAGGTAATAAGAGGGAAACATAAAACCTTAAGTCAGACAACAGTCTTAGTGAGCGATAAAACAGCTAACAAACATCAACAATAAAGTATATGAGAATGGATAGATAAACATACTAACAAACCCACAACACCAGAGAAGAAGTCAAACCTATCTTATCCATATCGGGCAGTGATAGCCTTTACAAAAACATTTCAACCATACATCAATGGAAACCAGAACAACGATTCAATCATGGCAAAGCACTCATGACATCAAATTATATATCTTATGTAAACCATCCTAATCGAACTCAACATCCCTCAAGTACAAGTCCTAGAGGCCTAAAACAATATCAGACAAGAACCCAAGGAACATCTCCTTTGACGTTGGACAACCTACATGAGATGTTACAAACAGCGCACCCAAACAATCAAACATTCATGACTGACTCTGGCTATCACCGCTAATCCTGCTGTGAAACCACCGTTAATCGTATGACGGCCAACCTTGCCATATGTCAAGGGCTAATGGTAACCTCGGTTCTAGCATAAACTCCATACGCCTTTCAATGATACATATGCATGCCCAACCTTGACAACTAGGCCTTTCAACGATACCTAGGGTACTCAGCCTACAACCGGTCTTTTAGGTGCCTTTATTGTGCCCCTGCTTTGAGCCTGCTAGAACTTACGACAATAATAATTTCTCGTCCTTCGCGTCTTTAGTTATCCAAGCCGACGACTTTTCATAGCTCAAGCAACCATTATCCACCAACTCATGACCTTTGAGTTGTCACCTCGTTCATAGTTCTACACCGATCAACGAACACCTTTCAACACTTCGAACATTCCTACTTGAATTTACTTCGAAGTGACAACATCACCTAGCCCATTACATCACTGCGCTATGGCTAGGGTTCTGGGGTTTGCCCCCGAATTTTTTTCAAGCTCTTTTCTTCAAATCTGAGTTGTACCCGAAAAAATAAAATTTTCAGAATTGATCTGTTATGCACGACCGACCATAATGATCGACCCAGTCAAGACCGACCTGACACTGGTTCCTTCCTGGCTTCAAGACTTGACCGACCCGGCCCCCTTAGATAGGACCGACCTGGTTCCTTCCTGGCTTCAAGACTCGATCGACCCGACCCCCTAGATAGGACCGACCCGACCACTTACATGGGACCGATTCGACCCGAAGCCACCACATCAATCCCTCAGCTCCACGCCTGAACGACCAACCCAATCTTCTGAACATGGACCAACTAACCTAGTCTTCGAGACCGGCCAGACATAATTGTGACCGATCAACCAACCAGGGTATGAAACTGACCCATTTGCTGACTTGTTCCACAAGACAATATTACGGCTGACCGACCCAACCATGACCGACCCAAATCCTACACCACCCCAATGCGACTCCAATTTCGACAAAAACTTCGCTAAACGATAAATTCAACAAAACAAACTTGTCCAACTCATCAAATATGACCACAAACATAATATGAATTCACTAGCCATGAAAACGATGATTTTCATCACAAATTATGCAAATTTCACTGAAATCATGATAAATGAACGTAAGGACTAAATTGCGGATCTAACTTGCATAAACATATGAAATGGAATAGGAATTACCGATTTAAACTTGATAAATAGATCCTAGGGTGATTCATCTGAAAATGGACTTATGAAGGTATAGACCTATGGTAAAACACTTGAATTTGATGTAAAACAAAACCAACCATTCATATACTTCATTGAATTCATGTGATAGATGCAAATCACTCACCGATGCTACAAATCAAGCTAAAATCAATGTATTAAGATTCCAGAAAGCAAGCAACTCGAACCAAACCCCTTGATCTGATGAATTCTCACTTCAATTGATATAGATCTAGCCTCTAGTGGTGTGGATCTTCGATTTCCTTCCTTAGATTTTGATTTTAATTGTGGAATAGTATTAGAGGAAGGAGGAATACAAGGCCACCAAATGAGAGAATGGAGAAACTAAACCGTTTCTCATATCCCTCACCCCCTATTTATAGCTTCCACCAGCCCACTAATGGGCCTTCCCAAATCAGCCCATTGTGGCTCTCAAAATCTGAACAGCCAACTGAAAAACCTTAAAACAACGATTTCTCCCAAACCGCTGAGCCAAATCTTTAATGTAATCACTCTATGGAAAGGAAATCGTACAGGTCTCGTTACCTAATTCAACCTGAGTCCAAAATTATGCCCTGTACAAGACTGATAGGGGCAAAATGGTTACAAACAAAATCGGTAAAAAATTATGGACATGTCTCACATTCCCATAAGAAACATATTAAAATATGAGAATGATCCAACCCTCAGGAAATAAAATAAAAATATTTTACGATCCTCCGATACGTAAAATGCGGGCTGTTACATTCTTCCCCTCTTAAGAATTTCGCCCCCGAAATTCCAAGAAAACACAAGTAACCACAACAATTTCGTATGCCTATCATCCATGAGAAGCTAATTCTATCACCCAACTAGCAACCATCGAGTCATGCATCCATAGCCTTATCCTAGCACGTGGAATTCTATCAAGCAATCACAAGATACAACGATATAACGATGATACGATATCATAGGGTCCTATCGACGAAGAGTTCTGGATGAGTCGCCCTCATGCTCTCTTCCGTCTCCCAGGTACAATCATCGCCATCTTCACTCCATTGTACCTTGACTAGCTTAACGGTCTTCCTCGTAAGTTGTTTCGTGTCATTTCCCACAACATGAAGCGGCTTACAAGGTTTCACAACTGCAGTTTCTACTTCTAGGTCTTTGTATTGCTCTGGAGATACCACCACATTCGAATCATGCACGAACTTCCGTAGAAACGACACATGGAACACATTATGCACACTCGACATCTTCTCGGGTAACACCAACCTATATGCGAGGTTTCCAATTCACTCGACTATCGAAAATGGTCCAACGTACCTAGAAGCCAACTTCACTTTACTTCCGAACCGAACCACATGCTTCAATGGCGAAATCTTTACAAAAACCATATCGCCAACATCGAATTCCAAATCTTTTCGATGCTTATTAGCATAACTTTTCTAATGATCTTGAGCTGCCATCATTCGTTGCCAAACAATCTCAATACAATCCGTGGTCTCTCTTATCATCCCTAGCCCAAGTATCAACTTATCTCCAGTTTCCAACCAACATGCTGGAGAATTGCATGGTGTATTAAATCTTCGTAAGAACCATGGGACGACCGTTACAGGGCTTAGACGTGCATGCACGATCCAGGACACTTAGGTTGTTCATACAAGGTAAAGGCAACCCCACATAACCAAGGACACACACATCAAAACCAATGGGTCGCACGCCAATTCCCCAGCATGGTTCGACCATACAAAGACACAATATGGCCCAAATGAGCTTGGAAGACACATATTTGGCATAAGAGACGACCGTTCCAATATCAAATAGTCATTTGCAAATAACCAGGAGTTAAGCATAAACTAAAAGACGAGCACCGCTCAAGGGACCGACCGTTCATATCCGAAAGAGGTTAGTCGTTCGTATCAGAAAAAGTTATTCACCTCTACGACGGGAAACCCGGGCGCGACACGACTCAAACGACATGAGAGAACGCTCGGGTATAAAGAAGACTTAACAAGAACGGTTAGTTTGACCGCTCATCAAAATGGGTCGAACATAACAGAGTAGCTCGACCATGGGAAAAGGTCGATCGTACAAGACAAGGAAAAAAATTGGTTTCGGTCACATGTTCCACTCTACAGTCATTCGTTTATACTACCCCAATCGATCGTACATATCAGGAAACGCAAAGATGCCAGAGGACGCGCATGCCTCCCATGTCCGTTCATGGAATGATGTCCCAGCCTCTCACTCATTCCTCAATCAGTCACTAAAGCTTCAATCAAATGCTACCTACTGATCGGTCAGATACCAGCTCCTCAGGTGTCGCACTTACATTTTATTCTACAAGCCTTGATCGCTTGCATACGGACTACGGTGCTGATCATCCGTTCATTTATAATTAAACAAGCTGCATCAATCAGATACCATCTATCTGTCAATCATTAAAAGGCTTAACATGGCGCTCAGTCAGTCGCCCATACACCAATCCAAAGGTTCTAACCTATCGCCCGCATACAATCGCTCGCTCTCATGAAACCGCCCATACAGGATAGCTGAAAACAACTATTGACGGTTGGCTGCAACTAGGCGGTGGAATTTTTGTAATTAATGAAACGAACGACCCATAACCTGCATATATGGATTTCATCTCATTTCTTCAGGGAAGCTCACCTATAAATAGGCCATGGCTTCCACCATAAGGGAGGAGGAGGCTGGCCACTACGAGGTGCTGCTAAATTCTTTCCTCTACAAGTCTTTAAGCATTCTTAACCATTACCATCATCTCCGCTTGAAGGATCTTCATCCATTTGGCCATGACATCCATTAAGACCATATAAGTGGAAAAGGTCAAAGACATCCTCCTTCTCCGTCGCTCATCCGTCCTTCTCCTCCACGAATTCCACTGTTCCACCATTGAATTCCGTGAATGTAAGCGAGATTTGTATGTAAGAGTGAGAATATGTTGAGAGTTGAGAGAATGAGAAGATGTGTGAACAAAGACAATTCATATGCTTTGTAATCATCATGATAATGCGAACTACCTTCATAGTGGACGTAGGCCTGGCTCAGGGGTGAAACACTCTAAAACTTTGTTTCCATCTTACTTTCCTCACATTTTTACTTTCAACTATTGTTGAGTACAGCTCCATTACTTTCTAACCATATTAGTGAGGTACGAATCTTGTACCCTTGGTGTTTGAGCCATTTTTTGGTGAAAACATTTGGTGCCCACCATGGGGTCGTATTCGCGCAACTCCCAATTTCAATAACCCACTGTTGGAGCTTTAATCCACCTCCTTCCTCGAAGTCATGGCCAATTCGAAGAAAAATAACAAGTCCGTTGGAGCCATTATAAGTATTGAGAATACTCATAATAATGAATTAAACCGAGAAGTTGGAGACTCTTCCAGTCCATCTATTACTCGAGATGAGTTGAACGTGGTTGTAATCGACTTGAATGAGAAAATGGACACTACGAAGAAAGTGATGATGGACAAGCTTGATGTTTAGCTTAATGTTTAAACTGATCCCTCACCTCCGAAGATCATGGAAAATGTTGGCATGAAAAAGGACTCCCCTACCTCGGACCCCATTCGATCCCACTTCTCAGTGGAAACAAGAGGGAGGTTCCAGCATTAAGGGATCTGAAGTCAAAACATCATAACATGATGAGAAATGTGCAACTCGGGGCACCACAAGCCCCACCAAAGGGACGCCTCCCAGAAGAGACACAAAGCTTCAGAATTCGAACCACAATCGTACTAGTAAAAGGACTAATGTATATCCCATGAAACAAGATGGTAATAAGAAGCACATTATGGGTACGATCAATGTGTAATGGAGGAAACACGGTCCATCAAAATGATGAAAAGCACTGGTAGTTTTCATCTAGCAAGAACCCATTCACAGAAAAGATTTGCCAGGCAGAATTCCTTAAAGATGTGGCTTTACTATGTTCACTAGACTTCCACCTGAATGAATCGATCAATTTGTTGATTTGGCAAGAAGGTTTCAAGGCCAGTTACGTCTACAAACTACTAAAGTAAGGGATGCAATGTCGCTTAGTGAAATGGAACAAAAGCCTGAAGAGACCATCGAAGCTTTTTTTACAAAATTTCGCACCGCGGCAGCCGGAGTCATAGGGTCGGAATCTTGTTGGAGAGTACGTGTGCATGGAATATAATTCACCCACTGCTCGGACATAGTGAGATCCAAATCAAGCAAAAGAACGACTCTGAGAAGAAAGGGGAAAATGAGGGAAAGGATAGCAAAACCTATAAGAAGTCATGACTCTGCTCGAAGTCGACTCTTGCAGGAGAAACCCCACAAAGGATTTACACTGTTACAAAGGACTCAGGCATTTTTCCTCAGGATAAGCCGCAGAGGATTATAGAGCAGCAAGCCAACTCTGGCAAATTCTGCCAATTTCATAATCAACAGCGCTATAGCACTAACGAATGTCGATATCTGAAAAGTTTGATTGAAGAACTCACCAGAAATGATAAACTTCAACAGTATGTGAAGAGTCCTTAAAATGTTCCAGCTTCCCAGGGGTAAACCAAAAATACTGATTAGTCCGGCTTGGGAGAGAAGGCTCAAGCAATTGTTGATCTAAAACCAGTAATCAACATGATTTTTGGGGGGACCCATCTAGCTGGAAGCAGATAGGCAGATATGGAAAGATATGCTAACAAACTGAAGGGTATCCCAAGCAACGAACTTCCAATGAAGATGCCAAGAACTTCTGCTAATGACGTGGTGTTCAAAAATAGAGATTCTGACGGATTTTTCATAACCAACTGTTTATGCCATAATGATCACAACTAGTCTTGGCCCTGCAGTCGTGAAAAGAGTCTAAGTTGACACGGGGGAATCCGTTAATGTGATCTTCATAGATACAGTTAAGAAAGTGAACCTCTCTATGGAAAAAGTGTGAGCCTATCCAAACAAAACCATGGATTTACTGGATGACCTACACAACTCATCGGTACAATCGGTTTACTCATGGAATTAGCAGAAGGAGCCCAGATTCCTCAAGCTTGGAGTAGCAAGCGCGTCCATCGTTACTCTCTATAATGCATTGTTCAAATTTATTGAAAAAATTTGTAGGTTCTTGCAAACTCTACATTAAAAATATGAGCATAAAAAACCCTGCTTGCTTGCACGAATTGTTTATTCGCAAACCTTTTGCTAAAAGTTGACTTCTTCATGTAGGCAAAACAAGAACAATCACTCTTTCAGAATTCAACCATAGCTGGAAGCTTCCTAAGAATAGCCAATTGGGGCAACTCAAACGCTAAATGATAGAAGCATCATGCGAAACAAGCAAGATGATTAAAACACACCACCTTATAGATCTCAAAAGGATGAGCTGCTCTGAGCCAAATGGTGAAAAGCGCAGCAGATGAACACCGAACCCTTGGCAAAACATCCAGCAAAAGGATTGATACCAAGCCTTGAGAATGATGCAAGGAATAAAGCAAACCAATTTGTCCCAATTAGAAAATTGCCAGTCCCAAAAGAGGCACCTCGTTAGGTGCTGGACACGAATTCTTTGAATCGAGATAAAGCTCGATAAGAGGAGCTAGTGTCCACCTCCCGGGACGAAGCATAAAATCGAAAGGACCGACAAAACTTAGGCTGGAAGCCCTAGTTCTAGAGCCGGAAGGACCGGCAAACATGCTGGAAGGACCAACGCAAATAGAAATCCAAGCCAAAAGGGGTATCCAATTTAGGTCTTTTTTTAATTACGATAAACCAGATCAAATAGGACCAAAATTGGATTGAAACTTGAAACCAAAGTCCTCCCTGGGGGCACGTACTCAAAACCAATCTCTAAAGGGCTTGGGTCACCGAGTTAGTGAGATATGGGGTTGAATACATTCCAATAAAAAACAACAATATATATATATACAAACATGCATTTAATCGAGTCTCCGAAGGACTTGGGACGCCAGGTCAGTGAGAAACATGATTAAATGCATTATAGGGTACATGAGCCCCTTCGGGGGGCATGCATTCAAGTTCAAGCTTTGAGGGGCTTGAATTACCAAATCATTAAAAACACAAGTAAATGCGTGGTAAGAATAAAACTCCTTGAAGGGGAGGAATAAGAGTAAGATTCTAAGACTACAACGAGCTTTAATACGGGGGTCTAACCGTAGCATTAAAGCGAACTAATAATACTAACTTTACACACCATAAGTCAGTCACAATTGTATGATTGACAAAGTGTTCAGCAATACAAAAGAATTATGATAAAAGGGTAACATGCGGTGCGCCATTAAAAAGGTAGAAAAGCTAAATAAAAGCTGCAGTACAATGAACTAGGTCACAAAGTCACCAACATAAAACATGTGGTAATAAGCGGGGACTGGCACCCGCATGTACAAACCAGCCTAGACACGGCACATTAAAGGGAAAAACGGGAATAATGAAAGATGAAGCTAGCCAATTATAACCTTTTAGTATGAAAGGCAGTTACCTTATCCTGGGACTCAAGGGCCTTGATAAGCTCGAACTTGTCTTCCTCCAAAGTATGGATTCAATCGATGTTCTCTTTATTCAATCTCTTAAGATCACCAGCAAAAGTATGCCAAGCACCAAATTGCCTCACAATATAGTCCCTAACTTTCACGATAGGGTCCCTAACCAAATTTGGACGTGCCTCCAACTGATCAAATTTAGCCAGTATGTAGTCTTTCATAGCATCCTTCTTACCAACGACAATCCATTTGTTGTACGAGTCTATGTTCAAATCAAAACTCATGCCTTTTATACACTAATCCTTGAATTGTTTAGCAAGAACAGGGTGGCATGGAAACATAAAGAGGCCTCTGTATGATCATTTGAAGATTAGCAGAATTTGAAGTAATGGATGGAGAAGCTAAAGATAGTTGGTCGAAAGTAGTCTGAATATCTGGAACGAGAGGTTCGTCCAGTGTACGACATCTTTGAGGATCAATTTTGCCCAAATTCTTTTTACTCTTCGGCTTGCTTTTCCTACCGATCTTCTTCCTCGCCTTCCTCTTCGGTCTTATTAACATATGGAATTTCATCCTTGGACCTCGGGAAAAGACCAAAGAATTAATTCAGTATGTGTTGAACACCAAAGGGCTGTTTCAATCTGAAGTTTGAATATTGATCAAAGCAAGTCAATCTAGGCATGACTAGAGATCGTGCGACCAAAAACAACCCAACCAGATTTAGGCATGAACCGAATCCACGTTTGATTTAAGCCAGAAATGACTAGGGCATTCCAATAAACAACTTATAAGCAATAGAGAAATCGAAATTTCAAAAGGTTCCATGTGATTTAGATTCAAATGAATACAGAAACAACACTTTCATCAAATAGACCTAATTATTGCCAAAATCCCAATCCCTACTCAAATCAATCAAACCACGCTTAAAACATCTTGGTTCGAGGCTATCTATGACGTCGGCAACTGCTTAAACAAAGCGAGGCATAATAAAAAGTAAACTCACCCAAAACAATCATGGTGCTTCAGATCCGAAGAAAAGTTGCCCTAATCAGTCACGTGTTGCTGGAAGCATCAAACAGAATAGTGAGTTGAGAAAATTGAGAATTTAAGAAAAAAGTCTAGGCGAAAATTAAAGGATATGGATTACCTTGAAAGGTTCTCTAGAACATTACCACCATCAAAAGAGTTCTTTAAGGAAAAGAGGTGAAATGAGGAAAAAAGAAGGGATAAAAAAAATTAGTCCAAAATGTTCTTGCCACGTCAGCCTAGTTAAATTCAAACTTGCCCAGATGAACAAGTATGATTACCCACCAAAACGAGCTCACTCAAACTGCCATAATATGCCTGACAATACGAGCGACCTAGGGCAACTTCAGTCTTGTTCAGCCCAGAACAACCGAAAGCCATGAACGATTACCCCTTGGAAAACGAAGGTTTAATTCACCAAATTACGTTATGATCGATTATTTCGAAGTCCGTAATCTTCAGTGAAACAAGAAAATTACGAACTTCGAGGGCCAAATGTTTATCCCTAAAAAGCATGTGTATAATTGATTTATTAAATCTTCATAAGAACCATGGGACGACCGTTATAGGGCTTAGATGTGCATCACGATCCAGGACACTCAGGTCGTTCATATAAGGTAAAAGGCAACCCCACATAATCAAGGACGCACAGATCAAAACTGTTGAGTCGCACACAAGTTGCCCGACATGGTTTGACCATACAAAGAGACAATATGGCCCAAGCGAGCTTGGAAGACACATATTTGACATAAGAGTCAATCGTTCCAATATCAAAGGGTCATTTGCAAATAACCAGGAATAAAGAATAAATTGAAAGACGAGAACCGCTCAAGAGACCGGTTGTTCATATCCGAAGTGGTCGGTCGTTCGTATCATAAAAAGTTATTCACCTCAACGAAGGGAAATCTGGGCGCGACAAGACTCAAACGACATGCGTGAAAGCTTGGGTATAAAGAAGACTTAAAAAGAATGGTTAGTTCGACCGCTCATCAAAACGGGTCGAACATAACAGAGTAGCTTGACCATGGGAAAAGGTCGATCGTACGAGACAGGAAAAGAATTGGTTTCGGTCACACGTTCTGCTCTGCAGTCGTTCGCTTATACTATCCCGATCGATCGTTCATATCAGGAAAAGCAAAGAAGCCATAGGACGCGCATGCCTCCCATGTCCGTTCATTGAATGCTTCCCCAGCCGCTCACTCATTCCTTAATCAGTCACTAAAGCTTCAATCAGATGCTACCTACCGATCGGTCAGATACCAGCTTCTGAGGGGTCGCACTTACATTTTGTTCTACATGCCTTGACCGCACACATATGGACTACGGTGCTGATCATCCGTTCATCTATAATTAAACAAGCTGTGTCAATCAGATACTATCTATCGGTTAATCATTACAAGGCTTAACATGGCGCTCAGTCGGTCGCCCATACACCAATCCAAAAGATCTAACCAGTCGCACGCGTACATTCGCTCGCTCTCATGAAACCACCCGTACAGGACAACTGAATACAGCTATTGATAGATGGCTGCAACTAGTAGATGGCATTTTCGTAATTAATGAAACGAACGACCCATAACTTGCATATATAGATTTCATCTCATTTCTTCAGGGGAACTCACCTATAAATAGGCCATTACTTCCACCATAATGGAGGAGGAGGCTGGCTACCATGAAGTGCTGCTAAATTCTTTCCTCTACTAGTCCTTAAGCATTCTCAACCGCTATCATCATCTCTGCTCGAAGGATCTTCATCCATTTGTCCATGGCATCCATTAAGACCTTATAAGTGGAAAATGTCAAAGACATCCTCCTTCTCCGTCGCTCATCCATCCTTCTCCTCAACGGATTCCACCATTCCTCCATTGAATTCCGTGAATGTAAGCAAGGTTTGTATGTAAGAGTGAGAATATGTTGAGAGTTGAGAGAATGAGAAGATGTGTGAACAAAGAGAATTCATATGCTTTGTAATCATCATGATAATGCAAACTACCTTTATAGTGGATGTAGGCCTAGCTCAGGGCTGAACCACTCTAAAACCTTGATTCCATTCTACTTTCCTCACATTTTTACTTTTAACTTTTGTTGATTATGGATCCATTTACTTTCTAACCATATTGGTGAAGTACAATCCTTGTACCTTTGGTGTTTGAGCCATTTTTTGGTGAAAACACATTGCCTCTCATACAACGCCTCGTAAGATGTCATCCCAATGTTCGGCTGGTAGCTATTATTATATGCAAACTCAACTAAATGTATATGGTCTTCCCACGATTCTCCGAAGTCTAACACACAAGACCTCAGGGGATATTCCAAAACTCGGTTAACCATCTTGGTTTGACCATCAGTTTGGGGATGATAAGTCATACTCAAGCACAACTTGGTTCCCAAAGCTTCTTGCAAATGTTTTCAAAATCCACTTGTAAACTATGGATCTCTGTCACTCACTATGCTCTTTGGAACACCATGGAATCGAACTATCCATTTCATATAAATTTCGGTCGACTTTGATGCCACCCTAGTCAACTTAACAGCAATGAACCTTGCACTTTTGGTCAAACGATCCACGATGGCCAAAATCCCTTCGTTTCCTGACCTGGTTCTAGGTGGTCCATCAATAAAATCCATCGATCTCTGCTCCCACTTCCATGTAGGAACTTCTAATAGCTGAAGCAAACCACTCGACTTCTTCTGTTCAGCTTTTACCAACTGGCAGTTCATGCATTTGGAAATGAACTTTCCATTATCTCGCTTCATCCCCTCCCAGTAGCAGATTCGCTTCATGTCCTGATATATCTTATTACCACCGAGATGAATCGTCAACTTTGAGTGTTGACATTCCCTCAGAATCTCATCTCTCAATCTGTCGATATCAGGAACAACTAATCGTTCATGCTTTCGAAGCCAACCTTCTCGATTGACTTCAAACTCTTTATTCTCTTATTCCAGTTTCTGGATAAACTCGACAAGCTTCACATCTCTCTTTTGGCTCTTGCCAATCCTTTAGATAAGAGTAGGTCTTATAGATAAGCTGGCCAACATTTCAGGTTCTAATTCACGCCTTGGCCTTAAATCAAACCTTGCCAAATATTCGAGGCTCTTCCATTCTGAAAACATTGCCCCCAAAGTTGCATTTCTTCGACTCAACGCATCTGCCACTACGTTACCTTTACCAGGAGTATATGCTATACCAAAATCATACAATGCCATAAACTCTAACCATGGTTGTTGTCGAAGATTCAAATTCTTTTGGGAGAAAAGATACATCAAAGATTTATGATCTGTAAACAACTCGAATCAAACTCCAACAGGTAATGTCTCCACATCTTGAGCAAACACAATCATCGCCAACTCTAAATCATGAGTTGGGTAATTTCTCTCATGTGGCTTCAGTTGTCAACTCATGTAGGCGACAACTTTATCCTTTTGCATTAGTACTGCTGCAAGCCCAGTGCCACATGCATAGGTATACACAATCATCTCTTCATTCCCACTTGGAATAGTCAACACAGGAGCACTCGTCGGTCTTTCTTTCAAGATTCCAAATGCTTGTTCACACTCCGCATTCCATGTGAACACTTGGTTCCTCTTTGTCAATCCTGTCAATGGTGCAGCTATCTTTGAGAAATCCTTGATAAACCGTCGGTAATAACTAGTCAACCCAAGGAAACTTCTCACATCCGTCACATTCTTAGGTCTATCTCAGTCCTACATTGCTTCTACTTTAGCGGGGACAATCACTATCCCATTTGCAGAAACTACACAGCCTAAGAGCCTCATTTCACTCTTCCAGAAGTGACATTTCGAAAACTTAGTTCTCAGCTGATGCTTTCGTAAGATTGCCAACACAACTCTCAAGTGTGTCTTGTGCTCTTCCTCGTTTTGAGAGTAAACCAGAATATCATCCACAAATACAAATACAAACTTCTTCAACTGATCTCTGAATACTTTATTCATAAGATCTATGAAATACGTTGACATGTTAGTCAACCCGAATGGCATTATTAACCATTCGAAGAACCCGAATGGTGTCCTAAAAGCTGTCTTTGGCACACAATCCTTTGCCACCATCAATGGGTGAAATCCCGTTGCCTAATCCATCTGAGAAAACACTTTGGCCTTGTGAAGATGATCGAACAAGTCATCAATCCTTGGCAACGGACACTTGTTCTTCTTAGTCACCTTGTTCAGCTCACGGTAGTCCAAACACAATCCTAACGAGCCATTTGCCTTGATTGCAAACACGACCGGTGCACCCCATTCATAAACACTTCTCCAAATTAACCCATTTCCTAGAAGGTCATGAACTTGCACCTCCAACCCTCGCTGTTCCTTAGGAGACATCCGCTTAAGAGACATAACAATTTGTCTAGCATCCTCGACCAAATCGATCCTTAACTCGATCTCACGATGCGGCAGCAACCCTTAAACCTCGTCAAAGACATCCTCGTATTCATTAGCGATCAGAATAGATGACAAGTCTTCCTGTGGAATCACAAGCGAATATAGATAGCTCACGAAGACACCATCTTCGGGCATACATCTAATCAACACCTTTCTCCTTTCCACATCCCTGACCCTCACCTCTAGCTTCTCGCAATTCACCCTTGATGCATACCTCTTGAGCCAATCCATACCCAAGATGATACCAAACCCAGTGAAGTTAAGAACCAAGCAATCACATACAAAAGAACAACCATGACTCAACAACACTGGACCACGACACAGCATGCACAAACTGGACGAACCCCCAACTGGATTAGTCACGGTCAATGGCCTATCACAAATCTCGGGTTCCAAACCCAAACAACACACAAGCTCATTGCAAATGAATGAATGTGATGCTCTAGTATCAAATAACACGCGAGCTGAAGCACCTCGAATAGAAAGAGTACTTTGAATGACAACACCCTTTCCCTTCTCCTCTCCAGTAGGAGCTCATGAAGAAGTCAGTATAGCTTCCAAAGAAAATGCCTTCACAACTTGCATGCCCGTAGCTGATTCTGAACAATCTTTCTTCTCATGTCCAGGCTTTCCACACTTGAAGCACTTCTTCTCAGCTTTAGGATTCTTGCACTCATTCGAGAAATGGCCCTTTTGTTGGCAGTTAAAGCAAACCAGCTCACTCTTAGGCTTCTTTTGGCCATCCTTTCCTTTTTTCTATTGTTGCTTCATCTTCTTGTTATTACCACCTTGCTGTGGTTTCTGAACTTCCTTAGTTTCAATGACAACATTTGCTTCCTCAGGAAACAAGCTCTTATAGCAAAAAGCTTTTTCCACAATATTCTCAAATGAATCATTAAGATGATCCACCAACGGCCTTCCAATATAGGTATCCAGACCCATAATGAACTTCTCGTTCTTTTGGTAAGGTGTGTCAATGTATGAACGAGCATATCTGGACAAGGCCTCGAAATCAGAAACATAGTCAAGCACAGAACGATCATTCTATTTTAGCTCCACGAATTTCTTGAACAAAGCAGACTTCTGAGCAGTGGAGATAAACTTTGCTTCAAACCTAGCTTGGAATTGCTCCCATGAAATTTCCTCTTCTGGAGTCTCAAGTGTAATAGAATTCCACCACTCCATGGCCCTGCCTTGCAAATGCCTTAACGCAAGCTTTCTCTTAGTTGCATCACCCAACCCCAAATCTCCAAAAATACGGACACAAGAATCCATCCACCTCTGAACCTCTTCAGTTAGTTCAGTCCCTTTGGATGGTTTCCCTCCTAGAGATGTATAATCTTTGCAAAGCTTCGCAAAATCCACAACCTTAGGCAACTGAACTCCTAAGTCTACCATAGCTGCCACCAGAGCAGGTTCCCTTTGCATGAATACCTCCATCATGACTTCAGACATGGTAAGGTGGTCTGGTTCATCGCCATTTCCCCCTCCAGTATTAGCTCCACTAGCAGCGTGTCTTGATGGTCGTTTACACATTTTAAATCTGTAATTTAGAATAATTAGCCACTTCCAAGAAAAAAATTCTAAAGGAATACAACTGCTGCAACTATATATGCTAATATATATAGTAAGCATCCAACTGAAATCTACAAGTACGTTGCTCATACGTACTTACGTCTTCGCACTTTGGCTAAAATCGTTAACTAGAGCTCTGATACCAAATGTGACAACCGCCCACAACCCCTGCACTAAACAAGAGTAATAATGCGTTGAAAGGTGTGTCAGGCAGCTATGGACGATCATTATAGCTAGGTAAACACAATCGATACCTGTCGTATAACTCACAACGCAAGGATAAAATATAGTAGAAAATATACAACAGGTAATAGTAGTGAAGAATTATATAGCAAAATTTTGAAACTTTCACAACATCCTGAAAGATTATCAAAACATCATAAGAAATATCAAAGTCTATACATAAAGCCTCATTACAACACTCATGGAGTAGCTCAAACAGCGGAAACAGAAATAGTAGATAGTAATAAAATTGGTACGCAAGCGTCCAGCTCACCTCTGAACCGGGACATCGTCCTCACTAATCACCTGTCACCTGTCACCTAATCTTCCCATCCACAACCGGATGAACAACCCAAGGTAACAAGAGGGAAACATAAAACCTTGAGTCAGATAACAGTCTTAGTGAGCATTAAAATGGCTAACAAACATCAACAATAAATTATATAAGAATGGATAGATAAACATACTACTCTACCCACAACACCGGAGAAGAACTCAACCCTATCTTCCCAACATCAGATAGTGATAGCCTTTACAACAACATTTCAACCATACATCCACGGAAACCAGAACAATCATTCAATCATGGCAGAGCACTCACGACATCCAAATTATATATCTTATTTAAACCATCCTAATCGAACTCAACATCCCTCTAGTACAAGCCCTAGAGGCCCAAACCAATATTTGATAAGCACCCAAGGAACATCTCCTTTGACGTTGGACAATATACATGAGACGTTACAAATAGCGCACCCAAAAAATCAAACATCCATGACTGACGCGCTGGCTATCACCGCCAATCTTGCTTTGAAACCATCATTAATCATATGACGGCCAACCTTGCCATATGTCAAGGGCTAAAACCTCGGTTCTAGCATAAACTCCATACGCCTTTCAATGATACGTATGCATGTCCAACCTTGACAACTGGGCCTTTCAACGATACCCAGGGTACTCAACCTACCACCGGTCTTTTAGGTGCCCCTATCGTACCCCTTCTTTGAGCCTGCTAGAACTTACGACAACGATAATTTCTCGGCCTACGCGTCTTTAATCATCCAACCCGACAACTTTTCATAACTCAAGCAACCTTCTCAAGCAACCATTATCCACCAACTTACGACCTTTGAGTTGTCACCTCATTCGCAGTTCTACACCGATCAACGGACACCTTTCAACACTTCGAACCTTCCTACTTGAATTTACTTCAAAGTCACACCATCACCAAGCCCATAACCGAGCCCCTGAAAAAAATTCAAGCTCTTTTCTTCAAATCTGAGTCGTACCCGAAAAAATAAAATTTCCAGAAATGACCCTGTTATGCACGATGACCATAATGACCGACCCAGTCAAGACCGACCCGACCCTGGTTCCTTCCTGGCTTTAAGACTCGACCAACCCGACCACCTTAGATAGGACTGACCTGGTTCCTTCCTGGCTTCAAGACTCGACCAACCCGACCCCCTTAGATAGGACCGACCCGACCACTCACATGGGACCGACCCGACCCGAAGCCACCCATCAATCCCTCAGTTCCACACCTGACCGACCGACCCAGTCTTCAACACTGGCCTGACCTAGTTCTGACCGACCGACCAGAGTATGAAACCGATCCATTTCCCGACTTGTTCCCCAAGACAATATTACGGACGACCGACCTAACCATGACCGACCCAAAACCTGTACCACCCTAATGCGACTCCAATTTCGATCAAAACTTCGCCAAATGATAAATTCGATGAAAACAACTTGTCCAACTCATCAAATATGACCATAAACATGATATGAATTCACTAGCGACATGAAAACGATGATTTTCATCACAAATTATGCAAATTTCACCGAAATCATGATAAATGAATGTAAGTACTAAATTGCGGATCTAACTTGCATAAACATATGAAATGGCATCGGAATTACCAATTTAAACTTGCTAAAATAGTTCCTAGAGTGATTCATATGAAAATGGACTTACCAAGGTATCGATCTATGGTTAAACACTTGAATTTGATGATAAACATGACTAACCATTCATATACTTCATTGAATCCATGTGAGAGATGAAACTCACTCACCGATTCTCCAAATCAAGCTAAAATCAATGTATTAAGATTCCGAACAGCAAGCAACTCGAACCAAACCCCTTGATCCGATGAATTCTCACTTCAGATGATGTAAATCTAGCCTCCAATGGTGTAGATCTTCGATTTCCTACCTTAGATTTTGATTTTAATGGTGGAAAGGTGTTAGAGGAAGGAGGAACACAAGGCCACCAAATGAGAGAATGAAGAAACTAAACCATTTCCCATATCCCTCACCCCCTATTTATAGCTTGCACCAGCCCACTAATGGGCCTTCCCTAATCAGCCCATTGTGTGGCTCTCAAAACCTGAACAACCAACTGAAAAACCTTAAAACAGCGATTTCTCCCAAACCGCTGAGCCAAATCTTTAATGTAACCACTCTACGGAAAGGCAGTCATCATTTCCTTTCTGATGACACAGGTATCATTACTCAATTCGACCTAAGTCAAAAGTTATGCCCTATACAAGACTGACAGGGGCAAAATGTTCATAAACAAAATCGATAAAAATTATGGACACGTCTCACATCCCCATAAGAAACATATTAAAATATGAGAATGATCAAACTCTCTGGGAATAAAATAAAAATATTTTACGATCCTCCGGTATGTAAAATGCGGGCTATAACATAAAATTTTCCAAAGGACACTTCATGGGACACATATCTTATTCTAAAGATCCATTAACATGCATGTTGACATATGTCCTATAGGCAACACTCCTTAACATGAACCATGCTACCTTATGAGACACTTGTCTTTTATGCATGTTTAGGTTCATGTATGTAGACAAGTGTCCTAGACCCTTGTTAAAATAAGGGAAAAGCTACTTTAGGTAGCATTTTACTCAAAAATACTATAGAAACTCAAAGTGTCACTTATAACAAATGCTACTAATGGTTCTAAAATTGATAGAATCATATTTATATTTGATGAAAAATCATATCAACAAAATACTTTAACAAACACGAATTTGCAAAAGCAAGATAATTTCTTATCGAAATCATACTATTGTATTTTGATAGAAATAAATACATTTATACTAAATTCATATCATTTGAAATAAATATTATATCCAAAAATTCAAACTAAGTATGAAAATCCCAACTTTAAATTGTTTAAAATCTAGATCATTACATTCACCACCCTTAAAAGTTTTCATCCTCGAAAGGAAAGGGAATCGTAAATATCCTTTCGACATCGTGTAGATTTTCAAACTCAAGATTAAAATTCTTTATACCAAAACTGTCGTCATCATAATGGAAATGTCGGGTCGAGTATTCTAATACACATAGTTCCGGACAACCATATCTACCATGCTCTTCAAATGATGCTTCCAATTACCCGTTATATTCGATTCATCATTTACTGGGCCAACTACTTATACCCAACGATTTATCCTCTTCAAGAAAATTCAGAGTTATAAATTATTCTTTGAGATCTTATCCTACAAATACAAAGCTTATGAAACCTATTCCTTTTCAGTTCCTTAAAATTATTGTTATTTTTTACACAAAAAACTCGATCATCTCATACCTCAGCTTGTCTAAATGTTTTGGTTTAGGCAATTTCTTCTTACTATTCCAGCTTACCAAATATCCTTCAATCAAATTGTGAAACTTAATTTACAAGGTACTCATGCTTACTTAAACAATTCCTTTTATTACCACAATATATTTTATAACTTAGCGATCATCAAAATCACTTATAATTCCAAATTTTATTCCTTCTATTGTTTATGTTTGGCTATCCTCATTTATTATTCCAAATTCAAGGTTACAAAACTTATTTCCTTCAAACTTTTCTTAACAGCTTTAACCAATGTAGTCCTTAATCTCCTTAATCATTTTTCCGAGTTTCTAAAATATCGTCAAATATCTTATAGTTGTATTATGAAACTGAAATCACAAGATATTTGCATTTTAAATTTAATTAGTTGGGGAGGAATAATTATAAAATATACTGATTGATTAATTCAAACTTAGCCTTTAAATTGTTTCCTATAATACCTTTATACTTGGATTGCTTATGTAAATTACATCTTTACATAGATGTCTTTTAATCAACTATGAAATTCCAATCATAGGATGTCCGTGCTCAAGTTTTAATTTCCAAATATCTTCAAAGATCTTTTTCCTTTATATTCAAAATGTATTCTTTCAAAATCAATTCATAAAAAATCAATTTCAAAATAATAGCCAACTCTTCCTCAATATTTTGATTTAAGTTTTCAAACAATATATCATTTCAAAACCAATTTGGTATCACAAATACGCTCTCTCATATACTTTCTACTTACTAATAGGTTTACTTGGTATAATTCTTAAAACTCTATCAAATTTGCTTATCTATTCAAATTCACATTAATTTACCAAACATTTTCAAACACTTATCTAAATGGGTTTAAGTATATATTGATGTTCTAATTGGAATCATATAGTCAATCCACTTTCAAAACTCAAAAATACATACAGATGATGTTGCAGTCATCAACAGAATCATCTTCAAGTGACTAGAGTGTGATTCTATATCCATCTAGTATACTTAAGACTTCATTATACGTTGATCAGGCGTATATGCAAAATCTTCTTATACATGATAGTCCAACCTCAACATCAAACAGTATACTCAGACTCTTAATATTTATTATGATTTCTAATCGTGTTGATTAGTTTGTTTAGAGGAGAATTACCTTAACAAATGTGACCTAAGTTTATCCCTTAACAAGAATTCTATTATTAATTCCAAAGACTTAATTCATTTTACGTGAAAGGCACTGGTACTCTAGAAACATATTCTAGGGAATTACTAACACTATCTATATGAGATATTATAACTCTGATTAGTCCTTCCTTTTGTTCAAATGAGTCATACCCTATATCTTTGTATAAACCAAATCTCTGATGCACGACCCTTCTCTTTACTCAGTTTTCACCAGTAATTAAACCAACTTAAACTGTTCATAAATACGGATTGTTAGGAGTACTTACACAATTGCACAAAATAAAAAGAACCTTTCCATTATCATTACAACAATATTACACTGGAGTTACAAGAGAAACATCAGAGTACATCGATTACACAATGGAAAAGATACTAAATTCAGTGGAAGAATATGAATGCTCTAAGACATAATAGCTCCAACTAAAACCAAAATCCTTCTCCAACCAACTCCAAGGCTAAATCTGCAAATCAAATTACTAGGTTGCCTATGTAAAATTATGGGCACTCAGAGTTTAGGTGCAGGAACAATAAACTCCAGGTTAGTCATGTGTAAGAACCCGTTTCTTCCCCGTTAAGGAAAGAGCGGATACTTTGAGAACAACACACATATGAACGCAGACGGAAGAACATTTCATTGCTTATTACAACAATTCCATCAGAATACAAGAATATACAGAGTATAAATGAATAAATTACACTCGATAAATTATCAGAGATTACAATAAATTACATAGCAGCGGAAATAATACAAAGCACAACTGAAGGTGATATACGAATACAGAGCTTTCCGGATATCATTCCAGCTGTAAACCAGGATCCTGTGAATATAAATCTGCAAAACCAAAACTATTAGCTGCCCGTTCGGAAAATAGGGGCACCCAGAGTTTAGGTTAAAACAATAAACTCCAGGTCAGTCATGTGACTGGTGTGAGAACTAAAATAGTTATTTAAAACTTTACTTAAAAAGAGAGTAATTCAAGGGACCACGTCGTATAACACGGAACGGGTTTCCTCCCAAGAATACCAGTGCATAGGATAAACGATGCAATGCTTTTTCGAAAAATGAAGCTATTATAAGACCCAGGTCCCATCACACAATGCAACGCAAGCCGGAGGATAGGGTTTTACCTTATAACAGCCAAACATGCTTGGTACGTTTAAAACAAATCATTTGATACTATAATAAGTTTATAGTATCAAAACAATTTCAATCATAAATATAAATCATAGACGGCATAGTATCCCATGCTACTATGTCGCCATACTAGGCACTACAAATAAAGCCGAAATATCTCGTATTGGAAATTGGATTTCCGTCATGAGTCGAGGCAAGGAGCAAGCTCCTCTCCGCGTTCGAGACACTCTAGCAAATGCCTCAGGACTACGCACTCTGGGCAATCCTGGATCTTCAGGGTCGGTCCTCACTTACGTTAGAGGATTAATTATGCCTGAACACACGTTTCCCGGTCCTTACAGACCTATAATCGAGGCGCCTCATTCCAACAACCACAAAGGTGAAAAGTATATAAATGTCAGGGATGGTAAGTCACTGACACCACCAAAGCTAGAAAGAAACGTCGTGCTCTCCCTGCAGTCCGTATCCCGTTTTTAACTCATACCGAGGTGTGAGGCTCGCGAATTCACGTTATACACAAAGCTGCCACGTAGGTGTGCTTTGATCATCAACCACAAGACTTTGCTTTTCAACAGAAGCCTTGATCATTGCATCTTAGCGTGCCACACGGGCATTTCATGCCATGCGACTGATGTCCATCGATATACAATCTCTGAGCTCGTACGTCTCAGAGAAGGGCGTTAAGCAAAAGAATAAATTCTCCGCCGCCAAACAGATGTATATTTAATAGAAATCAATCAACACAGAATAAAATCCAATGTCAGACACACAATCCATTTACAAGTCCGTTCTGGGTCTGAACGAAACCGGAGGCACTTTCCTCGCATATCCATCCATCTTCAAGTACGTCTGGACAACCACCAACTATTTCCATCCTCTTGGGTGTACAGCCCAATCAGGATCGTCAGTAATAATCCAAACGATGTGAAGACTTCCGGTCTTCTACCACAGTCTTCATCTTCGATATATCGTCGAATCGGTTATTCAGAATGGGTATAAACCCGGACTTTCCGAACAACCCGCGTATATTAAAAACAAATGTTACACAAACACAACATACGCCTCATTCCAATTCTGAATATTCTTTTATTCACAAAATCACATTTTAAGGGAAAGGTTCCCATTAATTTTATCCAAGATAAATTCTTTCAAATTTATCCTTTAATCTTCCTTTGGATGTCATTTCAAACCAAATTATGGTTTTCTAAACTAGTCGAGATTAGCGAACCATACCGAAGTAATTATTTATTTTATTTCCCAATCCCAACCTATTCATCCCATGAAGCAAAACTGGTGATACTCCATATCTAACACCGTGGTGTTATCGGTAAAATTAATTACCATTTCACGTTCAAATCTAATTAAAGATTTAACTATCGCTTTGGAGCAAAACTGGCGTTACTCAATTCTCGCTCATTTCTAAATTTGATAATTTAGATTATAGATTCACATTTCAACCTAATTGCAGATTCGTTAAAACTCCTTTTACTGGGTTAAAGAACTAGGTGTTATTTAAAACACAGTTCACGACAAACCCAAATCACATTCTATTTATTATCGGGTTAAAGAACTAGTGTTATTTAAAACACCGTTCACGATAAACCCATTTCAAATCCAATCAAATATATTAGAAATTCCGATTATTTAAAACCCCTTTTTAAATCTAATTTATTTATTTAAAAATAATAATAATTGGGTTTTAAATTCAGTTCAAAACTAGTTCATTTCGATAAAAATCCATTTTTATCTTTTCAAATATGGAGTTTTTCACCCCAATTTTTCTCAAATCATTTCTTATGATTTTACACAAATTATTTATATTTTTAATAATTTTATCAAGGCCCGTACAGTCGATTTCCATCAACGGCCATCGAACTGCACTTACAACGACCTTTTTCAAATTTGATTTGGACGTATCTCCAAATCCAACCGTTAGATTTCAAATTTCTAATATTCGTTAGAAAGCTCTTTTCGATACGAACCCAACGGTTCCGGTTTTAGGAGAATCTGACGGTCGGATCTCCCGTAATGTCCGTTTGAAATAAATGGTCGAAATTCACGAACTGTCGCGGCGCGGCACGTTCTATTCAGGCCATTATATTATATATATAATATATATATATATAATATATATTTCATCGATTTCTATTTAAAACGAAATATATAAATAGTTTTAAATTCGTTTCAAAAGCAATTTCAACTTCCATTTCAATCCAAATCAAAATTGAATTCTTCTTTATAAATTCGTTTTAAAATTCATTTCTATTCAATTCAAATTTCAATTCAATTTGAATTCATTTCAATTCGCTTTCAATTCAATTTGAATTCGTTTTCAATTCAATTCAATTCCAAAGTCGTTTTCTATTCGATTCAATTCAAATTGGTTTTCTATTCGATTCAATTCAAATTGGTTTTCTATTCGAATCAACTCAAATTGGTTTTCTATTCGAATCAATTCAAATTGTTTTTCTATTCGATTCAATTCAAATTGGTTTCTATTCGATTCAATTCAAATTGGTTTTCTATTCGATTCAATTCAATATATATTTCATTGAAATCAAATTCGTTATATATTCAAATCAAATCAAATTCGTTATCTATTCAAATCAAATTCATTATATATTCAATTGAAATCAAATTCGTTTTCTATTCAATTCATTTCGAAATCGTTTTATATTCAATTCATTTCGAAATCGTTTTATATTCAATTCATTTAGAAATCGTTTTATATTCAATTCATTTCGAAATCGTTTTATATTCAATTCATTTCGAAATCGTTTTATATTCAATTCATTTCGAAATCGTTTTATATTCATTTCATTTCGAAATCGTTTTATATTCATTTCATTTCGAAATCGTTTTATATTCATTTTAAAATGAATAAAATTGATATAAATATCGTTCACGTCAAAATGGCATCAATCTAATCAACACGGCTTCATATATTTCTATTTTCAAATATTCTATTTCAAATATTTCTTATTATCAAAATATTTCGTTCAACACATGACTAATCTCAACGGATGAGTACTGTCAACACATGAACTTTTATTTTATATTGATAAAGATGTATATTTTATTATTAAAATATTTCATTCAACACATGACTAATCTCAACGGATGAGTACAGTCAACACATGAACCTTATTTTATAGTATTCTTTATCTTTTAAATTGAAATGAGGCCCAATCAATCACCATATAGCGTTAACTATATGGATTTTCATACAACACATGTATATAATAGCATTGAAAAATAATCAACCATCAACCAAAGTGCACTACACTGTATAAGCATCAAATATAGATATCTAACGCTTATAACAGCCTGTCAATCCATCGATCGACATATTTAATCAATCAGGATGAGTGAACTTCAAGTTTCATCCCAACACCCGTGTGGGGTTTCAAGCAATCAAACACAGATTTTATTTGTGCAGTTGGGCGATGTGTGAAATTTATCGTCCCAATCAATGTCCTTCAAATAGGTGTATATAAACAAACCGTCCGGTTTGTAAATGAATATTTTATTTATTTCACTTTAATGTTAAAAATTATATTTTTAACGATAACACATTTTATTTCAACATATGAATATATTCTATTCAGTTCATTTATTAAATAAAATGATTTCTTTATTTTTCTAACTTATTTTAGAAAATTTCGGTGGCATAAAGGCACGATACTAGAAACGGGACGAGGCCTAGCCTTATCCCCGGTCTAGTGAAGGCCCACGCCATTCACACATCAATCAAATCCACCAAACAATCAAATTCAAATCTAATCATCTAACTAATTTATGCGATCATACAAACAAGTCCATGGTCTGTGGACGATTGTGTCGGGTGCTACTAAGCACCGTCTGCATCCTAATATATATATATATATATATATATATATATATATATATATATATAGAAATGAAATTGAAAGGTGAGAAATTCTCACAAATAGCTATCCACTCATCTTGACTCTTCTTTGATAGAAATCTTCATCGTTATCGCATTTTTGACATCTTCGTTGCCCGTAGCCACTACATATATGAAAATCGAATTTTTTTACTTCGCTATTCAATACATAAAAATCGAATTTTTACTATGCTATTCAATATATAAAAATCGAATTTTTATTATACTATTCAATATATAAAAATCAAATTTTTACTTCGCTATTCAATATATAAAAATCATATTTTTACTTCGCTACAATATAGATAAAAATTCTATTATTACACTGCTATTATATAGATAAAAATTCTATTTTTACAACGCTACTATATAGATAAAAATTCTATTTTTATCACACTATTCTATATAAAAAGATTTCGCCTTTTCAAATATAAAGATTTCATCATTATAAAAATCACCTCTTTATTTCAACGTATATATAATAAAAAATCAGATTTTTATTTCGCTACATATACAAAGATGATATTTTTATATTCTCTATCTTATAAAGATTATATTTTTATAGTTCCTACTATGTAAAAATCATATTTTTATCCCTCTACAATATAAAAGATTATATTTTTATTATCTATATAATATGAAAATTATATTTTTTTCCGCATTTAAAATCTAAGCTTTATATATTTCAAAAACAACATTCTTTATAAAAATTTCAAACCAATGTTCTTCATAAAAATTTCACTTTTTAAACTAATGTTATTTATTATTTTCAAAAGTAATGTAATCTGGACAATGCTTTTATATTTTTAAAGACTTCACTTAAATTGTTATTTTTATAAAAATTCATATTTTCATCAATGTATTTATATTAAATAAAAACTCAGTTTTAAACAATGCTATTTCATTGCAAAATTTAATTACTAAGTTAATCTAAAAATTATAAAAGAAAATATATAAAATAAAATAAAAACCGCACCTTTTCTGCTTTGAAATGACTGGACGGGAGGGGGAAAGGTGGGTGGTTGCAGCGCCGGCGAGGGGAGGGTAGTTGGCGGTTCTCGGTGGTGGTGGGGGGTGGTCCTAGGGTTCGCGGTGCTCGATTTGTGGAAGGGGGGGTATCGCGTCGCTTCTGGCGAGGGAGGGGGGGGGTATCGCGTCGCTTCTGAGGTGGTGCCCTCCCTTGAGGCGGCGGCGGCGATCATCGCGGGGGGGCGGCGGCGAGTCCCCCCCGTCTTCCTCTTTCTTTTTCTTTTTTTTTTCTTTCTAAATCGAATTCAACTGATGGAAAGGGGGGCCAGAGGGAATTAAGGGGAAAGAGAGAGAGTTTGATTATTTAATTTATTTAATTTATTTAATTTTCTACCAAAAGCAACTTTTATTTTTGACCTCAAAACGAGGCCCACCGCCTGTCATCCATAGCGTATTACCCCCATTCCGAACACAATGGGATATGTATCGTAGGCTGATTTGGTCGTTTCGATCAGTTTCCGCTGAATTTACATTTAAATCATTATGTTGAATTTTAAACGTACATTTCAAATTACCGGGGTCACATACGAACTCTATAAATTGCAGAAAAATATTTTCTAGCTTCGTATTGACGATACGGTCCTAACAAAACTAGTTTCGTCGAATTCTGAGACCGTTTGAAAAATGGCCAATTTCCAGTCGATTAAAATCAACTGAAACTGGTCAAACGCGTTTTCTTTTGCCACGCTCACATATTGATTCGAAAAATTATGAAATTTGAAACCTAGCAATAATTTGACATTGCGGATCCAACAAAAGTGGTTTCGTCGAAATCCGAGGTCGTTTGAAAAATTTCCATTTTTAAGGGCCTGAATTCCATAGCGACTATTCAGAATTTTCAACTGGACACATCTTTTTATTCCCGTTATGAAATCTCAATTTTTCGGATTCGTTGGAAAGATATCATCAATTAGATCTTAATGTTTTTGGTTTCACTAAAATCCGAATTGTTTTGCACCCGGTACATTCAATTGAAGTTTGAAATCGAATTATCAAACTACCGCGTCATTTTCAATTCTATTTATAATTATATATAAATATTTATATTCTAACGACGACGCATATAATATATACGTTTGAATTGTATTCAAAATAAATTTCTCGTCGATAATTATTTAAAATAATCCATTTTAAATATTCAAAATTCGCTAAAATTGCCAAAACAAAAGTTTTAAACTGGCCCAGATTTCCGGGTTATTACAATCTCCCCCACTTAAAACTTTTCGTCCCCGAAAAGGAACAAATTCGAAAGTGGTTTGATTAATCAACTCTACGTTCGATCCGACTTGCATTCTCCAATTTTCAGTTTCTGAGAATTTTCCAATTCTTCAAAAATTTGGCTAACACAATAAATTTTCGAAAAATTTCGCCATAACCTCCCCTGCACCGGGAACCACGGGAAAATCCCGAAATTGCCATATAGGCCTTCTGATCTCAAAAAGAAAAATAAAAAGCCAAGCGGCTAGCCAATAGGCTAATAAAATCATCATCACCCAAACAAAACAGTAAATTATGTAGTAAACATGTACCTATTTGTCGGGCAAACAAATTTTATTCTCTGCTCTAGCCTCCTTGCTATGACCTGTTCAATGATATATATGTATATGCAAGCAAATGTGACCAATTTTCAATACAATTCAATATTCGATGTAATTAGGCATAAATGGTTCAGAATTAGCAAACAAATAGACAAACAACACAAACATCAATCAATTAGTGAATTAGAGTTTCAAATTCATAAAATTTGATACATATACAGAAAATCATGTTTTTGATGCCAATTCACAACAATGTGTTCTAGCTATATTAGTTTTGGTTCTCACACCAGTCTAATGGAAATATATAGAAAATCATGCCTTCGTCACTCGAAAATAAATACTGGTGATGGTGTACTTCATCATCAGGACCATGTCCGGGCGACTAGAGTGTGACTCTATATCTATCTAATATATTAAAACTTCGAATATACGTTCATGACGCGTATATGCAAAACCTTTATATACTAGATTGTCCAAATTCAAAATAAATAAATAATCAAATACGTTTTAAAATGGTTTAAATTTCAGAACAAAATTGTTTTCATTTGAAAAATATACTCTCCACACTCGTTCTAGGATACTACTGATCCTATCTCTAACGAGTCATTCTAATTGGATATTATTAATCCAATATCTGATGAATTCTTTCGTATGGTTCTAATGTGTCTTGTTCTCGAGCTTTGTAAACCAAAGCTCTGATACCAAATGTAAGAACCCGTTTCTTCCCCATTAAGGAAAGAGCGGATACTTTGAGAACAACACACATATGAACGCAGACGGAAGAACATTTCATTGCTTATTACAACAATTCCATCAGAATACAAGAATATACAGAGTATAAATGAATAAATTACACTCGATAAATTATCAGAGATTACAATAAATTACATAGCAGCGGAAAATAATACAAAGCACAACTGAAGGTGATATACGGATACAGAGCTTTCCGGATATCATTCCAGCTGTAAACCAGGATCCTGTGAATATAAATCTGCAAAACAAAAACTACTAGTTGCCCGTGCGGAAAATAGGGGCACCCAGAGTTTAGGTTAAAACAATAAACTCCAGGTCAGTCATGTGACTGGTGTGAGAACTAAAACAGTTATTTAAAACTTTACTTAAAAAGAGAGTAATTCAAGGGACCACATCGTATAACACGGAACGGGTTTCCTCCCAAGAATACCAGTGCATAGGATAAACAACGCAATGCTTTTTCGAAAAATGAAGCTATTATAAGACCCAGGTCCCATCACACAATGCAACGCAAGCCGGAGGATAGGGTTTTACCTTATAACAGCCAAACATGCTTGGTACGTTTAAAACAAATCATTTGATACTATAATAAGTGTATAGTGTCAAAACAATTTCAATCATAAATATAAATCATAGACGGCATAGTATCCCATGCTACTGTGTCGCCATACTAGGCTCTACAAATAAAGCCGAAATATCTCGTATTGGAAATTGGATTTCCGTCATGAGTCGAGGCAAGGGGCAAGCTCCTCTCCGTGTTCGAGACACTCTAGCAAATGCCTCAGGACTACGCACTCTGGGCAATCCTGGATCTTCAGGGCCGGTCCTCACTTACGTTAGAGGATTAATTATGCCTGAACACACGTTTCCCGGTCCTTACAGACCTATAATCGAGGCGCCTCATTCCAACAAGCACAAAGGTGAAAAGTATATAAATGTCAGGGCAAGTAAGTCACTGACACCACCAAAGCTAGAAAGAAACGTCGTGCTCTCCCTGCAGTCTGTATCCCGTTTTTAACTCATACCGAGGTGTGAGGCTCGCGAATTCACGTTATACACAAAGCTGCCACATAGGCGTGCTTTGATCATCAACCATAGGACTTTGCTTTTCAACAGAAGCCTTGATCATTGCATCTTAGCGTGCCACACGGGCAATTCATGCCATGCGACTGATGTCCATCGATATACAACCTCTGAGCTCGTACGTCTCAGAGAAGGGCGTTAAGCAAAAGAATAAATTCTCCGCCGCCAAACAGATGTATATTTAATAGAAATCAATCAACACAGAATAAAATCCAATGTCAGACACACAATCCATTTACAAGTCCGTTCTGGGTCTGAACGAAACCGGAGGCACTTTCCTCGCATATCCATCCATCTTCAAGTACGTCTGGACAACCACCAACTATTTCCATCCTCTTGGGTGTACAGCCCAATCAGGATCGTCAGTAATAATCCAAACGATGTGAAGACTTCCGGTCTTCTACCACCGTCTTCATCTTCGACATATCGTCGAATCGGTTATTCAGAATGGGTATAAACCCGGACTTTTCGAACAACCCGCGTATATTAAAAACAAATGTTACACAAACACAACATACGCCTCATTCCAATTCTGAATATTCTTTTATTCACAAAATCACATTTTTAGGGAAAGGTTCCCATTAATTTTATCCAAGATAAATTCTATCAAATTTATCCTTTAATCTTCCTTTGGATGTCATTTCAAACCAAATTATGGTTTTCTAAACTAGTCGAGATTAGCGAACCATACCGAAGTAATTATTTATTTTATTTCCCAATCCCAACCTATTCATCCCATGAAGCAAAACTGGTGATACTCCATATCTAACACCGTGGTGTTATCGGTAAAATTAATTACCATTTCACATTCAAATCTAATTAAAGATTTGACTATCGCTTTGGAGCAAAACTGGCGATACTCCATTCTCGCTCATTTCTAAATTTGATAATTTAGATTATAGATTCACATTTCAACCTAATTGCAGATTCGTTAAAACTCCTTTTACTGGGTTAAAGAACTAGGTGTTATTTAAAACATAGTTCACGACAAATCCAAATCACATTCTATTTATTATCGGGTTAAAGAACTAGTGTTATTTAAAACACCGTTCACGATAAACCCATTTCAAATCCAATCAAATATATTAGAAATTCCGATTATTTAAAACCCCTTTTTATATCTAATTTATTTATTTAAAAAAAAAAATTGGGTTTTAAATTCAGTTCAAAACTAGTTCATTTCGATAAAAATCCATTTTTATCTTTTCAAATATGGAGTTTTTCACCCCAATTATTCTCAAATCATTTCTTATGATTTTACACAAATTATTTATATTTTTAATAATTTTATCAAGGCCCGTACAGTCAATTTCCATCAACGGCCATCGAACTGCACTTACAACGACCTTTTTCAAATTTGATTTGGACGTATCACCAAATCCAACCGTTATATTTCAAATTTCTAATATTCGTTAGAACGCTCTTTTTGATACGAACCCAACGGTTCCGGTTTTAGGAGAATCTGACGGTCGGATCTCCCGTAATGTCCGTTTGAAATAAATGGTCGAAATTCACGAACTGCCGCGGCGCGGCGCGTTCTATTCAGGCCATTATATTATATATATAATATATATTTCGTCGATTTCTATTTAAAACGAATTATATAAATAGTTTTAGATTCGTTTCAAAAGCAATTTCAACTTCCATTTCAATCCAAATCAAAATTGAATTCTTCTTTATAAATTCGTTTCAAAATTCATTTCTATTCAATTCAAATTTCAATTCAATTTGAATTCATTTCAATTCAGTTTGAATTCGTTTTCAATTCAATTCAATTCCAAAGTCGTTTTCTATTCGATTCAATTCAAATTGGTTTTCTATTCGATTCAATTCAAATTGGTTTTCTATTCGAATCAATTCAAATTGGTTTTCTATTCGAATCAATTCAAATTGGTTTTCTATTCGAATCAATTCAAATTGGTTTTCTAGTCGATTCAATTCAAATTGGTTTCTATTCGATTCAATTCAAATTGGTTTTCTATTCGATTCAATTCAATATATATTTCATTGAAATCAAATTCGTTATATATTCAAATCAAATCAAATTCGTTATCTATTCAAATGAAATTCGTTATATATTCAATTGAAATCAAATTCGTTTTCTATAAAATTCATTTCGAAATCGTTTTATATTCAATTCATTTCGAAATCGTTTTATATTCAATTCATTTCGAAATCATTTTATATTCAATTCATTTCGAAATCGTTTTATATTCAATTCATTTCGAAATCGTTTTATATTCAATTCATTTCGAAATCGTTTTATATTCATTTCATTTCGAAATCGTTTTGTATTCATTTCATTTCGAAATCGTTTTATATTCATTTCATTTCGAAATCGTTTTATATTCATTTTAAAATGAATAAAATCGATATAAATATCGTTCACGTCAAAATGGCGTCAATCTAATCAACACGGCTTCATATATTTCTATTTTCAAATATTCTATTTCAAATATTTCTTATTATCAAAATATTTCGTTCAACACATGACTAATCTCAACGGATGAGTACTGTCAACACATGAACTTTTATTTTATATTGATAAAGATGTAATTTTTATTGTTAAAATATTTCGTTCAACACATGACTAATCTCAACGGATGAGTATAGTCAACACATGAACCTTATTTTATAGTATTCTTTATCTTCTAAATTGGAATGAGGCCCAATCAATCACCATATAGCGTTAACTATATGGATTTTCATACAACACATGTATATAATAGCATTGAAAAATAATCAACCATCAACCAAAGTGCACTGCAATGTATAAGCATCAAATATGGATATCTAACGCTTATAACAGCCTGTCAATCAATCGATCGACATATTTAATCAATCAGGATGAGTGAACTTCAAATTTCATCCCAACACCCGTGTGAGGTTTCAAACAATCAAACACAGATTTTATTTGTGCAGTTGGGCGATGTGTGAAATTTATCGTCCCAATCAATGTCCTTCAAATAGGTGTACATAAACAAACCGTCCGGTTTGTAAATGAATATTTTATTTATTTCACTTTCATGTTAAAAATTATATTTTTAACGATAACACATTTTATTTCAACATATGAATATATTCTATTCAGTTCATTTATTAAATAAAATGATTTCTTTATTTTTCTAACTTATTTTAGAAAATTTCGGCGGCATAACGGCACGATACTAGAAACGGGACGAGGCCTAGCCTTATCCCCGGTCTAGTGAAGGCCCACGCCATTCACACATCAATCAAATCCACCAAACAATCAAATTCAAATCTAATCATCTAACTAATTTATGCAATCAAACAAACAAGTCCATGGTCTGTGGACGATTGTGTCGGGTGCTACTAAGCACCGTCTGCATCCTAATATATATATATATATATATAAATAGAAATGAAATTGAAAGGTGTGAAATTCTCACAAATAGCTATCCACTCATCTTGACTCTTCTTTGATAGAAATCTTCATCGTTATCGCATTTTTGTCATCTTCGTTGCCCGTAGCCACTACATATATGAAAATCGAATTTTTTACTTCGCTATTCAATACATAAAAATCGAATTTTTACTATGCTATTCAATATATAAAAATCGAATTTTTATTATACTATTCAATATATAAAAATCAAATTTTTACTTCGCTATTCAATATATAAAAATCATATTTTTACTTCGCTACAATATAGATAAAAATTCTATTATTACACTGCTATTATATAGATAAAAATTCTATTTTTACAACGCTACTATATAGATAAAAATTCTATTTTTATCACACTATTCTATATAAAAAGATTTCGCCTTTTCAAATATAAAGATTTCATCATTATAAAAATCACCTCTTTATTTCAACGTATATATAATAAAAAATCAGATTTTTATTTCGCTACATATACAAAGATGATATTTTTATATTCTCTATCTTATAAAGATTATATTTTTATAGTTCCTACTATGTAAAAATCATATTTTTATCCCTCTACAATATAAAAGATTATATTTTTATTATCTATATAATATGAAAATTATATTTTTTTTCGCATTTAAAATCTAAGCTTTATATATTTCAAAAACAACATTCTTTATAAAAATTTCAAACCAATGTTCTTCATAAAAATTTCACTTTTTAAACTAATGTTATTTATTATTTTCAAAAGTAATGTAATCTGGACAATGCTTTTATATTTTTAAAGACTTCACTTAAATTGTTATTTTTATAAAAATTCATATTTTCATCAATGTATTTATATTAAATAAAAACTCAGTTTTAAACAATGCTATTTCATTGCAAAATTTAATTACTAAGTTAATCTAAAAATTATAAAAGAAAATATATAAAATAAAATAAAAACCGCACCTTTTCTGCTTTGAAATGACTGGACGGGAGGGGGAAAGGTGGGTGGTTGCAGCGTCAGCGAGGGGAGGGTAGCTGGCGGTTCTCGGTGGTGGTTGGGGGTGGTCCTAGGGTTCGCGGTGCTCGATTTGTGGAAGGGGGGGTATCGCGTCGCTTCTGGCGAGGGAGGGGGGGTATCGCGTCGCTTCTGAGGTGGTGCCCTCCCTTGAGGCGGCGTCGGCGATCATCGGGGGGAGGGGGGGCGGCGAGTCCCCCCCGTCTTCCTCTTTCTTTTTCTTTTTTTTATTTTCTTTCTAAATCGAATTCAACTGATGGAAAGGGGGGGCTAGAGGGAATTAAGGGGAAAGAGAGAGAGTTTGATTATTTAATTTATTTAATTTTCTACCAAAAGCAACTTTTATTTTTGACCTCAAAACGAGGCCCACCGCCTGTCGTCCATAGCGTATTACCCCCATTCCGAACACAATGGGATATGTATCGTAGGCTGATTTGGTTGTTTCGATCAGTTTCCGCTGAATTTACATTTAAAATATTATATTGAATTTTAAACGTACATTTCAAATTACCGGGGCCACATACGAACTCTATAAATTGCAGAAAAATATTTTCTAGCTTCGTATTGACGATACGGTCCTAACAAAACTAGTTTCGTCGAATTCTGAGACCGTTTGAAAAATGGCCAATTTCCAGTCGATTAAAATCAACTGAAACTGGTCAAACGCGTTTTCTTTTGCCACGCTCACATATTGATTCGAAAAATTATGAAATTTGAAACCTAGCAATAATTTGACACTGCAGATCCAACAAAAGTGGTTTCGTCGAAATCCGAGGTCGTTTGCAAAATTTCCATTTTTAAGGGCCTGAATTCCATAGCGACTATTCAGAATTTTCAACTGGACACATCTTTTGATTCCCGTTATGAAATCTCAATTTTTTGGATTCGTTGGAAAGATATCATCAATTAGATCTTAATGTTTTTGGTTTCACTAAAATCCAGATTGTTTTGCACCCGGTACATTCAATTGAAGTTTGAAATCGAATTATCGAACTACCGCGCCATTTTCAATTCTATTTATAATTATATATAAATATTTATATTCTAATGATGACGCATATAATATATACGTTTGAATTGTATTCAAAATAAATTTCTCGTCGATAATTATTTAAAATAATCCATTTTAAATATTCAAAATTCGCTAAAATTGCCAAAACAAAACTTTTAAACTGGCCCAGATTTCCGGGTTATTACATCATGGGACTGGAGTGAGAACTCAAAAACAGTTGTTTTAGGGTTTATTTTAAGGTTAGGTAATTCACCGGCCCACGCCGCTAATGCTGAATGGCTTTACTCCATGTGAATAGCAGTGCATAGAAATTCGCAACGACTTTTAAAAAAATTGAAACTAACGTAAGGTCTCGTGGCATATACACCATGCAAACACACATTTGGGCGAGGTTTCTCCTTATGTAGTTAAAAATGCCTTTGATACGTGAAATCCTCTTTTATATTATTATTAGTTCATACTGTGAATTTTTTCGAAAGTAAATGTATTAAAATAGCCAATATATACAATCAAAATCGTATGAGCTCATAGTGGAGATTAGGTTTCCAACAATGACCGGGCAAAGGAACTTCCATCCGAACCGAATTTTGAACACCTCTAAAGGGATGTCTGAGGATTAACTAATGCTCCTTATGCCAACACAAGGTCGGGTTATCTATGTAACTAGGTAACTTATGGTTACCTAGGCATCTTGTCCCTCGGTCGTTACCGACCTTTCCGAGCGCGCGCCAACAACAACCACAAAATAGACATTTTACCACATAGGTTAATACCTGGGCTCCATAACATAGTACACCTTTTATCTAGAAAGAGACAATACCCCATAACCCTGCTACATTTCTAACTGTTATGGCTATTCATCGGGGTGTGAGGCTTACCGAGGTTACGATATACACAGTGCTACGATTAAATAAGCCATGCTTTGATCATCCCTAGCTCATCACGTAACTTAAGTATGCCACATTGTCCGTTCACAATGAATCACTGATTTCTATCAATATATAACCTCTAAGCATACGTCTTAGAGAGAGGTGTTAAGCTAGGAGAATAAATTCTCTACTACAAAGCAGATATATTTAATAGAGATCAGTGCTACATAGTCAATTACAATGTCAGACACACAATCCTGAACGAAACAACAATCCGGAATTCCTTCACTTACGTTCAGGCTTCTTTCAACTTAATTTATATAAAATCCAACTGCAAATAGGAGATACCCATTTGAAACATTCAGCAAGTTGTCCTTACGATGTGAAGGGTCCTGGTCTTCAGTACCCTCCTCGATGTCTTCAATTTCTCCACTATGTCATATTATTACTTGGAAAAGTTTTCGGACATAAATCTGATCCCGGTCTTTCCAAATAATAAGCGCAATTAAAACACAATTATGGAACACAAGCTTTCAACTAAATCTCCTTCCGTCTTGGATTTGTTAAATTAAATTTCTTTAAACATATTCTCAAAATATCTTTAACAGAATCCATATTTCAATTTTTCTCCTTTAAAACACCTCCTTTAAATCAAACATAATTCAGCCTTAAAACTTCAATTAACTTTTCGTTTGATAACTCGTTATCCAAATACAGTTTTCTTTAGAAAATCTTTAATCCATATTTCAATCGTATTTTCCAATTAAAATGATTTCCCAACATTCAATTCTATAATCTTAATTAAAAGATTATACTTACTTCCCGATTCCTTACTTTTAATTTCCTCAAATCAAATATTTGATTAAATCCCCAAATTACGATATGAATTTCCACAACTCAATCTCATCGGGATTCAAGAATGATATTACTGAAGATACCATTCATGATAAAACCCAAATCAATTGATATTGAACATAAATTACACAGAAATTGTATATACTTATATTCGATATCAATTCTTATTATCAACGAATACTATAAGCGGAATAACGATAATAGTATTTTTCAAATTCCTCAAACAGTATACATTTACACCATGGAATTTTATATCCAATATCCAAAGATTATTTCTATCCATCTTATCTCAATCAAATCTGGAATCCCTATCTTAACTAAAAGATTTATCCAACCCTTTGACATTAGATTTGGATAAAAATATCATCAACTTATTCCCAATATTAATCTCTGTATCCAACTCATTTCTATAATCGGAATAACAGTAAACTACCTTCTAAATTCCTCGAATGGTAAGAGTCATCATCTACAGAATTAATATCAAACATCCGAAGATTTATCTGCAACAATATCTAATTATTAAAAATTGGAAAACTTGTTTTAATATTAAATAAATCAATTTAAATTCCATATAAAATATTTGAAATAATTTTAAACCTTTGGAAACATCAAATAATTTAAAAATGATTACTTATAATTCGGAAAACAGTTTGCAGGTTAAAAACTTCAAAATAGATTGTTTTTCAAAGAAAGCATTACAAAAACATTCCAAAAGCGATACAAAATAATTATGTTGGATAACTGGATCAAAACAACCTTTATATTGTCCAAAACCAAAATTTTCCAATTTAAAACGCTTTTAAATAATCTATTATGATTTTACAAAAAAATCCCTATTTTAAAAACATTTAAAATAACTGTTTACAGTTACGGTCAACGAACTGCCCTTACAACGATCTTTTCCAAAATTAGTTTTAAACATAAACTGAAAGTTATAAGTCGAAATTAAAATCTTCTTTCACTCACTTGAAAGCCTTGTTAATAGAAATCAAACTTTTTTCCTTTTGTCGAACTCTTTAAATTGCAAAATTATAAGCGTTTAAAGTTTGTAATTAAAATACGCGAACTGGCATTATGCGACAAGATTTATTTTGACCATAATATAATCTCATATAAAAATTATTCCGAACTGCTTCCAAATACTTTTAGAAAACCATTATATACTTATATAAATCACTATGCAGATATTTTCTAGATAGGAAAACCAAACTTCACCTTTCAAAACAAATATGTTTTCATCGATTTATGACAAAACCCTGTTTTATCGTCAAAACCCATTTTAAAAAAATGTTCCCTTTTATGGAGACTATTCGTATACATTTCTATTCCATTTACAAATTATTTCAAATCTAATTTTATGAAAATAATTTTCGAACTCCAATTTCAACAATTATATTGCTTCCAATTACGAAAGAGATTTGCGGATCACTAATGTAATACCATAATTGTTGTGTTATAGTATGTGCGAAATGACAACCATTACAAACATCCATAGCAACCATCATCAACATTATTGAATAAACAATAACTGTGCACAAACATTATAACACTAGCGCGTACTAGTGTGTGTGTGTGTGTTTTAAACTACGCATCCATCATCCATTACAACTAACATCAACCATTAACATTCATAATCAATTCAAATTGATTACACTAGTTAACTATCCAAATTATAACCAATTCTTCATTAATTAGTGTATAATAAACTAGTGTATAGGTTTTAAAAGTTCTCACAAATATAGTTTTCCCATTCTTCACGGTAGGCGATCCTAGCTGACTGCAAACGAATCATTGGGCAGTATTTCAACGCGTCGTCTTCTTTGCCAATATATATACGTATATATATACACATGCACATCTATTTTCTTTATAAGAGGAGGAGGAGGAGGGAGAACTTTGGCAAGGTGGTGGTGGAGGGAGGTAGTGACTCATGGCCGAATTAAGAAGGAAAGAAGAGGAGAAGGAGGAGAAAGTGCTAGAAAGTCATGGATGGAGAGCTTAAGAAGGAGATGAAAAGGAAGAAGTGGAGTGAATGAAAATGGAATGGTTAAGCGCCTTTTTATAGTAGTAAATGAGGGGGGTACTTAAAATTTTCCAAGGGACACTTCATGAGACACATGTGTTATTCTAAATCTCTATTAACATGCATGTTGACACATGTCCTACATGCAACACTACTTAACACGAACCATGCCATCTTATGGGACACTTATCTCTCATGCGTACTTAGGTCCATGCATGTAGATAGGTGTCCTAAACACTTGTTAAAATAAGGGAGAAGCAACTTTAGGCAGCATTTAACTCAAAAATGCTATAGAAACTCAAAGACAATACTTATAACAAACGCTACCAATGGTTCTAAATCATATTTATATCCGACAAAAGATCATATTAACAAAATAGTTTAACAAACACGAATTTGTAAAAACATGATAATTTCTTATTTAAATTGTACTGCTGTTTTTTGAGAGAAATTAATATATTTATACTAAATTCATATCATATGAAACTAATAATATACCCAGAAATTCAAATTAAGTATTAAAAATCCCGATTTTAAATTGGTTAAAATTCTAGATCGTTACAGTCACCCTTTTTTAAATGATATCCTATATATCTTTATATATCTATGTAAAAACATAACATCCTAATGAATCTCTTTTCCATGAGATTAAGAAAAAGGAAAAATACTTATCCTTATGTGATTTCTAGCTAAGCCAACTATAAGCATATTGAAGTAGAAAGAGTGCAATGTATTTCATCTTAGGATAGTAAATATGCTCATGAAATATTGTCAAAAGCATTAGTATGTTATTTTTTTACTTCTTATTTTAAAGTATTTTGGAGATAAAGTAAAAATAAAAATGTGAGATATAATAGGAAAATAGAAGTACCTAAAGTGCGCGAAACAAACCATGAGAAATACATTATGACTCATGTTTCCAACCGTAATACACAACACTCAAAAACGTCTAAGAGGTGAATGATAAAAAAAGTACAAACAACCTAAAATTAAGATATTTATTACAAAAGAGTACACTGCAGGTGCAAATTGGTCATTGATTTGAGCATACACTGAATTTCAGAACCCATATGACTAATTCTTGTAACACCCCGCGTCCACTTATGTCACTCACAAAGGGAATGCATTAACATCCATGGAGGTTATAAGTGAATATAGAACAGAAAAATTACAACAAGACAGATAATAAATAGTACTTGGAAATCTAAAACTTCATTTTATTGCAGCGGAAATTAAACATGTTTATTACATCATAAAACCATATATCATAACCAAGTACAATATCCATCTTCATAAAATCAAAATACATAATCCCATTACATAAATAGCCATTAAAAAGATAACAAGCTGGACTTTACTTCAACGGTCCAAGCTTTCCAAAGAGAGATGAAGCAATTCAATCAAACTCCACTAGAGTTGGGCCCAACCTGAGGACCTGAAGGGGGAAAAAGGATATAAATAGAGGGGGTCAGACATAAAGTCTGGCGAGTATGATAATTCTAACAATACTATTATCAAAATAACTAGACTAAGGCATAAGCTGGAAGACAAGTAAATGTCTATGAACTCTTAGGAAGATAAAGATAGCGTTTAAGATAACGGTAAAGGCACACCTAATTACTTACGAATGATTACTACACTGCACCGCACATTACTACACTGCACCACACCAGTCACCCTATTGTTTGATCCCACTTGCTTCACACGGAAACTTTATAAATAGCCTTACGTACCCCTAGCTAACTACATAGGTGCCGTCTGCCCCTATCTCCACTAGGTGTACCCCACTACCCACTTTCGATCGGCTCCCTACTCGTAGATACCCGTGCTGGCCCCACAGTGGGGTGTATCACTCCCCTAAAGTGGCAACCCGATACAACTTGAGAATGCACGGCTTATACCTACACGATGCAACAACGTCTTACCTACCAGCCCGGGTCCACACACGCATACGAAACCCGTTGGACTTGCGTTGCCACCGCTCCCCGTTTTGGCCTCTTACAGTCGAACCCAGCATGCGTCTCCCGTCCTCGACTTGGGTCGATCCCACAAAGATACGTTTGGGATACTGGTCGAAATGGGCCCCACAAGCTACCCACCTAAGCTTGTCACTAGTATATCCCACTTAACCCTCTTAGTCCTGTTCATTTACATGTGTGTTTGGTTAAGTCTTACTAATCGTATTTCACATGCCACTAAGGGCATCCCCTAGATTCCTCATGCCACCCAAGGCACCTACTTAACCCCCATGTCCCACCTTACATGTTTATCTGGTTAAGTATTTCTTAATTCATTCAGGCCATAACCTCATAAAGACCTCTCACATTAGACTGGCATTTATGGCAGCTGGATTTGCCGGGCGGGTTCGGGCAGTCTTACACCATAAAAGAGTCTAACCTCGTGTCTTTACAACCGTTATGCTTTAGTTTAGGCCTAGGACCTCTCACATTGGGCTGACATTTGTGACCACTGGATTTGCTGGGCGGGTCCGGGCAGGTTTACGTCACAAACGAGTCCAACCTCGTGTCCTAAGCATTGATTAACACTTAAAATCTTTTACCCCAGTTTTAATAATTCCCTATTCAAATTATTAATTAAGTCAACTTTTAATGATGTCCATAATTGACTCAATTATGGCCATCCACTTATGGCATGCAAAATCATATCAATTGCACCCCAACTTTTTAATATTAAATCCTTAATATTACCCCTACCCCACGTTTATACGTTCGCTTATTCAACGCATAATATAGGCTAGACCTGTATAGTCTAACACCTAGCACAAAGATAAATTATCACAACATATAGACAATTAAAATAAATCTAATCATAATAGGGGTGAAACTTGCATAAACTACACATGTTAAGGATCAAAAGGTGTCAACTTGTTAAATGTCTCAATTTATATGATATGATCATAGCCAAAATCTATACATAAACTTGCATATGGGGTTTTTAGGCAACATAATGATGGTGTGAACTAGCATAGGATATCACATATGTCATAGCATAATTCTAGATGTCATAATAGATGTTCATAACTTTTCTAATCAATCTAATTTCCATATGTGACTTGTCATATAGATCAATACAACCCAAACATGATGATTTAATTAATATAAACTAACTAGCATAGATGGTAATATCATGGCCTTTTTAACATGTATGATTCATCACAACTTAGCATAGAAACTTTCAACATACATAACATCATCATAGCATGATTTACAACATATAAGATATCATCATCACATAACATTGGATTTACAATATACATGATAGCAAAAGGGGTTTACAACAACATATATGATAATTCACATCATCTACTCATAATCCATTCATAACTCAACCTAATTAAAATGATAATAATCTTGTTAAGATCGTCATATTCACAATTTAGAGAAGAAAAGAGAGAGTTTTGCTTTGCTTTAGGGTTGAGAGAATTAGAATTGAATTTTCTTTTCTTCTTTCTTAGTTGGCGGCGGCTCCATTGATTTCCATGGCGATGGTATGACGGTAACCATTCTATTTTTATTAGGTTTAGGGTTAGCATTAGGATGTATTTATAGGTGTAGGAAGTTATTTAGGATCATTATATTAACCCTGAACCATGAGAACCAATCAAATGCAAAATCTGCATTTGAGCAAATCGGCCCACGGGTTGACAGCCAAACACCCTGGATTAACCCCTAGTCGACCCAGCGAGGCTCGGGTCGACCTCAAAAATGGGTCGGTTCGGTTATTCCCCCTCCCGATTCGCTATTTTGAACTTTTTCGCATATTTATTTATTTAATTTTTAATTTATATATATATATATATATATCAATATATATATATATATATATTTCTCTGCGCAACCCATTTCACTTAATTCTTTTCTAAAAATTAAGTATACTTTAATTTGTGAATTTTAATGTTATAAAATTACGGGGTGTTACATTCTCCCCTCCTTAAAGGATTTCGTCCCCGAAATCTCCAAGTCAAGAAGAATGTATATCCTACCATCTAATCATCCATCTACTCAACCATCAAACACCAGCATCCATTGTCCTTAAAAGACTTCTAATGCTTTAATGTTTATATGCACAGTGTGTGTATATGTCCATATCTAATGCAAAATTAGGCGGTCTACTGATTCAGTCGACCTCCTTAATGCAATTCATGATAGTGTCATGCATCCAATATGTACGCAAAAGATTCCTAATGATACATATTAATTCTATATGCGTGCACAACCATCCACCCGAATGCAGCAACTATATGATAATACAACCATTATACATCCATTTTACTAAATACATCCATATATATGCAATATGAAGTGACTGAGCCGATCTGGTGCCTAATAGTGTGTGTATATGCATCCACGAGCAACCACTAGCAAACACTTGCATCCACTTTGCATCCACCATACATAACATGTCTCAAACACATGTTTCAACCATAGGATTATCCTAACTAAAGGTCAAAGATACTAGCGAGAGGATATACTAAAGATAAGATAAGTACAAGCTAAGCGATAAAGGAGAAATTAAAAGACATACCCTCAAAAAGAAAAGGGTATCATGAACGCATCTTCTCTTCCGTCTCCCAAGTAGCGTTGCTCTCATCATCTCCCCATTGCACTTTGACTAGTCTGACCTCTCGATTCCTCAACCTCTTGATCTCCGACCCAAGAATGCGCGTAGGAGCTCGTCGAATTGTCGCATCACGCTCTATCTCCACCTCTCTAAGAAAGCTCGGCTCTACCACTTCCGCGGTCTCGTGCAAGCACTTCCTCAAATGTGACACATGGAATACGTCGTGTACACCACTAAGTCTCTCGGGAAACTCCACTCTATACGCCATCTGTCCAATTTTCTCCTTAATAGGAAACGGCCCTACAAACCTTGGTGCTAATTTCCCAACGGACCCAAAGCGAACAACGTTCCGTAATGGAGACACTTTGACAAAGACCATGTCCCCAACTTCAAACTCGAGATCTGTCCTCCTCTTATCCACATAAAATTTCTGCCTATCCTGTGCTGCTTTCATCCCCCTTCGAATCAAGTCGATCTTCTCCGAAGTCTCCCTAATCATATCGGGCCCAAGTAAGATCTTATCCGTAGATTCCCACCAACATGTAGGTGAACGACAAGGTCGTCCATAAAGAGCTTCGAATGGTGCCATACCAATGCCGGACTGAAAGCTGTTATTATATGCGAACTCCACCAATGGAAGATGCTCTTCCCATGTACCCCCAAAGTCTAGGATACATAGCCTCAACAGATCCTCTAGAATGCGATTCACCCTCTCGGTCTGGCCGTCCGTCTGAGGATGAAATGCGGTGCCCAAACATAACTGAGTCCCTATCGCCTCTTTTATGCTTCTCCAAAATTCGCTATTGAAAATAGGATCGCGGTCGCTCACTATGCTAGAAGGAACACCGTGCAAACGAACTATTTCTCGAACGTATACGAAAGCTTACCATGGAGCAGTCCTCTTACTCTTCACAGGAATAAAACGGGTGCTCTTAGTAAGTCTATCTACTATAACCTAAATTCCCGTATTACCCTTCCTCGATCGCGGTAATCCATCCACAAAATCCATCGAGATGCTTTCCCATTTCCATAGTGGAACCTCCAATGGGTGAAGCAACCCACCGGGTTTCTTTTGCTCTTCTTTTACTTGTTGGCACACCAAGCATCTAGCGACATACTCGGCCACATCTTTCTTCGTGCCGGCCCAAAAGTAAACTCTCTTCATGTCTTTGTACATCTTGTCCCCGCCGGGATGAATGGTCATCTTCGAATGATGTGCTTCGTCAAGAATAGTCTTCCTTAGGTCATCGTCTTTTGGTACACAAAGTCTACCGTCCCTACGTAACCAACCCTTATCGTCTAGGGTATACCTACGGAGATGGCTTGATGACTCCCCTCCTTTGAGTTTTTCTACTAACTCAACCAACTGCGGGTCGTCTCGCTGTGCCTCGCCAATCCGTCCCAAAAGCGTAGGTCTGACCTCTAAGGATGCTAGCAAACCGGGTACGAAGTCAACGGAAGGTCTAAAGTCAAACATCGAAATGAATTCTAAACTTCGCCGCTCAACAAACAAAGGACTTAAGGATAATCTTTTTCTACTTAAGGCGTCTGCCACCACGTTACCCTTGCCAAGGGTATAGGCTATTTCGAAGTCGTAGGACGCTAAGAACTCCATCCACCTTTGTTGCCTTAAGTTCAAGTCCTTTTGAGAGAATATGTATTTTAAAGACTTTTGGTCAGTGAATAATTCGAATTTCTCGCCAAGAAGGTAATGACGCCAAGACTTAAGCGCGAAAACAATAGCGGCCAATTCTAGGTCATGTGTAGGATAATTTTTCTCATGCGCTCTCAACTGCCTTCCACCATAGGCTATTACCCTACCCTCTTGCATTAAGACTGCGCCTAGTCCTGTCCCACAAGCATCCGTATAAACGGTAAACGGCTTACTCCCGTCTGGCACGTGTAACACCCCACGTCCATTAATGTCACTCACGAAGGGAATGCATTAACTTCCATGGAGGTTATAAGTGAATATAGAACAGAAAAATTACAAAAAGACAGATAGTAAATAGTACTTGGAAATCTAAAACTTCATTTTATTGAAGCGGAAATTAAACATGTTTGTTACATCATAAAACCATAGATCATAACCAAGTACAATATCCATCTTCATAAAAACAAAATACATAATCCCATTACATAAATAGCCATTAAAAAGATAACAAGCTGGACTTTACTTCAACGGTCCAAGCTTTCCAAAGAGAGATGAAGAAATTCAATCAAACTCCACTAGAGCTGGGCCCAACCTGAGGACCTGGAGGGGGAAAAAGGATAGAAATAGAGGGGGTCAGACATAAAGTCTGGCGAGTATGATAATTCTAACAATACTATTATCAAAATAACTAGACTAAGGCATAAGCTGGAAGACAAGTAAATGTCTATGAACTCTTAGGAAGATAAAGATAGCGTTTAAGATAATGTTAAAGATAACGGTAAAGGCACACCTAATTACTAACGAATGATTACTACACTGCACCACACATTACTACACTGCACCACACCAGTCACCCTATTGTTTGATCCCACTTGCTTCACACAGAAACTTTATAAATAGCCTTACGTACCCCTAGCTGACTACATAGGTGTCGTCTGCCCCTATCTCCACTAGGTGTACCCCACTACCCACTTTCGATCGACTCCCTACTCGTAGATACCCGTGCTGGCCCCACAGTGGGGTGTATCACTCCCCTAAAGTGGCAACCCAATACAACTTGAGAATGTACGGCTTATACCTACAGGATGCAACAACGTCTTACCTACCAGCCCGGGTCCACACATGCATACGAAACCCGTTGGACTTGCGTTGCCACCGCTCCCTGTTTTGGCAATACTAAGACTGGGGTTGAAGTCAAAGCTCTCTTCAAACGTTGGAACGCATCATCACAATCTATGTCCCATGTGAAAACTAGGTTCTTCTTTGTCAAGCGTGTCAATGGAGCTGATATCTTTGCGAAGTCTTTGATAAACTTCCTATAGTAGCCAGCCAACCCCAAGAAACTTCTCACTTCGGTAGCATTTTTAGGAACCTTCCAATCTTGGATGACCACCACCTTCGCGGGATCCATGGTTATCCCTTCTTTGGAAACCACGTGCCCCAAGAACCGTACTTCCTTCCTCCAGAAGTGACACTTAGAAAACTTAGCCTTAAGGCTATGCGCTTGTAGGGTCTCCAACACTTCCCTAAGATGTAGGGCATTGTAACAACCTGTATTTTCAATAACCTGTTATAACATAAATCGAGGCAGAATTTAATTTATAAATCTAAATCAAGGGAAAGGGGCTATGCCATTGCGTTCGTCTTGGAAAAATACGCGAAATAGAGTCCGAGTTTTCGAAAATCGGAGTCCGTATGACCCGATTAAGGCCCAACGAAGTTTTCAGAAAAATTCAAAGTAAAAACAGATTTCAAATTCAAGTTTGAATTTGGAAAATTAGGGCAGATTGGGCCAGGCGAGAAAATTCCCGCCAGAGCACCCAAGTCGACAGCCCTGTCGACTTGGGAGTCGACTTGGTTGACCCAAGTCGATAGCCCTGTCGACTTGGCTGTCGACTTGGCTCAGCCGGCCAGTTTGGCCTGGTGCACCATCTTAGGGTTTGGCTGTGTTTTGGGGCTGTTTTCTGGAAGCTTCCGAGATCTGATGGTCCTAATCTAATTTAGGGTTAATCTAATGGCCTAAAACACTTGCCTAATCTATAAATAAGACCCTAACCTAAGCCTAAATCAACATTATTCACTCATACAACTAAACTATGGAAAATTTTTACCTCTCATGGCCTCCACTCTCTTCATAAAATTTCTAAGTCATTTCTATGAGAGATTTTCCATGCATACAAGTGTTTTCAAGCTTGTATGAGTGTCATTAGCTTGCATTCAAGTCAAGTTTCCATATTTACATCATAAAGCAAGGGTTTTGATCATTTTGGCTCAAGGGTTTTTCTATTAGAGCTTGCACTTTGGGTCTAATTGATTGCATAAGGGCTTTGTCATATTTTTGTGTCTTCATAAGCATTGTAAGCCCTTTTCTACTTTCATACTTAAACTCTAAAGTTAAATGAATGATGCAAGTTTGGTTGATCATATGATATGCAAGTTATGTTATGCAAGTATGCCATGTTATGATATGCAAGTTAATCATGTTATGTTATGCAAGTTTGTCATGTTATGATATGCAAGTTAATCATGTTATGTTATGCAAGTTTGCCATGTTATGATATGCAAGTTTATCATGTTATGATATGCAAGTTTATATGCAAGTTTGCCATGTTATGTTATGCAAGTTTGCTATGTTATGATATGCAAGTTTGCCATGTATGTTATGCAAGTTTGGGTGAATCATTTTACTCATGTTATCATGTTATGCAAGCTTATCTTGAGTATATGAACATAAAGCTTCAAGCTTTATGCTAAAGGTTGCATTTTGGCAACATGTAAGTTATCATATCTCTTATGATAACTTGCATGTGAGGCTAAATGCGAACTTATGGCCATTTCTACATGTCATTTATCACCATGTATCACCAATATGCTAAGTTTGGTTTTATGCATGCTTTTGAGGCCTAAAATGTAATATGCAAGTATATGAACATATGTACATTTCATATGCCACCATGTTAAACTTGTGGCTTCAACACCTTTATGTCATGATTATGCCAAGTTCCCTCTTTCTATCCTTTATGCGCTATTGCGATATGTAAGCGATGGGATTGCATTTGGGGTTGGGTAAACTTAAAAGACATAAAAACATAAGCTTGGGAATTTACCTATTAAGTTAGGTCTACCCTTTGGGAATTTACCTATTAAGTTAGGTCTACCCAAATGCTTGAAAATTTGTAACATGTTTTGGAAACATGATGGACATGACACTTAGAAAATATAAGTGTGACCAACTCGAGGTTGGGTTGAGTTTGTAGCGTAAACCTACCCGGAACCGACCGGCTTAACTAGTTGCTACAAACAATAGGACCCAATATGAGAAGTTGGTCATGTTGTACCTTGAACCCGAGGTTAGACCAAGTCGTGGTGTAAAGCTACCCGGACCCGCCCGGCTTAACTAGTAACCACAACAAGGTCTAATGTGAGAGGTTAAGGCGCGTTAATTAATTAATGCCTCATGATTAGGGTTAAGTCATGGTCCACTTAATACTTAACCAATTTGGGCTTGGTAGATTAATCAGGGTTAAGTCGTGAACTCATCGTTACACTTAACCAAGTTAATCCATGATTAGCAAAAGGGTTAAACCGTACTTAACCCACTAGAAAAATCCTAGCAATGGGGGTCCACTCCAGCAGTAATCCCAAGTTTGTATCATTAAGACCCTAGGGACTAGGCTAGGGAGGGAGCACGATTACTGAACTGGAGGTAAGTGACCAAAAGCGACGGCAGAAGGGTACACCGGTGTAGTTCCGGGCGGACTATGGTCGTGCACACAGTCCGAAGCCGGGGAAAACATGCACGGGTACCAGTAGATCGAGACTGTGCACGCATGTTTATGGTGTCCAGGGGTTGGCACCCTAGGGCTTGATACACCCGACGGGAGACCCGACACAGTCTGACTACAATTATGTTTGGGCCGCATTGACACCAACACGTGACGAGTTAGGCTTATAGGGAGCCGATCGACTAGACCGTTTGGTAGGACCGCGTATTAGGGTCACTTCATGTTATTGGGCCAAAGCTTGGGCCAAGGGACCAACACATGTTTATTCAAGTCATGTTAGTTTGCTAGTACACCTGTGGTGCAAAAACCTTAATCCTGATTATGCGATGACACCTTTATCTACCTTGTTAGTTAATCATCATGCTAGTATGTTGTTATCCTTATGATCATCCCTGCTTCTCATGCCAGTTAACTTTATCAGTTTACATTGATTGTAGTAGGGCTTATTCAGTCTTTTTGACTGACCTGTTTTCTTTCGCCTCTTTTCTTCCGTTCCCCCCCCCCCTCCAGGTTCTCAGGGTGGGAATATTGGAGCTTAACTTGGATTTCTGATCGCTTGCTTGTGGGATTTAGCTCATGTACGGTTTGACATGAAGCTAGCTATGGTTATCACTTATTTTGGGGATAGTACTTATGTATTTCAGTTTTTCAGTAATGTTGTTTTTTTCTAGACTTGTGTATTTGGAAAGTTGACATTATGTTGTACCAGACTTGTTTTGAAATGGTTTGAAATCTTCCGCTGTTTTATCTATGTTATTTACTCTGTTTACATATATACATATGTTCTTGTTCTGCCTTGATATATCATTATGCATGTTTACCTGATTCAAACGCCCCTCCAAAGTCAGAGTGCTTGCAAGAGCCACCCTGGCGGAGGTGGGGTGGTACAGGCATGCTCTTCTTCATCCTTAGAAAAGATCAAGATGTCATCTACAAAGACTACCACGAATTTGTTAAGGTACTCCCTAAACACACTGCTCATCAAATCAACAAAATATGCTGGGGCGTTTGTCAAACCGAAGGGCATCACTAGCCATTCATAGAAACCGTCCGGAGTCCTAAAGGCAGTCTTGTCAATGCTATCCTCAGCCACTCTCAACTGATGGAACCCAGTGGCTAAGTCCAACTGCGAAAACACTGAGGCGCCAACTAAGTGATCGAAGAGATCGTCAATCCTCGGCAGTGGGTGTCTGTTCTTCTTAGTAAGTTTATTAAGTTCTCTATAGTCCACACACAGTCTAAGGGACCCATCCGCCTTCGTGGCAAATACTACTAGAGCACCCCACTCCGATATATTTCGTCTTATGAATCCCTTCTCAAGCAACTCCTTCACTTGCTTATCGAGTTCCCTCCTTTCACGTGGATCCATGTGGCATACTGGCAAAGATACTGCTTTCGCATTATCCACAAGATATATTCGAAAATCTATCTCCCGCTTCGGAGGCAAGCCCTTCACCTCCTCAAACACATCCGAATATTCTCGGACCACTCTAACAGATCGTAGATTTTCCTCAGACGCGTCAAGCGATTCTAGATAACTTAGCATAACCGAATTTATGGGATTACAAAATATTTCGAGAGTGTTGCCAAGGTGAGTCACGAGCCTAAATACTCTCCTTTCACAATCAAGAACGGCCCCATTTCTGGATAACCAATCCATTCCTAAAATTATCCCATAGCCCGTGAAGCCCAACACAAAAGCATCACATCTAAATTCAACGCTAAGTATGGAAATTTTCAAATCCAAACACATCATGGACAAATAAGCTGAGCCCCCTATTGGATTCGAAACAACTAAGGGATCCTCTACTAAACTGGTTTTTAAGTGCAGTGATTCAACTAATGATGTAGAGATAAACGAATGTGATGCGCCCGAATCGAATAAGGTACGGACAGGATGATCAAACAGAAAAACTATGCTTTCAACAGAAATGGTTCTACCTCGTTCTTGCAGCGGTGGGACCGCGAGAGCCTGAACTTGTCCCCTAGCCTGCCCTGGTGCCATAAGGGCCTGCACCAGTCCTCCTGAGGTAGCTCCTGCCCTCTGCCCCTTCTTTGGGCAGTCCTTCACTAAATGTCCCGCATCGCCACAATGAAAACAGCCTGTCTTCTTTTTCTTTCGGCAATCCTTGTTGAGATGGCCTGGGGTTCCACAGTTAAAGCACTTCTTCTTTCCCTTGCTATTATTGTCTTTTCCACCCTTCTTGTTTTGCTGTTGTGGTTTCTTCTGATCCCCCTTCTTCTCGGGTGCCTTATCAGCTTTAGCGCTTTTCTTCTCATGCATGAGCGCCATTTCTACTAACTTCTCAAAGGTGGCCCCCATCGGGATGTGGGTCATAGCCAACCTTGCAATGGTTCATTCAAGCCATTCACGAACCTTAGAGCCTTCTTCTCCGGCGTGTTTACTAAGTCCAAGCCAAACCTTGCTAACTGATTAAATTTATTGACATATTCTTTCACTGATGAGCTTCCTTGCTTCAATGTCAAGAACCTTTCCATATATAGATTTTCTTCCGCCCTTGAGAGAAACTTCGCCTCGAACCTACATCTGAAATCTGCCCAAGAGTTAACAGGACGCTCCCCATTAGTGACCTCCCACCAAAACGAGGCCTCTCCCTTCATCAACCAAGCTGCTAAACGAACTCTCCTCCCTTCTTCTACTTCAAAGATTTCTAGCAATTCTTCCACCTCCTTAAGCCAATCTCTAGCTTCCACAAACGTTTCTGACCCTTGAAATGGTTTTCCACCCATAGCCTTGAATTCCTTGCACGTCTTTGCAAAAGTATCTACGCGAGGAGGAGGAGGAACGGGTGCAACTGGTGGTGGAGGAACATTGGCTGGACCTGCAGCGGCCCTAGCCTCCAATAGCCTCCTATACCATCCTGGTATCGTTACACCGTCGGGTAGATTAAGATCTTCAGCCATGCTGAAATGAAAAAGGAAAGATTCAAAATGGAGAATTCGAAAGATAAAGATATGGCTATTGGGGATTATGTTTTTTTTCTTAAAAACTTTTCTCTTTAAATTTTTCATTAAAACATGTTTTTGAAAGCACTTCTTCCAAAAATAACTATTTTTCTAAAGTATTTTTATTTGTTCTGGTAACCTAAAGCTCTGATACCATGTGTAACACCCTACGTCCATTAATGTCACTCACAAAGGGAATGCATTAACTTCCATGGAGGTTATAAGTGAATATAGAACAGAAAAATTACAACAAGACAGATAATAAATAGTACTTGGAAATCTAAAACTTCATTTTATTGCAGCAGAAATTAAACATGTTATTACATCATAAAACCATAGATCATAACCAAGTACAATATCCATCTTCAAAAAAACAAAATACATAATCCCATTACATAAATAGCCATTAAAAAGATAACAAGCTGGACTTTACTTCATCGTTCCAAGCTTTCCAAAGAGAGATGAAGCAATTCAATCAAACTCCACTAGAGCTGGGCCCAACCTAAGGACGTGGAGGGGGAAAAAGGATAGAAATAGAGGGGGTCAGACATAAAGTCTAGCGAGTATGATAATTCTAACAATACTATTATCAAAATAACTAGACTAAGGCATAAGCTGGAAGACAAGTAAATGTCTATGAACTCTTAGGAAGATAAAGATAGCGTTTAAGATAACGTTAAAGATAACGGTAAAGGCACATCTAATTACTAACGAATGATTACTACACTGCACCGCATATTACTACACTGCACCGCACATTACTACACTGCACCACACCAGTCACCCTATTGTTTGATCCCACTTGCTTCACACAAAAACTTTATAAATAGCCTTACGTACCCCTAGCTGACTACATAGGTGCCGTCTGCCCCTATCTCCACTAGGTGTACCCCACTACCCACTTTCGATCGGCTCCCTACTCGTAGATACCCGTGCCGGTCCCACAGTGGGGTGTATGACTCCCCTAAAGTGGCAACCCGATACAACTTGAGAATGCACGGCTTATACCTACACGATGCAACAACGTCTTACCTACCAGCCCGGGTCCACACACGCATACGGAACCCGTTGGACTTGCGTTGCCACCGCTCCCCGTTTTGGCCTCTTACAGTCGAACCCAGCATGTATGTCCCGTCCTCGACTTGGGTCGAGCCAACAAAGATACGTTTGGGATACTGGTCGAAATGGGCCCCCACAAGCTACCCACCTAAGCTTGTCACTAGTATATCCCACTTAACCCTCTTAGTCCTGTTCATTTACATGTGTGTTTGGTTAAGTATTACTAATCGTATTTCACATGCCACTAAGGGCATCCCCTAGATTCCTCATGCCACCCAAGGCACCTACTTAACCCCCATGTGCTACCTTACATGTTTATCTGGTTAAGTATTTCTTAATTCATTCAGGCCATAACCTCATAAAGACCTCTCATATTAGACTGGCATTTATGGCAGCTGGATTTGCCGGGCAGGTCCGGGCAGTCTTACACCATAAAAGAGTATAACCTCGTGTCTTTACAACCGTTATGCTTTAGTTTAGGCCTAGGACCTCTCACATTGGGCTGACATTTGTGACCACTAGATTTGTCGGGCGGGTCTGGGCAGGTTTATGTCACAAACGAGTCCAACCTCGTGTCTTAAGCATTGATTAACACTTAAAATCTTTTACCCCAGTTTTAATAATTCCCTATTCAAATTATTAATTAATTCAACTTTTAATGATGTCCATAATTGACTCAATTATGGCCATCCACTTATGGCATGCAAAATCATATCAATTGCACCCCAACTTTTTAATATTAAATCCTTAATATTACCCCTACCCCACGTTTATACGTTCGCTTATTCAATGCATAATATAGGCTAGACTTGTATAGTCTAACACCTAGCACAAAGATAAATTATCACAACATATAGACAATTAAAATAAATCTAATCATAATAGGGGTGAAACTTGCATAAACTACACATGTTAAGGATCAAAAGGTGTCAACTTGTTAAATGTCTCAATTTATATGATATGATCATAGTCCAAATCTATACATAAACTTGCATATGGGGTTTTTAGGCAACATAATGATGGTGTGAACTAGCATAGGATATCACATATGTCATAGCATAATTCTAGATGTCATAATAGATGTTCATAACTTTTCTAATCAATCTAACTTGCATATGTGACTTGTCATATAGATCAACATAACCCAAACATGATGATTTAATTAATATGAACTAACTAGCATAGATGGTAACATCATGGCCTTTTTAACATGTATGATTCATCACAACTTAGCATAGAAACTTTCAACATACATAACATCATCATAGCATGATTTACAACATATAAGATATCATCATCACATAACATTGGATTTACAATATACATGATAGCAAAAGGGGTTTACAACAACATATATGATAATTCACATCATCTACTCATAATCCATTCATAACTCAACCTAATTAAAACGATTATAATCTTGTTAAGATCATCATACTCACAATATAGAGAAGAAAAGAGAGAGTTTTGCTTTGCTTTAGGGTTGAGAGAATTAGAATTGAATTTTCTTTTCTTCTTTCTTAGTTGGCGACGGCTCCATTGATTTCCATGGCGATGGTATGACGGTAACTATTCTATTTTAATTAGGTTTAGGGTTAGCATTAGGAGGTATTTATATGTGTAGGAAGTTATTTAGGACCATTAGATTAACCCTGAACCATGAGAACCAATCAAATGCAAAATCTGCATTTGAGCGAATCGGCCCACGGGTTGACAGCCAAACACCCTGGATTAACCCCTAGTCGACCCAGCGTAGCTCGGGTCGACCTCAAAAATGGGCCGGTTCGGTTATTCCCCCTCCTGATTCGCTGTCTTGAACTTTTTCGCATATTTATTTATTTAATTTTTAATTTTTGTATATATATATCAATATATATATATATTTCTCTGTGCAACCCATTTCACTTATTTCTTTTCTAAAAATTAAGTATACTTTAATTTGTGAATTTTAATGTTATAAAATTACGGGGTGTTACAATTCTTTTTCTTAATTTGAGTTTACCTTCGCAAATATTATAAAACCCAAAATAAACTCAATACATTGTCATACTACACAACAATTTCTTAAATGTGTGACCATGAAGTAATATAAACTGCATAACTACTTTTACACTACATAATATATACATATTGACATGCTGAATTTCCAAAGTTAGATATAATTTAAAATATATAATGGTAACAACTAATGTCTTAATACCTGCTTCAAATCGCCCCTGAAAACTAATTTCCCAACTGATTATAAAACAAATATATTTTTACAACACCTCCATCATTGAAACAAAGCTAAGATTGTAGAGAAGGATCCAAATTAATTTGACACATTAATCAATCTTTAAATATTACGTTTCCAATTACAGAGGACTTTCCAATTATTTCCTACTATTATATTAATACTAATTTAATAAGAACATAAAACCCAAAATTAGAAACCATGATATTGTACCATTCGTTATTCCTACACATAAGGAGCTAACTAAAATCCATTGAACTATAGATAATATATTGATATTGATCACATATTCCGATAAAAATCACTAGAAAAATCCCTTACATAAAATAATATTTGTGAATTGGACAAATTGTCTATCTAATGTATATCATCTCCCTAGCTTCTCGTTGAAAGCAGGGCTAGAGCATCTTTGTAGGAGTCCAAGTCAAGATTGAGTTATCTAAATCAACGTTTTAGAGTGGGCAATGAAATTTGGAAAAATATCAAAATGATTGTTATTTGCAATTACAGCACTTTAGTGCTAGATAAATGTGTCTAGCAACTTACATGATATCAATGAAATTTAGCGTTTCAATAGTAAAAAACATCAAAACCAATTTGTAGAATAAAACAATCTGCACAGTTGATTGAAGGACTTGTCTTTTTTTGGGCCATTGAATTTTTGTTGTGATCCATAGGGCGAATTACTTTAAATACATTTATAATATAATCATTTTTTCTAACTTCATATCTAATGGTTTCCTTCCTGTTAACGATTCAAAAATATTTTTCCCTCTTCCCTTAATTGATTTTAGCTTGACTTTTTGTGATTTTCCAACTTCCCGTACTTGGAATAATTTAACCTCCATCTTAGTGGGAAAAAACAAAATATTACAGTCGATCTTAACCCTGAGTAATAAAACAAACAACACCCTAAAAATACAAATTTGACAGTAGATTTGAGTTTCCAAATTTTGACACAAACTAAAAACTATATATCTAAATATTACCTACCAAAAGCAGTGGCACTGTGGTTGAGACATCAACCAAACTACGGCAGGGGCAATAAATAACATCAACATCGCAACCAAAAGTCAGTCTGTAGCCATAAATGGCTGCAGTTATAAAGATCCACGCATACCTTTGGTATTGATGAGGAACTGAAGACATGGTTCCCATAAAATTGAAGATAAACAGAAATGCATACCCCTGGATCAACTAAGAAAGATGAAAAGAGGAATCTCTTGTATATAGATTCATGGATGGTAAGTTGAATGGTTGCAATAGATTGGATTGGAAGAGACGTAGAGGAAGTATGAAGTAACCACACTATTATGTTCTAAGAAAGGAAGGTCGATGGATGTACATAGGAACATGGATCCATACGTTCCTATTATGTCTCGGGTTAACGTCGACCTTAAGTAAGTTCTCATATAAACAATCAAACACTAAAACTTAATTCATACACTCAAATGTAAGTTAAAATTACAGTAATCTTTTTTTTCACTGTGAATATTTCATAATAAACAAGGTAAAATAAACATAGGAAAATTATTGATTTAATTCATGCAAACCTACATATTACAGTAGATATTTTAATAAACCAATGAAACTTAAATGGGAAGATTAACTTTTAATATGCTTGTAGTTAGGAAGAGAGCATGGCATAGAGACCCAATTTAACCGATTGCAGCAGGGGAGAAAAGCCAAATCTTAAGTGAATGTCGTCTTTCTATTTGCCTGCATATGTTAGTGTAAACTTACAACAACTAGGTACCCGATTTTTAAAAAAACCATGTTTTATAGTGAAGATGCACAGAACAGTACGAGTATAGGAGGTTTGGGTACCCCTTGCTTCATTATTTTCAAAGATAGAACTTCAGAATCTATAAATTATAAGTTTCAAAATCATGTGTAACTAATGTCATAGTGAATCAGTGGTAGAAATAATAGTATATGAAAATATCAAATTAAAATTGTAAATTAATTAACAACTTGACTTGCAGAGAGAGAATCAATTGTTCTGATCTTCTCCAGTTACCTTCCCTCAAAGAACTTCAGACGTACCAACCAACTATACTTCAGGAGTAGTTGTATAACGATATATTCCAACTTTATACATCAAAGTAATTTGAATTTAAATGATACAAACAAATTAAAAGTAAAGGACTCACCATTATCGCATAATGACGACAAAGTCCATCGGAATTAAGACAACTGAAAACATGCCCAAATAATAGCAAAATCTTTTTGTGTTCTGCCTTCGCTCCTGATTCTAAATAAACAAAAGAAAAAAGAAAAATGAAAAAAATCACAGATAGGGAAACAAAAGCAAAGACCCATTGGAAAAGTAAGCAACTTTGGAACATTACTCAGAAATGTTTACTCAAAATCATATGTTGGCGTCAACTTGCTATACATTGGCGCAGCGTCATAACAAACAAGTAAAAATTAAAGATGAAATTTGAGATTACACACCAAGTTTCGTTGATCGCAAGCGATGCCATGAATTTGGCCATTAAATTCGTTGATTTGCAACTGAATGTTGAATTTGGTGAAGATAATTGGAGCTTCCTCCAACAATGGCGAACTGTAAAAAATTTATTACAGAAAATGAACAAACATCGTTTATGTTTACAACTAGTCTATATATAGTATACTATCCTCCCCTAACATTTCAATATAGCTGGCACAATTGACTACAAGGAAAATGATTTTTTGTTGCAAAAATCGGTGGCGCTTATTTTTAAATGCAAGAAAAGATGTTTTCACTCATAGTATAAATGCGACAAAAAAAATTTCACTTCCCCTCCTAAGAAAAATTAGTCTGCATGGTCAAAAAAATGTGACCACCTATTTTCTATACCACTCCAGCTCATACTTAGAAATTTTTAATGATCGTTCCCTTTCCCTCACATCCCTCTGCCGAAGAAATCCCCTTTCCCCCAAATCGTTATGCCGAAGAAATCGCACCAATTAACTTTCCTTGTGTCATCGTCAACTCCGTCATACTCCATTTAACAACATCCCGGAAGCCAGCGAAAATCTCTGCTCACGGTATAAGTAAATTTAGGTATGAATTCTTTAACTTGATTTTGTGATTCTATTTGAATTGTGTACGAAATACATGCTATTTTCTCATCTACTATCTTGCCAGGTTTTGGTTATGTCATGGCTAATTAACCCTAATTGCAATCGTTCATTGTCCTTTTTGATTTTCTCATCTCTTATCTTGCTAGGGCTCCATTATGGTATAACTACTTGATTTTCATGTTCTATTTGGATGCTTTTCTGATAGGCTATCGTGATGATTGTTATTATTGTGGACCATGTGAACTTTTATGTTGTAGATGCCACAACATTTCGATTCAAACTCTTTAATTAAATAGAAAATGTGTTTCAAATTAAAAGTAAAAGCAATTGTTCTTGAATTTAACCTTATACTTATCATTATTAAAAAAAATCTTTGTAACACCCCACGTCCGTTAGTGTCACTCACAAAGGGAATGCACTAAGTTCTGTGGAGCATTTAAGGTAAAAGATGCAGATAAATTACAAGACAGACAAAATTAAAACAGTGGGAAATAAAACTTTTCTTTATTGATGAAATAGTTTGTACAACAATTGCTTTTCAATACCAGAGCATCATCTGTCTTACAAAATAAAGAAGCATAAAAATAACATTTGTATTCCCCAATGTAACATAAGCCATAGCAGCGGAAGAGAGAGTCTGCAGCGATATATCCAAGAGTCTTCAAGCTTGAGAGGAGAACTGAGCCTAAGTAATAACATTCCCTCCCTACGGACCTGGGGGGGGAGACGGAAGACAAGAAAGCGAAAGAAAACAGAGTCAGACATTAAGTCTGGTAAGTTCAGTAACTTTCAGCATGTGAACAGGAAAAAGCAACACGACATGAATTAACTGAATATAAGATAATACCATAATGATAGGGCTAACAAGATAACATAAGATTTATGCAAGATATGCTAAGGCAAGATAAGATATGCTTCCCTATTTTCTCTGCTTCGCTATTACCCTGTTATTCTGGATTCTATGTCCCTGCACCACCTAACTAGTGTCCCAACTAGAAATCGGTATAAAATGATAACATGGTCCCATTCCCCTAAGTTGTGGTTGTTTGCAGGTGTACATTTATTATTTATTACCTAGATCTGATCTAGGTTTTTCTATCGAGTGCTTCCTAGATTCAACTAGGGTTTACGCAACTTATCTAATGCTTCACAGATTCAGGGTTTATGCCACCTAGGTCCACTAGGGATTACGCTACCTGTCGAACGATGCCCCTAGTCTAGGACACACTACCCAGAGTGGTATATGTTCCTAGACTTTCCCCACGTATGTGTCGCGAATCGTTTTATCGCTGTCTAGATGCACATGTCCTGAAATGTGTGACCCGAGTCCCGTGGCAGGGCTACTCTAGAAACACGGAACTCGGTCGGGAGTTTTTCAGATATCTGCCGGTGCAGATGTTAAGGTTTGTTTTTCTACCAGTGGTAATGGTCCGACGTGACCCCTCCCTCAACTAATGAAAGGCAATCCAAGAAAATCAAGCGCAGAACTATACTTTTGCCACCCTATGCCCTACTTTCCTATTGGCCAGCCTCACCCATAACTAGATAGCAAGTATATGGTCTGTTGGGGGTTCTCTGCCTTTCCGCATACGTACAACGATTGACTAAAGATGGTAGGTAGACGACGAGTTGCTATCACAGGGATACTGGTCTCGCCGAATCACGCTGGTCCATCCTAGTCTTTAGGTTGCCTTGTATTGCAACCAAGGCATACCCTTGGTTCTTCTACCGCAGACCTTAACTTTGTGAGCCCAGGAGGATCATCTGCCACCTCACAGAGGGATACCAAGAGTACCCTCACGCCCCCTCGAAGCCTCGGGCTTCGTAACCCAATTCGTTGGAGCCTTCTTTTCAATCAGACGGACGTTCGCTCCTTCCCGTGTTATACTAAGAATTACTACTTAGTTTTACTAACTAAGGTTTACCACTTAGTTTCCAGAATCGTTGTTTTCTGAACTAAGGTTTACTACTTAGCTCCTTTTAACTAAGGTTTACTACTTAGTTCTCTTTCTCGTCAATTTGGATTGGTTAAGTGTCTAGTCAATTCAAGCTAACTTAACCCTCTTCATTTATCCTGTTAAACTGGTTAAGTGTTATCAGTAATTCATGTTGACTTAACCCTACCACAAACCAAGTTATATTGGTTAAGTATTTCTTATTACTTAACCCTATTCATTCATCCTATATTGGTTAAGTGTTCCTTTTTAACTTAACCTTACTCATCTGTTTTAACTAACATGGTTAAGTATTATCCCTTCATGTTTTAGACTCAAACCCTATTCGTTTATCCTGCTATGATGACTAAGTGTTCCAAGTTTACTTAACCTCACCTTCTAGTCTTAGTTAACATGTTAAATTGGCAAAGTGTATTAAACTTACTTAACCCCTACATGTCTTGTCTTGTTAACATGTTAAGTGGTTAAGTGTCCAGATTAGCCTAACCCCACTCATCGGATTTTGTTAACATGTTGAGTTGGTTAAGTGTTTTAGTTAACTTAACTACTAAAAATCTTGTCTTGTTACGATTTTAAGTTTGGTTAAGTGTTCCTATGGACTTAACCCTCCCATTCTAGCTTAACTGTGTTAAGTTGGTTAAGTGTTCCTATGGGCTTAACCCTCCCATTCTAGCTTAACTGTGTTAAGTGTCTGTATGAACCTAACCCCACCCATCGGTTTGGTTATCATGTTGAATTGGTTAAGTTTCTTAGTTAACTTAACCCCACCATTCTTGTTATAGCTTTAACTAAATAAATTAAAGCCGCAACCACTCACATTAGACAGATATTGTTGCGATTACTGGATGTGCCGGTTGGTTCCGAGCAGTTTACATCGCAACTCAGTCTAACCTCGGGTTAGGCATATTTGTGTTTCCTAAGTTCAAAGGGTTTTGATTAATTTTCAAATCAGGTTTTGAAAGTAACCATCCTGTCCGTCGGATCAGTTAGGGATAGCCAGGGAGAGCAGGAAACTTGTATTTTCCAAACCCAAGCCTAGACACTATCCTCTCTGTCACCCTAGAACTTTCCGGTGTATGTATTATTAAAAGAGATGTCATTAATAAACCTTTCTTTTGTATATACATAAATTGTTAACAATTTATCCTCAAAGTTTAACCATTTATCCTCAAACTCCATTTTCCCTTTTTAAATAAATTTGGCCTATACCATATTCAATTGCCATGCCCACTAATGGACTTATATTCTAGGCCCAAATCTTGATTTACCTATCTTACAGTTTATAGCAATTTAGATCCAACATCCTCATTTACAGTTCATGCCAAAACTAGATTTTTATATTCTAGTTTACAGTTTATGGCCAAAACTTAATTTGCATACCAACCACCTACTTTGTGGCCCATTTAACCATTTACCATTTACGCCCAATGTATGTAAATTATTTACAGTTATGCTAATATACTTATCATGCTTAATTTAGCCATCCAATTCTGATTTAATATTCTAATTTCAGTTCATGTCAAAACTAGACTTGTTATTCTAATTTTCATCTTAATAGTCATGCTATAATGCATGTTCCCAAATTATGCCAATTTCCAAGTTTAGTCAATTTCATGTTTTTCCCAAAACGTATTCCCATCGTTCGTATAATCGTGATTCAACCTAGATTATAAATAAATCTAGATTCGTGGAAAAAAGGGGATGAACCAAAATGCCATGAAAGAATAGACATAATAACTGGCATAAGATGATAATTCACAGGCATATAGATCTGGTAATATTACGACATGAAAAGGGTTGAATAGTATAGGTTCAAGAACATGGGTAGACCTAACTTAATAGGTAAATTCCCAAGATCAAGATCCAAGGATAACTAAAAATAAACTGAAATAGAAAGTCAAGCCTAGATCCAATATAATGCCAGTTTGGGGTACAACATGGTTTTGTAACTACAGTGTCATGGGCATAAATAATAATCTTATATCCATAGTCATAGGCAATAAATCCTCACAGTTAATGAATCACAGTCATAGGCGATGTTCATAGTCAAAGGAAAATAATTCTCACAGTCATGAGTCATAGTCATAGGCAATGTTCATAGGCAATGTTCATAGTCAAATAGGCATATGGTTTTAAGGTCCCTAGTTTCATAGTCACAGTCTTATTGGTCATCGAATCATAACAGTTCTTAATTAGGTCCAAAGATATAAGCACTGATTCGAATAGAAAGATTTGACATATTCTTTTATTCCTTTAATTTCATGTCACGAAGAAAACGTTCAAATCTAAAAAGTAACCGACTTACATAGATTATATTAGATTCGTAGAAAAACAGTCGTTGAAGTCGTTTGAATCTTCACTTGAATCCTAACTTGTTTTGAATCTCCTCTTGAAAGTCTTGAGCAACATTTCCTCGTCTTGATTTATTTTATATATTATTTTATTTATTGGAGGAGAAGAAGCCATGTCCACCAAGAATCTTTGCAGCATAAGGTTAGAGAAGAATTATGAATAATGAAGGAGACTAGGGGCTGTTTATATAGGATTAGAGTCATGAATCTGGTCAGAAAATCGGGCCAGAAACATCAAAATGAACACAGGTTCAAAACCGGGTTCTGGCACCAGGTCGACCCCCAGGTCGACTGCCCAGTCGACCCGGTCAGGGGGGGTCGACTACCCAGTCGACTCCCCAGTCGACCTGGGTCCTGGGTGGGAATTTTCCCACCCAGCCCGCTTCTGGGTTTGAATTCGAATTTCGAATTCGAATTTCGCGTTGTTTTCTGTTCCGAAAATTCCTGAAACTTCGGAGAGTCATAACTTCTTCATACGGACTCCGATTTAAGCAAACTCGGACTCGTTTCCAAGCAGAATTTCGAGATGAATACAATGGTGTAACCCGTTTCCCTTAATTTTTCCTCTAACATTTAATTAAACCTTAATTTGTGAAACTTAATGTTATAGAATTACGGGGTGTTACAATCTTAATGTACAAATTTCAGTGAGATTATGTTGTATGCTTTGATGTGATGGAATTCTCGTTAGTAACGGGGAGTAATGAGACATGAAAACCATTCAGGAGTTTTGAAATAGATAACCTTTCATGTCTTACATGTGAATCTAGGATCTGTGAGATCTGGTTATACAATAATAAGCTGATGATATCATATATGGTGTACATGAGTATAAGTGTATTTAAATTCAAGGTTAATTGATTTTTTTTTTTTGGATGGTTCATTTCAATATGAAATATTCTAGACAAATTTGACCTCCCTCTTGTAAAATTCATGGCTCCGTCCCTACTCTCATTTACGTGAGATTTATCAAGTCTTTTTTAATTGAGTTTAAGTAAGGTTAACAAATATCTATGTTTATTAGTATTCAGACTTTGTTAATTGAGTTCTTGTTAAGATAAAGAAATTATCTATGCATACCAATAGTCAGTGGCCTCAACTGAATGATATAGTACTGGTACACAAGGTTTAGTGCTAAGTTGAGAACAATTCATTAAGAAGCATGGGTTTATCCATCATTGAATTTTAAAACATAAGTGACAACTCTCCAAAGATAATAGTAGTGTAGTAACTTCTTTTCCTTCTCTTTTATAATGTTTCCTGGTGGATATGTATTTGAACATATAATTAGATTCGATGAAGTAGAATTAGGTAGTTAGTGCATCATTTATAAGATGCTTGGATGCCTGTTTGGGTAGTATCTTCAACGTGTAGTTACTTTTTTTGCTAACAACAAATAACCAATTCATATGTCAAAGATTGGAAATTTATTTGCCTTCATACGTCTTGGGTTTTTTGAACAGGTGCTAAAACCATGCTTAACTTAATAGATATTTTGAGAATTAGAACATATAATCTAATATTAAAACTAATTTTTTTATGCTTTTTACTTTTTTCATAGAACTAGTATAGTACCGACAAGGGGCAATGAAGCATGCTGTAAAGAGGAATGTAAGAAATGTAGAAAAAAATTATGCCTTTGCATTGTCAGAATCTTGGTCACAAGATGACCAAACTATTGTTGGTCATTTACTTATAAAAGTAATGGATCCTAGATACATTGATGGTGAATGGTTTAATCATGGTGAAGAGATAAATGTAGGGTAGAAAACAAATACATTTGACATATATGATCTATTCAAGATGATTCACTATGACAATGAAGATTTTATTAATAATGTTTTTTTTGATGACGATAAAAATAATGCTGATTCTCGAAGAAAAGAGAACGGGTTACTCAAGAACTTGGAAGATGTAGAAACTCCATTATATCCTGGTTGCATAGATTATTTGTCATCACTGTCTTATATAATCTTAAATTCAAGACTGGCTTGTCTGATAGTGGGTTTGATAAGCTTTTAGCAGTGAAACATCTAATTCTACCGAAGGATAACGTGCTTCCAAACCTTATATGAAGTCAAAAAATATCTTAAAGCATTCGACATGGGTTTTGAAAAGATACATGCTTGTGAGAATGATTGTTGCCTTTTTAGAAAAAAATACAAAAATTTAGACAATTGTCCAAAATGTGGTTCTTCGAGATGGAAGAAAAATAAAGATAGTGAAGAGATTATGCAATGTTTCAGTTAAAGTATTGAGATATTTCCCAATCATTCTGAGATTTAAAAGAACGCATATATCTCAAAAGATGGCAGAAGTTTTAAGATGGCATTTTACTAATAAAAGTAACGATGGAAAAATGTGTCATCCCATGGATTCTATGACATAGAAAATGGTAGATGAAAAGTATAAATCTTTTTCATCAGATCCAGGCAATCTTAGGCTTGGTCTTGCTACAGATGGATATAATCCATTTTCCATGTTGAGTTTGAAATATAGTTGTTGGCCAGTAATGCTTGTGACATACAATCTCTAGCCTATGTTGTCTATGAAGGAGGAAAATATTATGTTGACTTTACTTATTCTAGGCCTGAAGCAACCTGGGAATGATACTGATGTATATTTGGCACCTTAGGTGGAAGTATGCATCACTTGTGGTCTAACGGAGTTAATGTTTATGATGCATTTAGCAAAACTTTATTTAAATTGAATGAAATTTTGCTATGGACGATTAATGATTTTCCTGCTTATGGAAATCTTGCTGGATGTTGTGTGAAAGGGGGAAAACATTCTCATTATGTGGTGTCAATACCCATTCTTGTTGGTTTAATCATAGTAGAAAGTTCGCCTATATGGGTCATAGAAAATTTCTGCTTCCTTCAGATTCACGTAGGAAACAAAAGGCATTGTTTGATAACGCCATAAAGACATATAGTGCTCCTAGATTGCTTACTAGGAGAAACATCTATGCATTGTTGAAGGATTATCGAAATGCTTTTGGAAAAGTAAAAGAAGAGAAAAGTAATAAGAGAAAGTGTGTTTATGATGAAGAAGATAAATATGATGATACTAACACTTCCACGAAAATAGAGATATCAACGTGGAAAAAAGATCAATTTTCAATGATTTGCCTTATTGGGAGGTTAGTGGTTAATTTATTTATTTTTCACTGTTTACTATAAGAAAAACTCAATAATGCGTTATAGTTATGGTTTACGTAGGAACTTCCATTACGTTACAATATAAATATGGAGAAGAACATTAGTGAAAGCCTACTGGGCACAATGTTGCATGGTAATAAATCCAATGAAGGAACCAACTGTAAGAAGAATTTAGAGGATTAGGGAATTTGACATGAGCTTCATGTACAACCTCTTGGGACTAAAACATATCTTCCACCGGCTCCATATTTGTTGTCAAAATCCAAGAGAAAAATATTTTGAAAAATATTGTACGATTTCAAAGGACCAGATGGCTACTATTCAAATTTAAAAAAACGGATTTCATTGTCGGATTGTAAAATTAGTGGATTTAAGTCACATGATTACCATGTATTAATGCAACATTTATTGATAGTAGCATTGAAAGGATTAATGGCAAAGAAGGCAAGAAAAGAAAAGACTTGCTTATGTTCTTTTTTCAACAAATTATGTCAACGTGTTCTTGATAGAGAGAAGGTAGAACAAATCAATGTTAACGTTATTGAAGTTTTATGTGAGCTTGATTTTTCTTTCCACCATCTTTCTTTGATATAATGGTACATTTATTCATTCATCTTGGAAAAGAAGCACAAATGTGTGGATGGATCACTTTTGTTGGATGTACCCATTCAAAAGATATATGAAGGCACTCAGCGATTATGTCAGAAACTGTGCACGACCAAAGGGATTTATTGCAGAATCATATCTAGCAGCAGAATGCATGTTGTTTTTCAATAAATTTTTGGAAAATCAGGACATATGGAGGAGAAAGGAGCTTGATATAAAGAGTGTGAAAGTAGTGGATTACTCGAGGGACGTCCAATTTCAACATCGAAGACAATAACTTTGCCAGCTAATGAGAACGAAAGTGCTCATCTAACTGTGTTAATGAATATGGTCGTGGTGAAACCATTTATGGAGTAAGTTTATGTCATATATTGTTTTAATCATTTTTATGTGTTCGTAATGATATATATAACTAATAATCAAATGTACAATACTACTTACATTTGGAGGAATTAGAAAATTTAGATCAGCCCATGAAAAAAATGCGATCTTACTTTGGGAAACACATACCAAATTTTTTGGCGATTGGATTAAAAGAATGGTTAGTTAGATTTGAAATATATTCTCATATGACTAATAATATTACTATAAAATTTACATGCTAAATGAAATTCGTTGTAGATACCTATTACCTCCAAGGATCATAAAGATATGTTGAAATGGATTGCTTACAGTCCGAAGGATGATGCCATGTCTTACAAAGGATATATCATCAACGAGCAACGTTTTCATGTAAAAGATTTAGGGAGACAAACTCAGAATTGTGGAATGACTTTTGATGCGACAACTATGTGTAGAGAAAGTGCAGAAGGTATGTCCCAAGTGGTTGATGTGATCACTTATTATGGAATATTGACAGATATATTTTTACTAGGTTATCATTTGTTTTATATTCCAGTTTTTAAGTGTCGTTGGGAGTATAAAGGAAATGGAGTAAATGTTGATGATGATGGGTTCACTCTTATAAATTTACATCAAGCATTTTCACAAGACCCATACATAGTCGCTTCTCAAGCAAAACAAGTATTTTATTCAAGAGAGAATGATGATTCTAATTGGTATGTTGTAATGAAAGCATCATCAAGAAGTTTTACTAATTTAGAGCATCCCGATTGCAACGAGGAAGATATTCAAGTTGTGGAAGATGAAATAACCGAAGTGGATGATGAAGATGTTATTTATGTAAGAGAGGATTGCGAGGGCATACTTGAGTATATTATATGTCCTACTTGAGCATTGTTGTTCATTTGCTTTAGTTTTGGTTGTTCATTGTACTCGTATTGATTTTCTGTAATGTAGGTTGTTCTTTGGTGTTGCACCTGAAACTATGTTATATACGTTTGTGTTGTACCAGAATTTCTGGCATTTCTTGGCCATGTGGTCTGACCTATTTTTCATATTACATGCACACGAACTAGTACATTGTGTTTCATTGTCTTGTCTTGCCATTAAACCTGAGATTCGTCTGGTCTGGTCTGGTCTTGCATTTCTTTACATATGTATACTTTATATACATATTTGTATTTGTGACTGTATATACAATTCAAATTATGTATGTATTTAGATTATATACATATATATATATATGCAATATACAATTCAGATTATGTATGTATTTAGATTATATACATATATATGCAATATACAATTCAAATTATGTATTTAGATTATATACATATTTACATATATGTCTGGACCATATATACATGTGCATCAACGCGTGTATGCATAAATATTATAATATTTAAGTGTTAGCTACTTATTGGTTTACAACGTATTTTGTTTCATTTGCAGAAAAAGATGTCGACAAGCAATGTATGTACTTGCAACCAGATAAAGGCTGTAGAGGAATCCCAAAAGAATAAGCCAGTTCCTAAGCGTAAGTCAAAGCTAAAGCGTAACATTAAATGCGAAGAACAACCAATCAATGTTAAGAACAAAGCATTTGTTCACAATGAAGGCCAAGAATAAACTGTCTTGAACGACAGAAATGAAGAAGAGACACGCTCAGAAAATCAAACTTGTCTTGAACAAACTGATGATGCCTAGCTGGAAATTGGGAAACAAAGTGCAGCTAAAATTGGTAGTACATCTCGAAAAAGAGGCAGTAGAGGTCTAGCAAAAGAAAAAGGCTCCCATTATGCAGTCAGGATCGAATTGAAGTTGAGTTCAATGAATTAGGTATACCAATAGGGCAAGGGTCGACATATTTATCCTTTTTTTCTTGCACCGCTTGCGCGGGAGCAGGTTCCATACCCTATCGATGATTGGAGGAATATAAGTGATGATTTAAAATATGTTTTGTCGCAGTTGGTTCAGGTATGAATTCAAACTTAATTTTGGTTACTTTATTAATTTTTCTTATTTAATTTTGGATATTTGAATTTAATATCATTTTTTCATGTATAATTTTTGTTATTTGCTGTTATTTGAATTTAATATCATTTTTTCACACTGCTTTACGTGAGTGAATATCATCACTTAATACATGTCGAAATGTGAGTGAATATCATCACAACCGACTAAATTATTTGTAAAATCCATGTGCATGTGATACATATGATATGTCTTGGTCTCTCTATGCAAGGCCAAACAAACTGCAATAGTATATATGTGGCTATGTGCACTCAAAAAAGATAAAAAGAATACATCGATAACCCCAGAAAAAGAGATGTAAAGCACTACGTAACATACATGCCACATGAGTGGCAGACACCACATATGGTAGCACACGATATTCTGCCTTCATTCCTTCTCCGACTTGATTGATATTTGAGTAACCATCCAAATCCAATGCTGTACAAGGTGGCTTTAATTGTTGGTTCCCACTAGAACACAAATAATTTATTATTAGGAAACTTTTTGTTATAAATAATATATTATTTATAATAGTTCGACATTATTGAATTTTAATCTAATATATCGCTTTAATATGAATCGAAAGAAACAATAGTAAATTTGTTTGCTGTAAGGTTTCATATTTTATGTATCATATAGGAAAAGTGTTCTGTTGCATTGCAACATCCTTAAACGTTTCCTGGACTTCCACTGTCAATGACGACCCGACTATGTTTGTTGTTTTAGGCAAGGCTTGTGAAAGCAAACCTGTAAAATGAGAAAAAAATAACTATGAACAAAGGGAATTGAACTTTAATCATTTCAGAACTAAACCAAACTACGAACCACTGCATCAAACCCCCCCCCCCTCTTGTTTATATTGGAAGTGGTTATTTGTTGTTGTTTGATTTTAATTGTTAGGTGTGGCTCACTTTGAAATGGAGTGCGTGCGTAGATTGAACGGGAGAATTGTCCCACATTGCAAGAAATTAAGAAAGATTGTGGTATACATATGGTGTTGGTGGCATGTAACATTGGGGATTCCTTTTGTTACAATAAGTGCTTGCCAATACCAAATTATATGCTCGATGGGAGCCGATGAGGATGTGTTTTCATGTACTTATTCAGGCTAGATTTATAATGGAAGAGGAATGGCAAAGAAAAGCCATATTTCAACAAATGGGAGTACTTTGGAGATCGTCAAAAAGCAAGTTGGTTCGAACTTTGCAAAAAGCGGAGAATGAAGAGGAAAGACATAAACTGAAACCTACCAACACCAAAAACATGAACGAATGGAGAAAGTTTGTAAAGGCAAAAACAAGTGTGGAGTTTAAGGTAAATCTAAGATAAAATTCAATACTTCAACAACAATTCATTCCTAGCTCATCTATATTAGTATGCTAATTTTAACTTCTTTCTATATTTCTAGCAAAAAAGTGAGAAATATTTAGTCCTTAGGTACACACAACTTCCATATACAACCGGTCATAAGGGAATGGCTAGAATGGCCGAAGACTTGGTTAGTTAATTAACATTGTTATCCTAAATTTAGAAAAAAGAAAGTGTAGATCCATCGTCTGTATATAGAGCTGATGTGTGGATCAAATCTCACATAAAAAAATGGTGAACCGATGTCCATGGAAGCTGCAAATATTACTGTATAATTGTTTTTAATTTTATTGGTACTTTTTTGAAACTATGATAATTTTTCCATTGTACAACATCTATGTGTTTTTATTTATGTAGGAGGAGATTAAAAAGTTTGGTAGTGTATCCTAGTCCAGCTCCACACAGAATGTCAATGGAGATGCTCTTGCACATGTATCAGGAGAAGATAGACCGGGTAGGTTAAGGGCATTGGGAGGGGGTTGCACTTTGACCAAGCTAGTTGTGGCTCAGTCCAAAGATAAACAAGTGTTACGGTGCCGAGAGGAAATAGCAGAATTGAAGGGAATGATAAAGACTATAATGGACCAGAAGGTAAACTTTTAAAATTAATTTATATTCGTTAAATACAAAATTCAGCACACTCTATAATTTAACATACTAAAAAGAATAAATTTTGGTGCTTTACTACAAGGTAAAGAAAGTTTGCAAGGGAGCACATAGGGAAAAGAAAGTTCAGGAAATATCTCACCTGAATCGGTAAAAATAATCATTATATTACTCAATAAATATATTTTTTAAATTTCAAATCCAATATTTGATATAATTTTCGGTTGAATAATTGTAGAGTAATGACGAAGTATGTTCTTTGTTGAATTGGGATGGAACCTCTGGAGTGTGATGCCCATGGGTGGCTGTTGTCCTTGGATCCAAATGATGTTATCAATGACATTCGTCATGGACTAAATGTGGCAAGCGTTTTTATAAATTTTGTGGATAAACCAGATAATTTATGGAGGCCTACACCTAAATGACAGCATTAGCAGATGCTCTGAATAAGGTAGTAATTTGGCCATCAATTTGCGTTAATGTACCGCTGCGAACACGCGTGAACCATGATGATGCCAGTATGGTAAAATTTACACTTCTCGTATCATATTTATATTTATTTTGTATGTGTATAGAATAAAGGTACCATGCATATACCTTAGTGATTATATTTATTAATAGATTCAGATTTGATTCAGAATAAAGGTACCAGTATATTTATTTATAGTTACCGTGAACTGTAAATGGAGAGCTGTAAAGTTATAAGCCTATAGAGACATCACTACTTAGAAATAATACAAAATTCTCTTGTTTTGAAACTGTCGTGACTAGAAGTATAATTGCTAATATTGAAGTATATTCTCATTTTCAGAGTAGCAGCAACGTCCACAATATCTGCAAGATTTATGTTTGGAATCAGGGTGAGGTTGTAGTTGCCGAAGGAAGAATCAATGCCGATAATCCAAAATACACTGTTAATGGTATTCTGCTCGGCCCATCTGCTGTTGTGATTTGGGTGGACAATGTAATAAATAAAAATACTTATTTGTGGTGAACCACATCTGACATGCATTGGAGATGCAGTTGGTAGGAAAGTAGCATGGCCAAGATCAAAAGTAGAAGGTGATAAAGAAAATCCAACTGAGAGTCATCATGATAATGAAAACCATGCGACTTCTCCCTTGAAATATGTGTATTTATTCATGAATAAATTGCAATATGTAAGCATTAATTTTCAACATTGATCACTGTGTATGATAGTTATTTAACTTGTATGTATATATTCTGCATAATAACCTTTTTTTTCTTTTAGCCGATTACAACCATGAAAAAAGATGCCAAATGCAAGTTGATAGATGTGGGTAGAATAAACACAGTGGCTGAAGGAACAATTACATCAACTGATCCATTAGCGATGGTCCATTGTCGTCCATTGGGAAAGGATGTTGTAAAAGTTTTGGTTGAACATGTGACAGTTCCAAATGCAGAGCTATGGAGACCAACATCAGCTCTGACGTGCATGGAAGATGCCTTTGGTGCTCCAATAGCTTGACAAGTGGAAAAAATCTTTATTGAAACAAAATTATGCAAATAATTTTTAATATATATTAGGAGTTACACATGTATTTCAAAATCTCAAGACACAACAGTTACACATGTACTTGTTTCTTTCAATCAAATTTATATTGCTGTCATTATTGTACACAATGGACATTGGTTAGGCAAAAAATGAGGTTGACAAAAAATCAGGTGTATACACAGCTATGGTTATCATTATATTATGTGAAATGAAAATATTTGAGGTCCAAAATGATACCCGACATTTGTTTTGGAAAATAGTTATCCATAGCGTGCTTGAGAAACCTAGACCGTTCTACGAAAACTCGATATCATGTATTTTAATTGGTTTCACTTGCATATTTATAGGCACGGAATCACTTAGGAAAGTTAGTAAGAAACTAGGGCGTAAGCCATTGATTATCTGTTACTACCCGGTATACTAATGATTGTTGAATGCCTTAAAATATTAATCACTGCTTTTCCACCTAAATATTTTATATACACGACGGCTACTTGTTTCGTACCTAACATCAAGCTTTTTTCAGTATGTACCTTTTCTGGTAGAAGAAAATTACCTTCGAACAGCTGAAAATAGACTGTATTTCATTAATCCGCTATTAAACGACTTTTAAGTGCAATGGAATTACTGACTCTTGTTTACTGCAAGAAAATGAGTATGTCTGAAAGGTTTATGTTATGTAGTGTTACGTTCAGAGTTTGACCTGCAATTTCTATTCTTAATTTATGTTTTGTTATTTGTTTTAGTAATTACTTGTCGTTATTTTCTCAGTCTTTTGTTCGGTACTTTGTTTACAAGTAGATCAACCATTTTTGAAGACATCAACAATAGCAGCACTACGATATTTACTAGGTAACTTGGTTATTTTACATGTTTATTTCAATGTTTATTGTACTTTGGTTATTTCAGATGTTATTTCAGTGTTTATTGGTAATTTGGTTGTGTATGCTGTGGATGTTTTAATGTATAGTGAACTTTTTGTCTTCACACTTATGAATGTTGTGGATGTTTGAATGAATATCTTATGGATCTTCGAATGTGTACACTTTTGTTGTTCTTTAATATGTTATGTTCAAAAGTGTATGCGTTTGTGTATTATGTTATATAATTGGCGACAAAATTATAGGTAGGTCTAAAATATTATAGTACAAATTTGGGAATAAATGGTGGCGGAGAAAAATGCTACGGAATAATAATTTTATTCATAGCGTTTAAAAACCGCTACAAATAAATAACTACAGAAACAAAAACCAATGCGGTGGCGTGTATTAAACGCTACAAAAAAGTTAAAAGAACAACGTAAAAAAATAGCCGTACTGAAGAAACCTTTTCAGTGGCGGTTAATAAACGCCGCAAAAAAAAAATTGTAACATTAAAAATGAGGCATTAAAAATAAATTCTTAGTGGTCGTTTGTTATAAATGCAATAAATACTGAGCAATTTTTAGTGTCATGTTTTCTTGTAACGATTATCAAAACGCCACCAAAAATGCTTAGTAGAGGTTTTTGGGGGCTACAAAAAAACATTTTTCTTGTAGTGATTGGTCCCTTCTAGGCTTATTACAACATAAATACTAAAAGAAACCTAAACCGATACACCGATACATGGGAACACTGAAACTGAAACAGAAATACTAAGATACACCGAGCTTGAAACATAAATACGAAGAAATTCACCCATGAAGTATATCCGATGCACCGGAACCGATACAATTTGAGTCGAAATCGATACCATTGGGCTGAAACAGAAAACTAACAAAGTAAATTATCGTTGACCTTGAATATCACTGGCATCATTTAACCCTGCACTACATTATCCTTGGTATCTCACCGTGTTTCATCATCCTTGGTATCGGCCTGTGTTTGCATCATCATCCCTTGGATCAAAAGAATTCGCCTAAGAATTCACAGCTGTCTCTTCAACCATTGCATTCTCGTTGTATGACAACAAATGTTTGACATTGAAAACATCAGCAGTGCGAATATGACTTAGTAGCCTTAATTGATAAGCATTGGGGTTGATCTTCTTAACAAATTCCAAAAGACCAATCTTCCCGATAGCTAGTTTGTTATATGTACCGGCAGGAAATCGGTCTTTTGTCATCACAGCCCACACGAAATTGCCTTCGGAAACTCAACATGTCTACACTTTGAATCTGCACTTTGCTTGTATTTGTGATTTACCTCAACCAAACATTCCTGCACAGCATGACGGAGCTCCAGTAACCTCGAGACAAAGTCAACTACCTTTCCCTGCATTTTATCTCGATGCAACAATGGAATTAAATCTAAGGGCCCTTTCAGAAATACTGAATATATGATCTTGAAAGGACTAAACCCTGTGCTGCGATTAACAGCATGGTTATGTGCAAATTCAGCCTGGCATAACTTTGAATCCCAGTGTAACCACCTCCGCTAGGGTCACTCTGAAAGGGAATGCACTAGTTTTGGAGGAGCGTTATCGAGGTAAACAAGCACAGAAATATTACAAGACAGAACATAAATGAAACAGTGGAAGAAATTAAAAAACCAAATCTTATTATTTTCAAGAAAAGAGTCAAAACCTCATATATTCAAAGTACAAGTTATCATTGTTCCATTACATCAAGTTCTAAATAAAGAAGCATAAACTTAAAATAACAAAAGTAAATTATTCCCCAAAAATAGCAGAAGTGCAGCCATAGCATAGCTCAAGACCAAACCGTACATGAGCTGACAGAAAGCAAGCTAAATCCAAGCTAAGAGCTAGAGTTTCCTCCTGAGAACCTGGGGGAAGAAACAAAAGAAAAAGAGGCAAAAGGAAACGGGTCAGTCATAAAGACTGGTAAGTCCAAGTGACTTTCAGCATAAAAACAGGTAAAGGTAACATGATATGTATAAACTGAAAGTAAACATAAGTATGATGTCAAGATGGATAAGATAGACTAAGATAACATGATGAATCAAGTATAGGTCAAGTATAGCATCGCATGTTCAAGGTTCGCTGCACCAACTGTACTAGTAGCCCAACCCATGTCAAGTATTAATAATGAAATGATCCCTGGGCCCAAAATCGTGAATGACCCATTACTAGGTCCAAGGAACGATCCACTAATCGATCGGCTCCCTACAAGTTCTAGCTCGTTGTGTTTCTGTGTCATACGGCCCTATCACGAATGTAGTCACCTGTGCTAGGTCCACCATAGGGTGTATCAAGCCCTGTGGTGCCAACCACCGACACGAATCAAGCATGCACAGATAAACCTACTGAAGCCCAATGCCTGCCTTTTCAACTCCGGACCACGTGCACGACCATAGCCCGCCTGAACCTACACTGGCGCACCCACACAGCCGTCGTTCTGGTCGCTTACAATCAGCCCAGTAATCGTGCCCCACCTTGCCTAGTTCCAGGGTACCATGATACATCTAGTGGGTTACTGCTGAAACGGACCGCGTAACTAGGGTTCCGTCCAATAGGTTAAATGTTGTCATTTAAGTTCGTGACTTAACCCGCCTACGTGTCATGTCAAATTGGCTAAGTGTTGTCGTTCAAGTTCATGACTTAGCCATATGAACCATGTGTCAAGTTGGTTAAGTGTTGTCTTTCATGTTCATGACTTAACCCTATCATGTTGCATTAATTCATTAATGTGCCCCAACCCCTCACATCAGACCTGTTGTTGTGGTCACTGGATATGCCAGGCAGTTCCAGGCAGAATTACACGACAACTCAGTCTGACCTTGGGTTTTCAAGCGCGATATGACCAACTACCCACATTGGATCCTATTGTTTGCAGTAACTGGAGTTGTCGGGCAGTTCCGGGCAGAATTACACTACAAACTCAACCCAACCTCGAGTTGGCCATTTTCATGTTCATTCTAGTGTCATGTCCATGTTCAAGTTTCATGTCAAGTTCGAGTCAAGTTTTCAAGGCAAGTTTCATGCCCACATCCAGATTCAAGTTATAACAATGTTCATGTTTTTCCTTTTATCAAGTTCATAATTCATGTTCATAACCAATTCAAGTTTTGCCTAATCTACCCAAATCGTATTCCCATCGCACATAAACGTGAATCGATCCATACTACAAATAAATCCAAATCTCAGAATAAAGGGAATAACATCAAAACTATGATAGGCAAAAGGGATTAGCATAAAGCGATAAAAGGGGTTACAAGACTAGCATGACATAACTTGAGATAATTGGTTACAACATCACTGGCATATAGGAATTCAAATCTAGCAAGATAAGGCGATAGTCATGGTAAACACTGACATAAAAGAATAGGCATGCAAAAGCAAGCCAAATACAAGGATAATGGATCCAATGGTTTTGGTGTACATAATAACGAATAAACTAAGCAAGTCACACCCTAGGTATACGATCCAACAAAATGCCAATTCGGTGTACAACATGGTTTTCAACTATAGTGTTATGGGCATGAACAATCAACTATAATAGTCTTAGGCAATTAACCCCAGTAGTCACAGTCATGGTCATAGGTAGTAATCTCATAGTTATGAATCATAAGCGATTAATCACAATAGTCATGGATAATTATCCAAAATAGTTCTAGGCAAATAGTCATAGGCAATTAACGGTAATAGTTTCAAAGTCATGGTCATAGATGATAGCCTTATGTTCATAATCATAGGTAATAATTCTCATAGTCAAGAGTCATAGGTGATTAGCAACAATTGTCCTTGCAATAGTCATAGGCAATAGTCTTATGTTCACCGTCATAGGCATAGGCATAGTCTTATGCTCACAGTCATAGGCATAGTCTTATGTTCTCAGTCATAGGCATAGGCATAGTCTTATGTTCATAGTCATAGTCTTTGGCCATTAACAATAGTTTCAACGTCATAGGCATGTTAAGGTTATAGACATGAAAGAGTTTGATTTACGACATGAATAGGCCCAAAGCAATATTCACGAAAGTCAAGATCCAAGATGAACAAGAATAGATATGAATCAACTATCATACATAGATCCAATTCCAATTTACAACATGGATATTAAGTTTATAGCTTTTATCTAAAATTAACTTGAACTTACAGATCATGGTCTAAGGAAGATGTAGAAGTCAAGTATAGAAATTTGTCGTTGAATTGTTGAATCGTTGAATCTTGCTTTGATTGCAGAAGCAAATCCCCCAATATGAAATTCCTAGCCATAGTTTTCAAGAAATAGTCTTCACGATTTATTTTAATTTATCTTAATTTAATTTGGAGGAAGAAGAAGAAGCCATGATCATCAAGAGTTTGAGCAGCATAAGGTTAGAGAAGAATGGTGTAGAGAGAATGAGGCTAGGAGGCTGTTTAAATAGGATTAGGCAGACGAATCCGGATAGAAAACGAGTCTAAATACACCAGGTTCAGAAAGTGGGTTCGGGAGGCAAGTCGACCCCCAGGTCGACACTATGGTCGACCTGGTCCCCGGGAGGTCGACACTATGGTCGGCCCCCAGGTCGACCTGGTCCCTAGGTGGGAATTTTCCTGCCCAGCCTGTTTTGGGTTTTGAATTCGAATTTGAATCCGAAATTTGAGCTGTTTTGGTTTCTAGAAATTTCTGAAACTTCGTAGGGTCATGTCTCCCTCATATGGACTCCAATTTTCGTAAACTCGGACTCGTTTCCAAGCAGAATTTCGAGACGAACGCAATGGCGCAACCCGTTCCCTTGATTCTTGTTTTAAAAATTAATTCTACCTTGATTTATAGTTTGAACATGTTATTAAAATACGGGTTATTACATTCTCCCCTCCTTAAAGGATTTCGTCCCCGAAATCTTCAAGTTAAGAAGAATGAATCCTATCATCCAATCATCCATCTACTCAAAACATCATCCACAAGCAATCATTGTCCTTAAAAGATTTCTAATGTTGTATGAACATATGCATAAAGTGTGTGTATATGTTCATTATCTAATGCAAGTGATCAGGCCTGACTGATCTTCTTAATGCAAAATATGTTTAGTGCCATGAATCCAACATGTATGCAAATAGTCCTAGCCACATAAACACTATATGTGTGCACAAACATCCATCCATATGCAACATATGCAACAGTCACATGATAACACATTCAATTTCATCCATAAACAAGTATAAACACTCATGCATATGCAATATGAAAATGTGTCTGAGCCGATCTAGTGCCTAATGTGTGTTATGGAACCACGAGCAACCACTTGCGGCCACTTGCAACCATTTGCAAACATCAACCATAACATGTTTCATTCACATATTTACATCTAAAAGGGTTCTACCTAAGGTCCTCAAGATAAGATTGAGAAGATAAGCAAGATAAAACAAAGCATCAAGGAGAAGAAGTTAAAGATGTACCCCCAGAAGGTCCTGCTTGTGGGGCTTGCCCTTGCTTCTTAGGGCAGTTCTTGCTGATATGTCCAGTTTCACCACACTGGAAACATGCTCCCATCTTCATCTTCTTCTTTCTACAATCCTGAACTATATGCCCCCTCAATACCACAGAAGTAGCATTTTCTTTTCTCATGTATCTTGTTATCCTTACTGTTGTTGTTGTTCTTGCCTCCTTTCTCAGAGTTTACCTTCTTGTTTTGAGACTCATTCGCCTTGACCTCCTTCTTGCCATTCTTGTCTTCTTCATTTAAGAGCTCCATGTCTACTAGCTTTTCGTAAGTAGCCCCCATAGGTACATGAGTCATAGCAAGGCTATGTAGTGGCTCATTCAAACCTATGACGAAGCGAAGAGCCTTCTTGTGTTGGGTGTTCATTAAATCCAGCCCAAATCTGGCCAGCTGATTAAACTGATTGTCGTACTCCCTGACTGCCATACTTCCTTGCCTAAGAGTTAGGAACTTCTCCATCTGTAGGCTTCTTTCAGCTTGGGAGAGAAATTTCATCTCAAATCTCATCCAGAAGTCTTCCTAAGTTTCCACTGACCTCTCAGCACGGGTAATCTCCCACCAATACGAAGCTTCATCTTTAAGCAACCACACTGCTAGCTGTATCTTTTGCTTGTCGTCAACTTCGAAGATGACGAACAAATCTTCGGTCTCCTTCAGCCAGTTCCTCGCTTCCACAAAGGATTCAGTCCCATAGAAGTCCTTTTCCACCCATAGCCTTGATGTCTCTACACGTCTTTGCGAAAGCATTTCCACGAGGAGGAGCAGGAGGAGGAATCACTGCAGCTGGAGGAGGAATATCTGCTGGGCATGCATCGTTGGCCCTAGCCTCTAAGTACCTCCTGAACTAGCCAGGTATTGGCACGCCCTCTGGAAAGTTAAGATTCCCAGACATGCTGAAAAACCAAAAGATAGAGATTCAAATGAGGAAACAAAGGAAAGTGATAATGGCTTTTGGGGAATAGCCTTTTCAAAATAAACTTTTCTTGAAAATGCTTCTTTATAAACGGTTTTGAAAATAGTTTCAGAAGGTTTTTAAAAGCTTTTGCCCAGTCTGGTAACCGTCTACTCTAATACCAAATGTAACACTCCACCTCCGCTAGGGTCACTCTCAAAGGGAATGCACTAGTTTTGGAGGAGCGTTATCGAGGTAAACAAGCACAGAAATATTACAAGACAAAACATAAATGAAACATCGTAAGAAATTAAAAACTAAATCTTATTACTTTCAAGAAAAGAGTCAAAACCTCATATATTCAAAGTACAAGTTGTCATTGTTCCACTACATCAAGTTCTAAATAAAGAAGCATAAACTTAAAATAACAAAAGTAAATTATTCCCCAAAAATAGCAGAAGTGCAGTCATAGCATAGCTCAAGACCAAACCGTATATGAGCTGACAGAAAGCAAGCTAAATCCAAGCTAAGAGCTAGAGTTTCCTCCCTGAGAACCTGGGGGGAAGAAACGAAAGAAAAAGAGGCGAAAGGAAACGGGTCAGTCATAAAGACTGGTAAGTCCAAGTGACTTTCAGCATAAAAACAGGTAAAGGTAACATGACATGTATAAACTGAAAGTAAACATAGGTATGATGTCAAGATGGATAAGATAGACTAAGATAACATGATGAATCAAGTATAGGTCAAGTATAGCATTGCATGTTCAAGGTTCGCTGCACCAACTGTACTAGTAGCCCAACCCATGTCAAGTATTAATCATGAAATGATCCCTAGGCTCAAAATCGTGAATGACCCATTACTAGGTCCAACGGAACGATCCACTAATCGATCGGCTCCCTACAAGTTCTAGCTCGTTGTGTTTCTGTGTCATACGGCCCTATCACGAATGAAGTCACCTGTGCTAGGTCCACCATAGGGTGTAGCAAGCCCTTTGGTGCCAACCACCGACACGAACCAAGCATGCACAGATAAACCTACTGATGCCCAATGCCTGCTTTTTCAACTCCGGACCTCGTGCACGAACATAGCCCGCTTGAACCTACACTGGCACACCCACACAGACGTCGTTCTGGTCTCTTACAATCAGCCCAGTAATCTTGCCCCACCCTGCCTAGTTCCAGGGTACCATGATACATCTAGTGGGTTACTACTGAAACGAACCGCGTAACTAGGGTTTCCGTCCAATAGGTTAAGTGTTGTCATTTAAGTTCGTGACTTAACCCGCCTACGTGTCATGTCAAATTGGCTAGGTGTTGTCGTTCAAGTTCATGACTTAGCCCTACGAATCATGTGTCAAGTTGGTTAAGTGTTGCGTTTCATGTTCATGACTTAACACTATCATGTGGAATTAATTCATTAATGTGCCCCAACCTCTCACATCAGACCTGTTGTTGTGGTCACTGGATATGCCGGGCGGTTCCGGGCAGAATTACACCACAACTCAGTCTGACCTCGGGTTTTCAAGCGCGATATGACTAACTACCCACATTGGATCCTATTGTTTGCAGTAACTGGATTTGCCGGGCGGTTCCGGGCAGAATTACACTGCAAACTCAATCCAACCTCGAGTTGGCCATTTTCATGTTCATTCTAGTGTCATGTCCATGTTCAAATTTCATGTCAAGTTTGTGTCAAGTTTTCAAGGCAAGTTTCATGCCCACATACAGATTCAAGTTATAACAATGTTCATGTTTCAAGTTTTGCCTTTTATCAAGTTCATAATTCATGTTCATAACCGATTCATGTTTTGCCTAATCTACCCAAATCGTATTCCCATCGCACGTAAACGTGAATCGATCCATACTACAAATAAATCCAAATCTCAGAATAAAGGGAATAACATCAAAACTATGATAAGCAAAAGGGACGAGCATAATGCGATAAAAGGGGTTACAAGACTAGCATGACATAACTTGAGATAATTGGTTACAACATCACTGGCATATAGGAATTCAAATCTAGCAAGATAAGGCGATAGTCAAGGTAAACACTGACATAAAAGAATAGGCATGCAAAAGCAAGCCAAATACAAGGATAATGGATCCAATGGTTTTGGTGTACATAATAGCGAATAAACTAAGAAAGTCACACCCTAGGTATACGATCCAACAAAATGCCAATTCGGTGTACAACATGGTTTTCAACTATAGTGTTATGGGCATGAACAATCAACTATAATAGTCTTAGGCAATTAACCCCAGTAGTCACAGTCATGGTCATAGGTAGAAATCTCATAGTTATGAATCATAAGCGATTAATCACAATAGTCATGGATAATTATCCAAAATAGTTCTAGGCAAATAGTCATAGGCAATTAACGGTAATAGTTTCAAAGTCATGGTCATAGATAATAGCCTTATGTTCATAATCATAGGTAATAATTCTCATAGTCAAGAGTCATAGGTGATTAGCCACAATTGTCCTTGCCATGGTCATAGCAATAGTCTTATGTTCACCGTCATAGGCATAGGCATAGTCTTATGTTCACAGTCGTAGGCATAGTATTATGTTCTCAGTCATAGGCATAGTCTTATGTTCACAGTCATAGTCCTTGGCCATTAACAATAGTTTCAACGTCACGGGCATGTTAAGGTTATAGACATGAAAGAGTTTGATTTACGACATGAATAGGCCCAAAGCAATATTCACGAAAGTCAAGATCCAAGATGAACAAGAATAGATATGAATCAATTATCATACATAGATCCAATTCCAATTTACAACATGGATATTAAGTTTACAGCTTTTATCTAAAAGTAACTTGAACTTACAAATCGTGGTCTAAGGAAGATGTAGAAGTCAAGTCTAGAAATTTGTCGTTGAATTGTTGGATCATTGAATCTTGCTTTGATTGTAGAAGCAAATCCCCCAATATGAAATTCCTAGCCGTAGTTTTTAAGAAATAGTCTTCACGATTTATTTTAATTTATCTTAATTTGATTTGGAGGAAGAAGAAGAAGCCATGTGTAACGACCCGAAAAATCTGAACCAATTTAAATTTTTTAAATTGGCTATTTTAGTGGATTTTAAATATTTAAAATTAATATTTTAAATAATAATGATGAAAAGTAAGTTTGAATCGACATTTGAAAACGAATAATTAATTCTAATTATAAACAAGGCCTGAAATGGCGTTGTAGTTTCAAAAATTGAATTCAAACTTTGTCTGACTGTACCGGGTGCAAAACAAAACGGATTTGAGCGAAACCAAAAATATTTAAATCTGTTAGTGAATATCTTTCTAACGGATCTGAAAAATCGAAGTTTCATAGCGGGAAGCAAAAGTTATGGCCAAATGAATTTTCTGAAGGGTTGCTATAGAAATTATATAGCACGTGAAAATGGCCGTTTTGCAAACGACCTCGGAATTCGACGAAACCACTTTTGATGGATCCGAGATGTTAAATTATTGCTAGGTTTCAAATTTCATAATTTTTGAAGCTAGTATGTGAGCGTGGCAAAGGAAAATGTGTTTTGGTCCATTACAGTTAAATAGGATCGACCAGAAAAGGGCCATTTTACAAACGGTCTCAAAATTTGACGAAACTAGTTTTGTCGGGACCGTATCATCAAAACATTGCTAGATTTATTTTTTTGGAATTTTTCGAGTCAGTATGTGGGCCCGGCAAATTAAAATGTACGTTCAAATCAGAATTTGAATGTTTTATATTTTAATTTGAAGAATAACTAACTCTAACCGTCGAATTGGCCTACGAAACATATCCCATTGTGTTCAAGATGGGGGTAATTAACTAGGAGCGACAGTCGTTGGGTTTGAATTGGTGTTCGTATGGAGAAGAGGGTATTTTTGAATTTAAAGGATTAAATAAATATAAAAAAAGGGGGAGGGCCAATCACATTCTTCGATTGACTTTCTCTCTCCCCGATCCTCTGAACCACGCACGACGATAGCAGCTCCACCCCTTCTCTCTTCAAAATCTCGTGAACCACTCAATAAAATCAGGCGCTCCAGTGCAAGTTTTTGTCGAGCTCGACGTGGGCTTCGAATCCATACCCACCATCATCAGTTTCGTGGCCTATAGGAGGAGAATCACCTCCGGGAAGTTGTGATCTTCCCAGCGTCGCCGTGAGCAGCTGCCACCACCGAACTGCACCCCACCACAACGCGCGGAGGCGCCCCTTCGACCTCGTGCAACCCGATCGTGGAACCGTTACACCGTTTGATCGAAAATCAAAAACCTAGATTTGAACCTCCTCTGAAAGGTACGGCTGTGAATTTTTAAACTGGTTTTGACACTTTAAATTGTCGCGAAATTCGACCATCTTTGAAAAATCATATCTTTTTCGTTTCTTGTCGAAATCCTGTGAAACAAGAGACACCGGGACCGTGAGGACGTCTTCTACATTCTAGAAGAGACCGCATATTTTTTTGAGCCTCCTGCTATTTTTGGTGGAGTGGAAACCAATGTGAGATTTCTAATTTATAAACGATATGGAAAACGACGATTTATAAATTATATAGTCGATGTATGAGTTATATAAGCATTGTACACCTCTTGTATAAGCGTTGTATAAGTTGTACGTTCGATATATAAGTTATATATGCATTGTAAAAATTATATATGTATTGAAATAGAAGTGAAATGCTTGTATATAAATATATGTATATATATATATATACGCCCCTCGTCCACAAACCATGGACGATATTTATTGGTTGTTATTGGTGTGAAAATTGGTTGATTACGAATGGTTGATTAGAATTATTTGTGTTTGAAATTGATTGATTGTGGTTTAAAAATACTCGTTTGTGGTTGAGAAATATTTGGTTGAAACCACATAGGATTAGTTTGTGGAAATGAAAAAAATATACATGCCGCCTGCGTGCGAACTAGATGCATGATTCCCCATTGTCAAAAGCTGCGAGGCTTTAAGTTAGAGCGAGGAGGCGTACTAGGGACGGTCCCGGTTTTAACTACCCTGCCGTTATGCTGCCGAAATTTTGAATAATATTCATGTGTTAGAATTATTTTCCTGTGTTGAAACTATATTCGTCTGTTGAATAGAAAACCTTCATGTGTTGAATAGAAATTCATTCGTTGAATCATATTCATGTGTTGAATGGCATTCGTGTTTTAAATAAATTGTTTTAACAATAAAATCACATTTTTACTCTATATATACAAACTATAGAAAACCTTCATGTGTTGAATCGATATTCATTCGTTGAATTGAAACTCATGTGTTGAATGGTATTCGTGTTTTAAATATAAAAATCACCTTTTTATCTATATATATAAACTATAGAAAACCTTCATGTGTTGAATCGAAATTCATGTGTTGAATGGTATTCATATTTTGAAAGAAATTGTTTTATAATAAAAATCCTATTTTTATCACCTATATTAACTATATAAAATAGTCGTGTTTTGAAATAAATCGTTTTACAATAAAAATCACATTTTTACTATATACATGAATTGTTAAAAATAGTGAAGTGTTGAAATAGAAGACAGTTAGATAAAAATATCATTTTTATCAAAAATATGAAAATCATGTAGTTTTGAAATCGAAGAATCAATATATATATAAATAGAATTGAAATATATCGAATAACGAAGCTGCAGTTCGTATTTTGAAACCGTGATTTCAAACGATTAGTGCGGGAGATCCGACCATCGGATTTTCCCGAAACCGCAACCGTTGGGTTCGCTTTGGAAATATCTTTCCAACGGCACCAACTTTGTAAAGATCCAACGGTTGGATTGTCTGGAATGTTTAATTCAAATCTGAAGAAAAACAGCGACATAATCGATTATATATATATATATGTATATATATATATATAATTATATTAAATCGAATATCGACTCTGCAGTTCGTATTTTGAAATCGAAACTTCAAACGATTATACCGGGAGATCCGATCGTCGGATTTTCCCGAAACTAGAACCGTTGGATTCGTTTTGAAAAGATCTTTCTAATGATGTAAATTTTGTGAAGATCCAATGGTTAGTTTTTTAGATATGTGTAAATCAAATCTGAAGAAAAACAGTGCCACGACCGCGTTATGGCCCGAAGCGTCGTTTTGAATAAATTGGCTATTTTAAAATAAATAAAAAAAGCGATAGATCGTTATAAAATATTATAAACGATATGGATGTGAAATTTAGAAACTAACTGAAGGTTGGCTAAGTCGAATGGTTTCCTGGGTGTTGATCTGATGTTGGTTTCGGCCTTCGGGGTTAATATTTGGGAAATCGTTCTCTTACTGATTTACGGTTAGCGACTAATTAATTGAAATGATGCGTATGTAAGTTTGTGTTGCACGTGTTTATTATATACGCGAGTTGCTCAGAAAGACCGGGTTTATCCCATTTTGAATAACTGAATCGACGATAAGAAATTGAAGATGAAGACGGTGGTTGAAGACCGGAAATCTTCACCTTGTTTGGATGGTAACTGATGTCCTGATTGGGAGGCATCCCGAAATATGGATAATAAGTGGTGATCGTCCAGACGTACATGGAGGTCGATGGGTTTGCGAGGTATTTAGTGCCTCCGGTTTCATTTAGACCCAGAATGGACTTGCAAATGGACTGTGTGTCTAACATTGGCATTCATTCTGTGTGATTGATAGCCATCAGTTACATGGCGTGAATTGTCTGTGTGGCACGCTAAGATGCAGTGATCAGGGCTTCTGTTGAAAAGCAAAGTCTTGTGGTGATGATCAAAGCCCCGCCTGTATGGCGTAGCTTTGTGTATAACGTGAATTCGCGAACCTCATACCCCGGTATAAACCAGAAACGGGAGAGGACCTCAGGGAGGACATGCGTTTCTTTCTAGCTAGAAGTGGCGTCAGTGGTTTTACACGCCCTGACGAGATTGACTTATGTGGTTGTTGCTGTTGCGAGGCGCCTTGGATATATCGGTGACTATGTGGAGCCGATGGAGTCATTTGTTGGCTCGTTTACGCCCCAAAGGGCGGGGAAACGTATTGTTCAGGCATAATAATCCACATCGGTGGACCGGCCCTGTCGCTCCAAGGCTTGCTTGTGCGCTTGCCTGAGGCTCGGGCTAGAGAGTCTCGAATTCGGTAAGGACTATCTTTTGCCTTGGTTCATGACGGAAATCCAATTTCCAAATACGTGACTATGCGGTTTTGATTGTATACCTATATATGGCGACATAGTGTTATGGGGCATTAATGTCGTCTATGATTGATAGTTATGATTTGAAATTGTTTTTGAAACATGTAAACACTAGTAATAATATCAAATGCTTTTGTTTAATTCGTATCAAGCATATTTTGGCAATTATAAGGTAAAACTCTATCCTCCGGTTTGCGTTGCATTGTGTGATGGGAACTGAGTCTTATAATGGCTTCATTTTGATAAAAAGCATTGCGATGTTTAAAAGAATTATTTGTTTTGAAGCACAGGCAATCCGATGGAGTAAACCTGTTCCACGAAAGTGGCGTGGTCCTGTGATTAGCCATATTTTAAATGTGTTGAGTAGATTTCTCATACTAGTCCCATGACTGACTCGTAGTTTGTTTCACTTTCAAACTCGGGTGCCCCTTTTCCTACATGGGCAGCCTTGTATTCAGGTTTTAGCTGGCTTTCTCTGGATAGCTGGAGCTAAAGATGGATTCTATCATTTGTCTCTTTTTATGTTGTTCAGCTCCTATTGTACATTATGTTTGTTTTCCGCTGTAGACATTTATGTATGGCTGAACTGTATCTGTACTAAGTATGATCCTGTATACTGTGTAGCTCTGATGATTACGTTTATCCAGTGTATTCTATTGTACATTATCTGGTGTATTTATTTAATTCTGTTCTGCTATTATCTGTTTATGTGTTATATTCCAAGGATTGCCCTTGCCACCGTTAGTACGGGGTTTGGGGTCGTCTCATTTGGTTTCAGAGCCTTGGTTAAGCTTAGTTCTGGAATATAACATATGAACGAACTCGTCAGAAATAGAACCAGTAGTGTTCTAGGACGGGTAACTCTATACAGATAGGATCAGTAATATCCTAGTATAAGTAAAGCAGAATGAAATACACCCCAGTAGACACATTTACATTGAAGTATTTGTCTCTATGTTTTGCAATATCTTTTCTGTTGACCTGACACTTTGTCTGCTAATTGCAGACGCACTAGAAAATGAGTGACAGGAACAGAAGGAACAATCATATGGCTCGACCAGCTAATGATCCAGTTGTGCTCCCACAGCCAGAATCGGATATAGAAGTTCTATTCAAGAGATTTCGAAATCTGGGTGGATCGCCATTCTTAGGCAAAGAGTCCATTATGGAAACACAAGCTTGGATTCGTTCGGCTGAGAAAATCTTCGAGAGATTAAAGCTGAGGGATGACCAGAAGAGATTACTGGCCTCCTGGACACTCAAAGACGAAGCTTTGTTCTGGTAGGATTCAGTTATCAAGGATAATCCAGAAGGTGATATCACCTGGGATAGATTCAAAGTGATTTTCCTAGAAAGATTTACTCCTCCTGAAGCAATTGAGCGACTGTGTGATGAATTTTCTTATCTGATACAAGGAGATATGACCGTCCCAGAATATCATAAGAAATTCAATGAACTTTCTCACTTTGCTCCTCATCCGATTCAAGATCCAAAGAGGAAGAATCTGAGATTTATTCATGGCCTGCAAAGGAAATATCAGAATAGTGTTATGAGGAATGTGAAGCTTCCTTTTTCTAAAATGATATACATGGCTTATCAGTATGAAAATCTTGACAAGAAAAGTATGTTACGATATGAAGAGGAGGTCAGCTCTAGCAATAAAGTTGAGTCTGGAACTGATCGTCCTGAGGCCAGTACGATGTCTGAGGTCAGTATGAAGCCTAAAGTCAATCGGAAAAGGGCTAATTCTGTGAAAGAACAGGTAAAGACCGCCACTTGCTCTAACTGCCATCTGAAAGGGCATTTGTCGATAAACTGCGGACCCTTGAAAAAGCGATTAAAAGGTGGGCTTCAATCCAAGGAGGGATTTCAAGAAAATAGAAAATGCAATCTCTGCCATCAGGCTGGTCACGTAAAGCAAGATTGCTGGCAGTTGAAAAAGACTGAAATAGTTCAAGTGAATGAAGTAGCAGAAACTTCTGAGCCCTCAGCTAATCAGGGAAGACCAGATGTTTTGGAAGGCATGCTTAATGTCAAAACCATTCCAGTTAAAGTACTGTTTGATACAGGCGCGTCATGAAGCTTTATTGCAAAGAATGCGGTTTAGAAACTGGATTTGAATTTGGAGAAGCTCAAAGAACCAATGACTGTCCAAAATCCGGTCGGGGGTTCCATCGATCTCAGTTGGGTTTGTGCAGTACCTGTCTCTTTTTCCTGCTATAAATTCCCTACTATCTCTATTTTCATGAATTTTACTGAATTCGATCTTATTCTGGGATTGGATTGGCTAACCAAATATGAAGCTGAGGTTAGATGCGCCGAGAGAGTTGTTAGGGCAAAGATTAAATTAGGGAATTATATAACCATTCTTTGTGAAGGTCAGAATTCTAATAGAAAAGACTTCTGGGCAGCGTTGGATGTTTCTCCTGCTCAAATAGAAAATATCCCTAAAGTTACAGAGAATATTCCCGACCTAGTAAAAGATATTCCCGTCGTCAAGAACTATGCGGATGTATTCGAAGAAGTTGTTCGCTTACCTCCGCAGAGAGAAATAGATTTCAAGATCGCTTTGATTCCAAATGCGAGGCCGGTAGTTCACGCTATTCGAAGAATGTCCTTGAAAGAGAAAGTGGAATTAGACAATCAAACAAGGCAGCTTGTATGGAAGGGTCTAATCAGGCCTAGTTTCTCTGATTAGGGAGCAGCAGTGGTGTTTGTCCCAAAATCAGACGGTACTCTACGACTATGTGTGGATTATCACGATTTGAACAAGCAAACAATAAAGAACAAATATCCATTGCCGCGAATAGATGATTTATTGGATCGTCTGAATGGAGCACAGGTATTTTCAAGGATGGACCTAGCTACAGGCTTCCATCAGCTTCGAATTTCTAAAGAGTGTGTTCCAATGACAGCATTCAGAGGTCCAGACTTATTCTACGAGTGGTTAGTAATGCCGCTCGTCTTATGTAACGATCCAGCTTATTTCGTCGATCTGATGAATAGAGTGTTCAGAGAGGTTTTGAATAAATTTGTTCTGGTTTTATTGACGATATTCTAATCTTCTCTAAATCAAAGGCCGAACATAAAAGCATTTGGAACAGGTTCTGGAAATTCTCAAAAGGAATGTATGGAAAGCCAAACTGTCCAAATGTATATTCTGGCAAGATGAAGTGAAATTTCTGGGCCACGTCGTATCAAAAGAAGGAATTGCTGTGGATCTGAGTAAAATCACGGCTATTCAAAACTGGAAACAGCCTAGTACTCTTACAGAAGTCCGCAGTTTTCTCGGATTGGCTAGTTATTACCGGAAGTTCGTTAAAAACTTTTCGAAGATATCTGGTCACTTAACGAAGCTTACAAAGAAGCACTCAAAATTCAAATGGACTCCAGAATGTGAGGAGGCTTTTGAAGAGCTAAAGTTAAGATTAATGGCTGCTCCAGTGTTAACCATTATCGACGGCAATCAGGATTTAAAAGTCTGGACGGATGCCTCTAGAGAAGGCCTTGGAGCAGTGTTAATGCAAAGAGGTCAAGTGATCGCTTATGCTAGCCGTCAGCTGAAGCCGCGCGAGAAAAATACGTCACTCATGATCTTGAGTTGTTGGCTATCGTATTCTCTTTGAAAATCTGGAGACACTATCTTCTGGGTGAGAAATTCGAGTTGTATATAGACCATCAGTCATTGAAGTATTTGTTCACTCAGAAAGACTTGAATCTGAGGCAGCAACGTTGGCTAGAGTTCCTTGCAGCATATGATTTTGAGATTCTATACACTCCAGGGAAAGCCAAGTCGTGGCCGATGCGATAAGCCGAAAGAATGTAATGATCGCCAGCTTTATTATTACGACTTCCTTGATTGACAAAATATTTAATCTTCAGAAGGAGGATAACTTTATAAAGGATATGATCAAAAGGATTCAGAAAGGCGAATCCTCGTGTTTTCAAATAGATAACGATGGGACCCTGAGATTGAAAGGAAGGATTTGTGTTCCCGACGTCCCAGAGTTAAAAAGGGAAGTGTTAGACGAGTGTCACAAGTCCAAGCTGAGTATCCATCCTGGTGTGGCAAAAATGTATAACGATCTCAAGCGAACATTCTGGTGGAAGGCTATGAAAAGAGACGTTTCAATATATGTTAGCCGATGCCCTACTTGCCGGCTAGTCAAGAGCGATCAACAGAAACTAGCTGGATTGTTACAACCGCTAGATGTTCCAGGTTGGAAGTGGAAACATATTTCCATGGACTTCATAGATGGTTTGCCCAGTACCAGAAAAGGGAATGACAGTATTTGGGTGATCGTAGATCGCTTCACGAAGACCGCCCATTTCATACCTGTCAGATCAAACAGAACTGCTCAGAGTTTGGCGCAGATTTATTTCAAGGAAATTGTTAGACTACATGGAGTGCCACTTAGTATAGTCAGTGATAGAGACCTGATATTTACTAGTAAATTCTGGGAGGCGTTTCAAGTAGAACTGGGAACAAAGCTGAATCTAAGCACTGCTTATCATCCTCAGACAGATGGTCAAACTGAGAGGGTGAACCGTATACTAGAAGATCTATTGCGGGCTTGTGTTCTAGATTTCAGTGGATCATGGGAAGACCATCTGCATTTGGCTGAATTCTCTTATAACAACAGCTACCAAGCGAGCCTGACAATGTCACCATTCGAAGCGTTGTATGGTAGACCGTGCCGATCCCCTGCTTGTTGGGTCGAACCAGGTAATAGACTTGTATTGGGGCCAGATATGATCCGAGAAGCTGCCGACAAAGTCGATTTCGTTAAGAAACGATTACTCGCTGCTCAAAGCCGACAAAAGAGCTATGCCGATAGGAGAAGAAGAGATATATCGTTTGCTGTTGGCGACTATGTATATTTGAAAGTATCGCCGATGAGAGGAGTTATCCAGTTCGGTAAAACTGTGAAGTTGGCGCCCAAATTCATTGGTCTGTTTCCTATTCTGGAACGGATCGGAACTCTCGCTTATAGGGTTAAATTGCCAGATTGGTTGCCTGGGGTGCATGATGTATTTCATATATCTCAACTTCGAAAGCACGTTCATGATCCAGACTTGATCGTGGAAGAAGCAGCTCAACAGGATATTGAAATTACTCCAGAATTGGCAGTGAGAAGAGAGCCGCTAAAGATTATTGGCAAAGAAACCAAAGAGCTGAGGAACAAGAAGGTTCACTTAGTCAAAGTGCAATGGAGTGTGGATCCACGAGATTGTACTTGGGAAACTGAGGACAGCATTCAGAAAGCCTATCCTAAGTGTCGAGTAGATATCTCTGATTGGCTCCGGTGCAAGGTACATTTACCATACTTTGCATTACCAATTAGTTCTCTACTTTGTTTTTATTTTCTTTCAATGGATGTGCACTTTTAATTCTATAGCCTGAATGATTTTAAAAGAGTACAGAAATTGATTAGTATATTTTTGAAAAGTTAAAAACAAATTAATTGCTGTTTGTGTTGTGTGATAGTAGATTTGATTAATTAAATTATTAAAACGATAGTTAATTTAATCAATAAAAGAATGAATGATAGAATTTATTTGATTAAATCACACATTGAACTGATTTAAAAATAGATAGAAATATATACATGTGCATTATATATTTTTGAACAGGTAATTGGATAGATGTTGAGTAAAGAATTTATTTTTGTGCCCGACAAATAGGTAAACCTTAATGAGTTGGATGCGAAATATTATTATATCAACTCCTGTGAATGCCATTGGATGCGGAATGCTGGTTGTTCTGTGTGAAATAATAAACATCGCCATAGGATAGTAACAATTAATTTTGAACTACACTACATGGCATACTTCTCGAAGATAGACATACTTCATCATATACCACATAAGCATTTGGAGCTTGTGTGACGAGGTGGAAGATTTAACATACGAGCGAGAGGCATGTATTATTTATTTCCCACACGGGACGAGGTGACGAGGATTTATCCTCCGGAGCAATTAAAATACACACTCCCTCAGGCTTTGACAGGGTGACGAGAATTTATTCTCTGGAGTTATTATTTATACACGCTCCCCGGTAAACACCAGAATATATCACTATAAATATGTGTATGCTTTATAGGATTTATTGGGTATCTAATACGGCCCAATAAATTTCCAAACCCCTCCCCGTACAAAGGAGGTTATGGCGAAATTTTTCGAAAATTCCAGAAGTTAGCCAAATTTTTGAAAAATTTGAAATTTCTCAGAAACTGAAAAGTTGGAGAATGGAAGTCAAATTGAATGTAGAGTCGATTAATCAAACCACTTTTGACTTTGTTCCTTTTCGGGGACGAAAAGTTTTAAGTAGGGGAGATTGTAACGACCCCGAAAATCTGAACCAATTTAAAAATTTTAAATTGGCTATTTTAGTGGATTTTAAATATTTAAAATAAATATTTTAAATAATAACGATGAAAAGTAAGTTTGAATCAACATTCGAAAACGAATATAATTAATTCTAATTATAAACAAGGCCTGAAATGGCGCAGCAGTTTCAAAAATTGAATTCAAACTTTGTCTAACTGTACCAGGTGCAAAACAAAACGGATTTGAGAGAAACCAAAAATATTTAAATCTGTTAGTGAATATCTTTCTAACGAATCTGAAAAATCGAAGTTTCATAGCGGGAAGCAAAAGTTATGGCCAAATGAATTTTCTGAAGGGTCGCTATAGAAATCATATAGCCTGTGAAAATGGCCGTTTTGCAAACGATCTCGGAATTCGACGAAACCACTTTTGTTAGGTCCGAGATGTTAAATTATTGCAAGGTTTCAAATTTCACAATTTTTGAAGCTAGTATGTGAGTGTGGCAAAGGAAAATGTGTTTTGGTCAATTACAGTTAAATAGGATCAACCAGAAAAGGGCCATTTTACAAACGGTCTCAGAATTCGACGAAACTAGTTTTGTCGGGACTGTATCGTCAAAACATTGATAGATTTATTTTTCTGGAATTTTTCGAGTCAGTATGTGGGCTTGGCAAATTAAAATGTACGTTCAAATCAGAATTTGAATGTTTTATATTTTAATTTGAAGAATAACTGACTCTAACAGTCGAATTGGCCTACGAAACATATCCCATTGTGTTCGAGATGGGGGTAATTAGTTAGGGGTGACAGTCGTTGGGTTTGAATTGGTGTTCGTATGGAGAAGGGGGTATTTTTGAATTTAAAGGATTAAATAAATATAAAAAAGGGGGAGGGCCAATCACATTCTTCGATTGACTTTCTCTCTCCCCGATCCTCTGAACCACGCATGACGATAGCAGCTCCACCCCTTCTCTCTTCAAAATCTAGTGAATCACTCAATAAAATCAGGCGCTCCAGTGCAAGTTTTTGTCGAGCTCAACGTGGGCTTCGAATCCATACCCACCATCATCAGTTCCGTGTCCTGTAGGAGGAGAATCACCTCCGGGAAGTTGCGGTCTTCCCAGCGCCGCCGTGAGCAACCGCCACCACCGAACTGCACCCCACCATCACGCGCGGAGGCGCCCCTCCCCCCCTCCCCCTTCGACCTCGCGCAACCCGATCGTGGAACCGTTACACCGTTTGATCGAAAATCCAAAACCTAGATTTGAACCTCCTCTGAAAGGTACGGCTGTGAATTTTTAAACTGGTTTTGACACTTTAAAGTGTCGCGAAATTCGACCATCTTTGAAAAATCATATCTTTTTCGTTTCTTGTCAAAATACAGTGAAACAAGAGACACCGGGACCGTGAGGACGTCTTCTACGTTCTAGAAGAGACCACATAATTTTTTGAGCCTCCTGCTATTTTTGGTGGAGTGGAAACCAATGTGAGATTTCTAATTTATAAACGATATGGAAAACGACGATGTATAAATTATATGGTCGATGTATGAGTTATATAAGCGTTGTACACCTCTTGTATAAGCGTTGTATAAGTTGTACGTTTGATATATATAAGTTATATATGCGTTGTAAAAATTATATATGTGTTGAAATAGAAGTGAAATGCTTATATGTAAATATATATATATATATATATACGCCCCTCGTCCACTAACCATGAACGATATTTATTGTTTGTGATTGGTGTGAAAATTGGTTGATTACGAATGGTTGATTAGAATTGTTTGTGATTGAAATTGATTGATTGTGGTTGAAAAATACCCGTTTGTGGTTGAGAAATATTTGGTTGAAACCACATAGGATTAGTTTGTGGAAATGAAAAAAATATACATGCCGCCTGCGTGCGAACTAGATGCATGATTCCCCATTGTCAAAAGCTGCGAGGCTTTAAGGTAGAGCGAGGAGCCGTACTAGGGACGGTCTCGGTTTTAACTACCCTGCCGTTATGCTGCCGAAATTTTGAATAATATTCATATGTTAGAATTATTTTCCTGTGTTGAAACTATATTCGTCTGTTGAATAGAAAACCTTCATGTGTTGAATAGAAATTCATTCGTTGAATCATATTCATGTGTTGAATGGCATTCCTGTTTTAAATAAATCTTTTTAACAATAAAACCACATTTTTACTCTATATATACAAACTATAGAAAACCTTCATGTGTTGAATCGATATTCATTCGTTGAATTGAAATTCATGTGCTGAATGGTATTCATGTTTTAAATATAAAAATCACCTTTTTATCTATATATATAAACTATAGAAAACCTTCATGTGTTGAATCAAAATTCATTCGTTGAAGTGAAATTCATGTGTTGAATGGTATTCATATTTTGAAAGAAATTGTTTTATAATAAAAATCCTATTTTTACCACCTATATTAACTATATAAAATAGTCATGTTTTGAAATAAATCGTTTTACAATAAAAATCACATTTTTACTATATACATGAATTGTTAAAAATAGTGAAGTGTTGAAATAGAAGACAGTTAGACAAAAATATCATTTTTATCAAAAATATGAAAATCATGTAGTTTTGAAATCGAAGAATCGATATATATATATAAATAGAATTGAAATATATCGAATAACGAAGCTGCAGTTCGTATTTTGAAACCATGATTTCAAACGATTAGTGCGAGAGATCCGACCATCGGATTTTCCCAAAACCGCAACCGTTGGGTTCGCTTTGGAAATATCTTTCCAACGGCACCAACTTTGTAAAGATCCAACGGTTGGATTGTCTGGAATGTTTAATTCAAATCTGAAGAAAAACAACGCCAGAATCGATTATATTTATATATATATATATATATATATATATATATATATTAAATCGAATAACGACTCTGCAGTTCGTATTTTGAAATCGAAACTTCAAACGATTATACCGGGAGATCCGACCGTCGGATTTTCCCGAAACTGGAACCGTTGGATTCGTTTTGAAAAGATCTTTCTAATGATGTAAATTTTGTGAAGATCCAACGGTTAGATTTTCAGATATGTGTAAATCAAATCTAAAGAAAAACAGCGCCACGGCCGCGTTATAGCCCGAAGCGTTGTTTTGAATAAATTGGCTATTTTAAAATAAATAAAAATAGCGATAGATCGTTATAAAATATTATAGACGATATGGATGTGAAATTTAGAAACTAACCGAAGGTTGGCTAAGTCGAATGGTTTCCTGGGTGTTGATCTGATGTTGGTTTCGGCCTTCGGGGTTAATATTTGGGAAATTGTTCTCTTACTGATTTACGGTTAGCGACTAATGAATTGAAATGATGCGTATGTAAGTTTGTGTTGCACGTGTTTATTATATACGCGAGTTGCCCAGAAAGACCGGGTTTATCCCATTCTAAATAACTGAATCGACGATAAGAAATCGAAGATGAAGACGGTGGTTGAAGACCGGAAATCTTCACCTCGTTTGGATGGTAACCGATGTCCTGATTGGGAGGCATCCTGAAATATGGATAATAAGTGGTGATCGTCCAGACGTACGTGGAGGTTGATGGGTTTGCGAGGTATTTAGTGCCTCCGGTTTCGTTCAGACCCAGAACGGACTTGCAAATGGACTGTGTGTCTGACATTGGAATTCATTCTGTGTGATTGATAGCCATCAGTTACATGGCGTGAATTTTTTGTGTGGCACGATAAGATGCAGTGATCCGGGCTTCTGTTGAAAAGCAAAGTCTTGTGGTGATGATCAAAGCCTCGCCTGTGTGGCATAGCTTTGTGTATAACGTGAATTCGCGAACCTCACACCCCGGTATGAACCAGAAACGGGAGAGGACCTCAGGGAGGACATGCGTTTCTTTCTATCTAGAAGTGGCGTCAGTGGTTTTACATGCCCTGACGAGATTGACTTATGTGGTTGTTGCTGTTGCGAGGCGCCTCGGATATATCGGTGACTATGTGGAGCCGATAGAGTCATTTGTTGGCTCATTTACGCCCCAAAGGGCGGGGAAACGTATTGTTCAGGCATAATAATCCACATCGGTGGACCAGCCCTGTCGCTCCAAGGCTTGCCTGCGCGCTTGCCTGAGGCTCGGGCTAGAGAGTCTCGAATTCGGTAGGGACTATCTTTTGCCTTGGTTCATGACGGAAATCCAATTTCCAAATACGTGACTGTGCGGTTTTGATTGTATACCTATATATGGTGACATAGTGGTATGGGGCATTAATGCCGTCTATGATTGATAGTTATGATTTGAAATTGTTTTTGAAACATGTAAACACTAGTAATAATATCAAATGCTTTTGTTTAATTCGTATCAAGCATATTTTGGTCATTATAAGGTAAAACTCTATCCTCCGGTTTGCGTTGCATTGTGTGATGGGAACTGAGTCTTATAATGGCTTCATTTTGATAAAAAGCATTGCGATGTTTAAAAGAATTATTTGTTTTGAAGCACTGGCAATCCGATGGAGTAAACCCGTTCCACGAAAGTGGCGTGGTCCTATGATTAGCCATATTTTAAATGTGTTGAGTAGATTTCTCATACCAGTCCCATGACTGACTCGTAGTTTGTTTCACTTTCAAACTCGGGTGCCCCTTTTTCTACACGGGCAGCCTTGTATTCAGGTTTTAGTTGGCTTTCTCTGGATAGCTGGAGCTGAAGATGGATTATATCATTTGTCTCTTTTTATGTTGTTCAGCTCCTATTTTACATTATGTTTGTTTTCCGCTGTAGACATTTATGTATGGCTGAACTGTATCTGTACTAAGCATGATCCTGTATACTGTGTAGCTCTAATGATTACGTTTATCCAGTGTATTCTATTGTACATTATCTGGTGTATTTATTTAATTCTGTTCTGCTATTATCTGTTTATGTGTTATATTCCAAGGATTTCCCTTGCCACCGTCAGTACGGGGTTTGGGGTCATCTCGCCATGATCATCAAGAGTTTGAGTAGCATAAGGTTAGAGAAGAATGGTGTAGAGAGAATGAATCTAGAAGGCTGTTTAAATAGGATTAGGCAGACGAATCCGGACAGAAAACAAGTCTAAATACATCAGAATGCATCAGGTTCTGAAAGTGGGTTCGGGAGGCAGGTCGACCCCCAGGTCGACACTATGGTCGACCTGGTCCCTGGGAGGTTGACACTATGGTCGACCCCCAGGTCGACCTGGTCCCTGGGCGGGAATTTTCCCGCCCAGCCTATTTTGGGTTTTGAATTCGAATTTGAATCCGAAATTTGAGCTGTTTTGGTTTCTAGAAATTTCTGATACTTCGTAGGGTCATATCTCCCTCATACGGACTCCGATTTTCGAAAACTCGTACTCGTTTCCAAGCAGAATTTCGAGATGAAAGCAATGGCGCAACCCGTTTCCCTTGATTCTTGTTTTAAAAATTAATTCTGCCTTGATTTATAGTTTGAACATGTTATTAAAATATGGGTTATTACATCCAGCGTTTTAAATTTTCGCTAACGAGGCTTCTCAACAAATTTCCCAATGATCTATTTACCACTTCCGTTTATCCATCCATTTGCGAATGATAAGCATTGCAAAATTTCAATTCCATACCCACTATCTTCCACAAAATGATCCAATAAAGACTCAAAAACTGAGTATCATGATCCGAAATAATCGAATCTGATAATCCATGAAGACGATATATTTCTCGAAAGTATAGTTGAGCTACATTCACTGCGTCTGCGGTTTTCTTGCAAAGCAAAAAAGTGAACCATCTTAGAAAACTGGTCAACAACTACATAAATGGAATCATTGCCTTGCTACATTCTCGGTAAATCCAAAACAAAATCGATGCTCACATCTGCCCATGGTCGAGAGGGAATTTGCAATGACTTTTACAATCCCACATTCATTGCTATTCCCTTTGACACTTGACAAATGTGACACCTCTACACAATTTACGCACTGAAGGCCAAAAATATGAGTCCACGATTAGCTGCAGTGTATGGTCTCGACCTATATGCCCTTCATCGTGTAGTTATTTGATTATTTTAATTCAAAGACTACACTCGGGATGCACAGTTGATTCCCTTTGAATAGAAACCCCCCCACCAATGTAAAATTTGTTGCTTCCTCTTCTTTGTCTAAAATCTTTGAAAAATAAGGATCAGAAGTCAGTAACTCTGAAAGCGAGTCAAAGCCTAGCACCTCAACTCTCATTATTGTCAAAAGATTAACTCTTCAGCTTAGTGCATTGTCTACCTTATTTGTAACTCCAGCCTTATGTTTCACTACAAACGTGAACTGCTGCAGATAGGCAATCCCGGAAGCATGTCTAGCTGCCACTTTGTCTTAGCTCCGGAGATGTTTCAAAGCTTCATAATTGGTGTACAAAACATATTCCTTATGAAAAAGATAGTGTCTTCAATGCTTGATGGCTTGAGTCACAACATAAAACTCAACATCATAAGTGTTGTATCTCATCTTTGCCTTAGAAAATTTCTTACTGAAATAGCAATAGGATGTCCTTTCTGACTCAAAACTCCTCTAATTCCAACTTTTGAAGCATCTATATGAAGCTCGAATGGTTGATGGCGGTCTGGAAGTACTAGAATGGTGTTGAAGTTCAAAGACTCTTAATACATCCAAAGGCATCCTCTGCCTTCTCGGTCCATATAAACTGCTTCCCTTTCATGCAGTCTAGCATTGGAGTCATACTACTGAAATGCAAAATGAAACGCCTATAAAAAGAAGCCAAACTATGAAAACTCTGAACTTCTGAGATAGTCTTCAGCTGAGGTCAATCTCTGATTGCCGCAACCTTATTCTGATCAACTTGTAAACCCTCTTTTGAAACAATGTAACCCAAAAACAGCACATTCGGAGACATGAATATACATTTCTTAGTCACTGCATAAAACTATTCTTGACGAAGGACGCTCTAAACTGCACGTAAGTGTTGTAGTGGACTAGCACTATAAATGAGGATATCATCGAAGTAAACACTGGAAAATTTTCTGATGTAAGGCCTGAATATTTGGTTCATCACTCTCATAAAAGTACTTGGCACATTCGATAACCCGAAGGGCATAACAAGCCATTCATACAATCCCTCGCTTGTCTTGAAAGCAGTCTCCCATTCATCTCCCGGCCTAACTCTGATCTGATGATACCCACTCGTCAAGTCAATCTTCGAAAAAATAATGGACCACTAATTTGATCCGGTAAACCAACAAGACGTGGAATACAAAACTGATATCTCATAGTAAATTTGTTGAGGGCTCGGTTGTCAGTGCACAACCTCCGTGAATTGTCTTTCTTCGGTACTAATAACGTAGGCATGACACAAGGAATAAGGTTTTCACAAACACAGCCTTGACTCGATAAATCTTCAACCAGATGTTGCAATTCTTCATGTTCCCTAGGGCTCATTCTATAATGTAGCTAATGAAATAATAAACCGACAACCTCAGTATTCTTTTCAAATTTTGTCCCACTTTGATCATGCCTCTTAGGAACTAAAGTAATCTTAGTGACTTCAAACATGAAACTACAACTGTTGGTGCATCCATCATGTTGTACAGCCCTATCATATTGCTACGGCCTCTCCAACAATAGATGACATACATCCATATTTACAACATCACACCAAATTTCATCTTTATACTTAAGACCACTAGAAAAAGGAACAAATTCACGCTTAGAAACTGTTACCTCTCTTCCTTTCTTCAACCAGGCTAGCTTGTAGGGTCGGGAATATTTTTCTATCTTCAATCTAAGCTTTTGAACTACTTCCTCTAAAATAATTTTGTCACAACTTCCCGCATCAATCACGAATCGACAAACTTCTCCCAAAACAGTACAAGTCAATTAGAAAATATTGCTTCGTAACCATTCAGAATCGTCGACTATTTTTGGAGTTAGACAAGCCTACCTCATCATCAAATTAAACCCTTCATCAACCGATACAATCTCCTCTTTATCTTCATTAAATAGTGGTGGGTTTAAAGAAAACTCTTCCTCATCGTTGTTAGCTCCACAGTCATCTGTTACCATAGTACTCCTTCTAGGTTTCAGATATTCAGAGATTTAATGTCCGTTTTCTTAACAATTGAAATACTTCAAATTACTGCCTCTGTTCATCTTTGTAGAGTCTGTAATATTCTGTTTACTGGTTGGAGCGCTACCACTAATATTCTTGTTCTAACTGTTTAAAGTCGTGAAACTACCCTCCTCGTCGACCCTTCTTTTCCCATGCAAAGTGCCATCTGATGTACTTCGACGATCGAGGTTGGACTAAACATGTTGACCATATCTTGAATTTGAGTCTGAAATCCTCCAATATATCTCACAGCTAGTTGTTCTTTGGTCTCTGATATGTCATTACGATAATTAGTTGATAGAATCATCTGTATAGTCATCAACCGAATTAAGCTCTATGTCGTAAATTCTGCATCCGTTGACACATCAGCGATTGATAGTTGTAAGGAAAAAAGGTAGCCCTCATCATTTGCTTCATTTTCTCCTATGTCACTACTTTGGACTTTCCCATTCCTTCTCGAGTGAATTTTGTTTGCTGGCACCAAGCTGTGGCTCTTCCCCTCGGCCTAATAGCAACCAATCAGACCCGATGATTTTCTGGTACCTCTTTATACTCAAGAATTTTCTCAACTGTGGAAATCCAATCTAGAAATATTTCATCTTGCATAACTCCGTTAAATTCTAGAATTTTTGTTCTCATTCCCACTTCCCACCGCCGATCCATCACCTAAGTTCGAGTTTGTGATCTCATATCTCCCTGTCGCTGGAATCGAAAGAATTCATTATCTTCGTCTATACCAAATATATTCTCCAGCATAGGCGATACCTATTCCACTGATTTTGATTCAGACCTAGAATCATTCTCTCAAGACACCCAATTCCTTCATCAAGTCTAGCGTTAAGTCGTTGCTCCATCTATGTTGCGTCTTTTTGTTTATACACCTCCCCCATATTTCGGTCTCGACGAGCTCGTCTTGGCGGCATTCTCGATTCAAAAGATGAAGAAATCTGGCTTTGATGCCAAATTGGCACAGCGTCACAGCAAACAAATACAAATTAAAGAAGAAATTTGAGATTACACAACAAGTTCCATTAATCCCAAGTGATGTCATAAACTTGGCCTTCAAATTCGTTGATTCACAACCAAATATCGAATTTGGTGAAGACAATTGGAGCTTCCTCCAATAGTGGCAAACTACAAAAAATTTATTACAGAAAATGAAATAACTTCATTTTGTTTAAAAGCAATCTATATATAGTATACTATCCCTCCTAACAGTTCAATACTGCTGACACAACTGATCTTCACTGGCCTTATTACAACAGAAATAATAAAAGAAACTAAAATCGATACACCGAAACACTGGAATATCAAAACCGAAACAAAAATACTAAGATACACCGAAATCGAAATACAAATAAATTCACCCATGAATTATCTCCAATACACCAAAACCGATATTATTTGAGCCGAAACTGATACCACTAGGCCGAAACAGAAAGCTAGCAAAGCAGATTATCACTTACACCGAATATCACCGACACCATTTAACCCTGCATTATATCATCCTTGGTATCGCTCTACATTGCATCATCCTTGGTATCAACCTACGCTGCATCATACATCAGTGGAAGTTTTCTGGTTGGCCACAGAACAATTTATCTTGCTATTCCAGCCGATGTATCCTTTTTCTACTACAGTATGCAACAATCATTCCTTTCATCCATCCCGTTGCTAACCTGTAAGTTTGGTTGCATTCCCTACAGCCACATTACTTAAGACAAAAGATTAAGCATGCACTCTACTGCGAATGTCGTTCGTGCTTGAAATTTCATGCTAGGTCCTTCGTTAAGCACTTTTATATACTTGTTGTAGATTTGAACTCAACCTTCCTACATTTTTTTTCTATAATGCTGAAATAAAATAATAATAAAATCCTAAATAGGTGACAGGCCGTAAATCTCAACTGGAACGCTAAATGTGATGACCAGATCATTTCGATGTAAAATTTTCAATCAATTTAAATACTTGGCAGTTTTCTGTAATGAGAATGGAGGTCACTTTAAGTCATTTACTTTTGTTTTGTTACATCATTAGTATACATGAAATAGTAACCATAAGAAAATATATGTATGCTTAAAATTAGATTACAATACAAATACTACACCACTATGATTTTTTTTTTTGGAATTAATTCCGAATTGGATTTGGGTATTAAATATGGCTCGTGTGTGATGTGCAAGATGCAAGGCACTATGTGTTTTAATATTATCAGGTTCGTATTTTGAGTGTTGATGTGATTATAATTTTTTTTAGCAAAGACGACCGGTTTTTATATTGTTTCGTAACACTTATTATTATAACAAATAATAATTACAATAGCTATAGGAGTTTGGTAGATTGCCAGACTACTATTTTGGTTTTTAAAGTGGACCATCCACTACATATGACATTTTAGTGGGTCATCCACTATTCTAATCTAGATCATAGTACATGAGCTAGATAAAATACCAAGTTACTATATTTTATATACTCTTATTCCACGTAGGGAGAATAACATTGAATACTTCAAAAAAGAAGTGAAATGCATTTCAGATGACATACAACATACAAATACAGACCAAAAAACAAGCTCTATGCAAGTACAAAAACCATCTTTTGCTCGTACTGCCGCAAAGTGAAGGCATAATTTCAAATGAGATTTGACATGGCAGCGGGCATCAGGCGTCCACATACGTAAAGGGTCAAATTCACTATAGCATGTCCTACTAAGTAGCTCGACCTGAAATGAATTGTTCTATACCCAAATTGGGTGTTCCCATGTGCCGGATCAATCCTAGCCACTGATTTGCACAAAATCTAATGGTTTTGAGTGGATTGTAGCACCCGTTCATTAGATTATTAATAATATGTGTGGTTGTGATTTGTTGGGCACACGGAACACCCGAGTTGAGTACAGAAGAATTGACCCTGCTCGCCCTGCACCAACCAAGGTAGTTAGTACTATATCCAGTAAGAATTACATTTTGAATAACCAAGGCTTCAGGCAAGTAAGTTGAAATATAGAACTCTAGCAAAGTGACCATGTTGCTCCTCATGCAATCGCCGGGAAAGTCAAGTAAGCTATAGTCCAACAAATCAAGGATAAGAACTAGCCTAAAACAATTCCATGGCTGCAACAACGTGGAACAACAAAATCCAACTCCCAAGAATACATTCACAAATGAAACTTCAAGACAACAAGCACCCAACAACAACAACACTCATACTTATAAGATGAACACCAACAGCCAAAAACATCAGAGAGCCCAACAAAATTCATCCCTCAAACCTAGTTACCCAGAAACTCCAATAGCTCATCAAGAAAGAGATTGCACTCAAAACCAAATTGCATACTTGATTAATGTGTAAGGACATACCAGACTAAGGAATGAAATATCGTGAAACTACCCAGTGCCATGAAATCCGCGCAAGACACGAGTCTACACCATAATGGCAAGTCGAAACCAACCTACATCAGTTGAATCCCACCATCGATCCAGAGCACCACCAGTTCCACAAGGAAACACGACATAAGAAATGATTTAGGATAAAAGTGGGGTACCAGAAACAATAAGATACACAACGTTGCGTTTTAGTAGCGTTGACTGTAGTGGTAGGGTATGATTGAAGGAGTAATGAAGGGAAATAGAAAGAGGGGAGTTAGAGGAAACTTGATACAACCACTCCTATGCATGAGAATGCACAACCAGATGGCTACACAACAAGGCCAAAACAACTGATAAAGATGCCTGCACGATTTAGTGAATATAGACAAGTGGAGTAGTTACCTCCTGCATTTCTTTCCAGTATTTGCATGCATTTTCTTTCTGTAATTTGTTTTACCTTTATCCAGTAGGTGGTTACAAAAATAGGGCTAAGATGAAGCCACGTAGAAAGTAGGTTGTAATGGTTTCTATATATTTAGCTACAGTAAATGAATGAAGGCAGTTAATGTTTACTCTAACTTCTTTCTCTCTTTCCCATTTCCTCTCGTACACTGCTTTGTAATTCTATACTACTGCTATCCTTTGATTCTTACCCTTATAACCGCATCATTTTGGTGCTTTCACACTGTTCTCTCCTCCACCTTCATCTCATCTTCAATCATGACACGTCCTATTGATGAAGTAATTGCCCAACTTCATCAGCACCAAGAAACCATCACCTCCATACCAACCACCCAAATCGACCACCAAAACAAGCTGACCGACATCCATAACACCCTTTAAAACCATGGCGCATCACTGGAAAACATCACCAAAACATTGGCCGACATTAATATCAAACTCGCATCCATCTTCACCAAACAACACGTCACAACCACAACGACAACCACCCTTGCTAGCAACTCCAAACACACCCGTCACTAGACCACCAAAATGCGAACTAGCAACCTTTGATGGCTCAAACCTGTTTGACTGGATTTTCCAAGATGAACGTTTCTTCAAATACCATAACACCCCGGAAGAACAAAGAATAGACATCGCCAGCTTCTCCATGAATGGACAAGCACTAACGTGGTTCCAATGGATGTACCATAATCAACAACTTTCTTTATGGCAAGATCTCCTCATCAAACTCGAACAACGATTTTCCCCATCATCTTTCCACAACCCACAAGCTTTGCTCTTCAAACTCCAACAAACACAATCCGTCGAACAGTACCAATCCACCTTCGAATTTATTAGCAACCATATCACCAATATATCATCTGACGCCTTACTACAATGCTTCATTTCTGGCCTCAAACCACAAATCAAACACGACATCCTCCTCCTACAACCCGTCACCATAATCGACGCTATCGAGATGGAAAAAATTGTTAAAAACAAACAACAAGAAAACAGAACATTTTTCAATAAATATCGAGTCAACAAAATGCCCCCTACAACCACACAACCAACCCAACAATTCGCTTCTTCGACACAAACCACAAACCGAATTAAAAAACTTACCCAAGCCGAAATGGACAAGCGAAGAGCAAAGGGTTTATGTTTCAAATGTGATGAAAGGTATCATGCAAAACACCAATGTCAAACAAAACGAATCCAATTACTCCTTCCCGACGAATCAACAGACCCAGATCCACCACTAATCGACCTATCTGAACCAACCGACACCCTAAATACTGGCAAACAAAAAATTTCCTTTCATGCTTTCGTCAGATCCTCTCAGCCATTGGCACTACGCCTCCTAACCACCATCAACAACCATTAAATCTCCATGCAGTGGATACCAGAAGCACCCATAATTACATCCACCCACGTGCGCCCGCTTCCTTGGTCTTCGACCGAACCCATACCCTCACTTTATTGTAACCGTCGGTAATGGTGGAAAATTAAGAAGCAAAGGAATTTGCAAAGGGGTTCCTATCTTTATTAATACGATCGAATTTTCGATCGACTTCCATCTATTGGAAATTGCAGGTGCAAATGTGGTATTAGGGGTACAGTGGTTACGTACCTGCCCAGTTACCACTGATTTGGCTAACCTCACTCCTTTAATTTTAATAACCACCCAATTGTGCTAACGGGCTTGAGCCCAACCCAAAAACCTACAGAAATTTCCTTCACCCATTTAAAACGCATGGGCCACAATAATTCAATCTCCTTCTTTTACCGACTTCACTCCACCTTTTTTTACCAACTTCACTGCACCTCCCAAACCCACCGTAACCATAATTCCACTACACACCCACCCGCACTTCAGCAACTCCTAAACCAATTCAAGCACATTTTCACACCACTCTCCAAATTGCCACCAAACCGCTCACTTAACCATCGCATCACTCTACAACCAAACACCAACCCCGTTAACGTCCGACCATACCGTTATCCGCATTTTCAAAAAAATGAAATCGAGAGACTAGTCCAAGAAATGTTGCACTCCCAAATTATTCAACCTTCTACTAGCCCATTCTCTTCCCTGGTTTTACTAGTAAAAAAAGGATAGCTAATGGCGGTTTTGTGTAGATTACAGACCACTAAATGCTATCACCATTAAGGATACATATCCAATTCCAACGGTGGATGAACTCTTAGACGAATTACATGGATTCACCTATTTTTCCAAACTAGATTTATGAAGTGGTTACTTACAAATTCGAGTTCACCCACCCGATATGCCAAAAACATCTTTTCAAACTCATGACGACCACTATGAATTTTTAGTTATGCCCTTTGGGTTAACTAACGCGTCGTCTACTTTTCAAGCTACTACGAATAATATATTTCGACCATATCTTTGAAAAAAAAATTGGTTTTTTTTGACGATATCTTATTATATAGTACAACATGGTCTTCACATTTATCTCATCTCGAAACAACTTTGAATATTTTGGCTACTCGCAATTTTTTTGCAAATCTTTCAAAATGTGTTTTCTCTATGCAAAGCCTAGATTATCTCGGCCATATAATTTCAGGCAGTGAGGTTCAAATGGACCCGTCAAAAATTAACAGCATCCTTAATTGGCCCACACCGTCTTCGCTAATAGCCATCAGAGGATTCTTGGGCCTCACTGGATATTACAGGCGGTTTATACAACACTAGGCTACACTAGCTAGCCTATTATCTGATTTACTAAAAAAGGAGGCGCCTGCATGGACAAATGAAGCAACCGAAGCATTCAAAGCATTGGAAACAACAATCATACAAGCCCCAATCCTGCACCTCCCCAACTTTGCCAAACCCTTCGTTGTCCAAACCAATGCATCGGGGATAGCGATTGGCGCAATACTCTCACAGGAAAACCACCCCATTGCCTTCCACAGTCAACGCCTCCCACCCCACATACAATGAAGCTCCACGTACTCGCGGGAGATGTTCGCAATCACCGCTACAGTCCGCCGATGGCGCCACTACCTTCTTGGTCGACGTTTCACCATCCTCACCGACCACTAGAGCCTGAAACAATTAATCTCGCAAGTGATCCAAACCCCCGAACAACAACGGTGGTTATCCAAGCTTCTGAGCTTTGACTTCGACATCAAATACAAGCGAGGCAATCTGAATCAAGCCGTGGATGCTCTATCTCGATGGTCGCAGGAAGCTTTAATGCACGGTGTCTCCTCTCCAGTTTTTCACATTACTATTGATATTAAAACCGCAACAGTCCATGACGTGGTGTATCAACAACACATTAGCAACATCCATTCAGGAAAACAAGGCTCGCCCAAACTAAACCTGCGTAATGACCTGCTGTTTTGGGGAACCAGACTATAGTTCCAGACAATGCCGATCTGCAGTAAACCATCATTCGAGCATTCCATAATTCGAAGGAAGGAGGACATTCGAGGGTTAAATCCATAGTCGCTCTCATCCCCAGTAGTTTCTTCTAGTCGAACCTTACTCATAGCTTCTAGAACTTTATCAAACAATGCTCCATCTGCATTTAATGCAAACCCGACACCACTGCCCAGAAAGGACTACTGCAACCTCTTCAAATTCCAGCGCAAATTTGGGACGACATTTCTATGGATTTCATCACCCACCTTCCTAATTCATGGGGTAAAACTTGCATTTGGGTAATAGTCGATCGACTCTCCAAGTATGCTCACTTTTGCGCTCTTCCCACATCCATCACAGCGACACAACTTGCTACACACTTCATACATGAATACGTCCGTCTACATGGTTTTCCCCGTAGCATTGTTTCCGATCGCGATTACCTTTTTATTAGTAAATTTTGGAAGGAACTCTTTAGCATTCACAACACCGAATTATGGATGAGTAGCGCATACCACCCTCAAACGGATGGTCAAACGAAGGTCATAAATCGTTGTTTGGAGACGTACCTACGGGCACTAGTTGGCGACGCACCAAACCAATGGGTAAAATATCTTCAATAGGCCGAATGGTGGTATAACACTTGCAAACACACCTCCATTGGCATGTCCCCATTCCAGGCTGTCTACGTTAGACCACCACCGTCTATACCTAACTATGTCATTGGAACCACAACCATGCAAGACATCAATGACTGGGTACTTAACCGCGAAGATATCTTAGCCACAATAAAAAGCAACTTTCAAAGAGCTCAAGTGCGAATGAAAAATCAGTCCAACAAACACCGCAGCGATAAAGAATTCATGGTGGGTAATTGGGTATTTGTCAAGCTTCAACCATACCGACAACACTCCATCCGATAATCTCAACACAAACTCTATAAAAAGTACTTTGGTCCATTCCAAATTATCGAACGAATTAGTGCCGTGGCATACAAATTACTCCTCCCCACAAATGCTCGAGTACACTCAGTCTTTCACATTTCGATCCTTAAACTCTACGTGAACCCACATGACACTCCCACAACACCACTGCCACCCTATATGCTCACAGAAGACAGCACTTCCGGTCTTGGGGACAAGACCGTGCTTTAGGAGGAGGATGTGATACAAACACTTCCATGCATGAGAATGCACAACCAGATGGCTACACAGTATGGCCAAAACGACTGATAAAGATGCCTGCACGATTTAGTGAATAGAGACAAGTGGAGCAGTTACCTCCTACATTTCTTTCTAGTATTTGCTTGCTTTTTCTTTTTGCAATTTGTTTTTCCTTTATTCAATAGGTGGTTACAAAAATAGGGCTAAGATAAAGTCACGTAGAAATTAGGTTGTAATGGTTTCTATAAATTTAGCTACAGTAGATGAATGTAGGCAGTTAATATTTGCTCTAATTTCTTTCTCTCTTTCTCATTTCTTCTCGTTCACTGCTCTGTAATTCTACACTACTGCTATCCTTTGCTTCTTACCCTTATAACTGCATCAAAACCAGTAAGATTTGAAAATGAATTTAGGGACTGCAATTCAATCAAGCATGTCAAAAGCAGGAGATGGGAGATGTTGAGGGTTGGATCGATGGAAGAAATGAAAGGAGGAGGAGGAAGATTGGAAGCAGAAACGAGGTAAGGTGAAATATGAAATGCCTCATGTCATCGTTAACGAAAGAAAAACAAGCCAGACCTTTTTACTTAACTATACGTTGATTCCTAAGAATGATTGGATAATTTTACAAGAGTATTGCTAGAGATTACCTAAACATATTTATTAAATAAATGAATTAATTTACACCGACCAATAAGTGAAGGCGATTTTTTTTTCAATTTGCATTAAACTGAATGGCAATTAATGAGAATAGAAATCCATCTGTTTTAATTATGCATAAAATCAATAATAGAGCACTAAAACACGAACTAAATAAGAAAAATTACCATGATTAGCATTGAGAGTTATATTATTGCTGTCATCAAAATTGTTATACTCTTTTGACAGCTAATATTTTAAAGAATTCAGAAGCACGATTAATAAATGACCTATAAATCAAAAGTAAACATCAATAAGTAAGCTATCTCAGAAGTTCAAATTGGTCTGGTAGTTGATACAACATGTGTATAAAGTAATTAAATATTTCCTATATGATTTGCTAAACCGTCAACTAATATATCTTGTGTTGTTTTTTTAAGTAAAAAAATTAGAAATGATAATAAGTATTGTCTGAAACATATAAATCCACATATTGAATTGATAATTAAAGTAAATGTTACATAAAATAAAATAAATTTGAATAATTAAATTAACAAAGTGGATCCATGGGATGCATTGTGAGGAAAAAATAGAAAACGATGATAATTAATAATTCATGGACTAATTAAGTGTGTGAATTATATGGTATTAAAAGAGAGAACTATCAGCTGGTGCCATTACAAAGTTGCAATGTTTTTATTAGCTTTCTAATGCACATGGAAAATTGAAATTTGTATCAAAACTGAAAGGGGAAAATGAAAATCATAATAAAGGCAACAAACTCACCTCCGGCTTTAGGTTGAAGACATGGCAACAGGTCTAGAGTCATGTATATATTGCCATCAACTAAAATTACCAAACCTACAAACATCAATTTCTACAAATCAAGCTGCCACGCAATTTAACAAACAATTTAAAGGCATAAATGTTTCAAAAATCAGTAAAACTATAAATAAATATTGAGTAGATACATAAAATAGCACTCACGACAGTAAAATCGGGTACATTTAAGATTGTAGCATAATTATGAAAGCAAAAGATATAAAAGTTTGAAAATTTAGAATTAGAACTTGCACTGGAAAATTTGATAATCATCAAACTTTCTATACAGGAGGATGAAAAACGCTAAATGCCATGTATCCCAAGCATAGTCGTGACGACCTACCCACTTGAAATTAACAATCATCAAACTCACAATGTAGGTTTAGCTCCTACTTTTATGTTTTAGTATATTGGTTATCAAAGTATACAAAATGATATTAATTAATGCAAAATACATTACTTTATCAGTATACTTCATTCTATCATAAAAATGCACAGTACAAAACCATTTTAAGAGCTAGCTATATCACATTACACCAACAAACAACAAATCAAATGTTAACACTGAAACAACAAAGTTTATAAATAAATTTTAGAACTAATCAAGAGCAACACAGGTAAATATGATTGATTTCACATGCATGGTTTGGACTATTTGGTGCTAAACCAAACAACATACTTTTAATTTGGTGCTTCACGGCTAGAAATACAATATGAGAATTGACAAATTCTATTTCAACCCACATAATTAGTTAGTAGCCCCCCATTTTATCAAAAAAATACGATGACCAAACTGCCCTTTTACTGTTATATTTTTTTTCCAGTTTTTTGAACATCTCGTAGTTGCATTACGTGGTTTTTTGGTGTACCTCGTAGTATGTCTACATGGTCCATGAATGAACCACGGAGATCATCTACGTGGTACTTTGATGAACCACGTAGGGCAACTACGAGGTATAGTGAAAAACCACGTAGTCCCCCTACGTGGAAGGGTTTTTTTAAAAAAAAACGTGGGGCTACTAACTAAATTTGTGGGTTTACTGATTATTTCATGATTTGGGGGGATACTACCTAAAATGGTGGGTTGAAATAGAATTTGCCTATGAGAATTAATCAACAGAACAAGCTTAACTCTCAGGCAAAACGTGGAAGAAAAGATCAGTGAATCAAGATTTGAGAAAGAGATTTTAGATCTTTAGTGTATAAATAGTCCAGATCCTTAGATCAAGCATGAAATCCCTAGAATCAAGTTATTTCAGTGTGCCATGAGTTAGTTGTAGCAGTGCCAAGCTCTTAATTAAGAAAGGAGATTGAGAAAATTTGGCCGGATTGACAGAAACCCTAAATTGCCATCTCTCCTTTTGGTTATGCTAGTAGGCGAGAAATAGGGTTACAAAGAAATGGGGAAGGAACATATATTAAGTGAGAACGGGAAGAAGGAAAGCCGAAAGAATATTTGAAATTAAAGAAGATGAAGAAGTAGGATGAGGGAGAAAAATGGCGGCCATTATTTTAGCGAATAAAAATATGGGTAGATTGAGAACGAGATTAAATGGCTAAAATAGCCATGTCTTGGATCAAATATTTGAAAGGGTAACTTAGTCGTTTCAAAAGCTTTAAATAAAGGTTTTCCTACTTTTTTGTGTGTTTGTATGTGTGTGTGTGTGTGTGTGTATATATATATATATATATATATATATACACACACATATATGTACAAAATCCGAAAGGGAATAGTTATTGCCTTTGTATGTCTAGGTTTTCCAGTGCAATATATCCTAGCCAATGGAAATAAACTATTCCTAGAAATTAAATACTCCAAGATATAAAGAAGTATAAAATAACTCAGTTTCATGTTGTAGCGAAGTCCAGATAATTTTGTAACAACTTTAAAGCATGACAAAAAGTGTCACATTTTATGTTTATATAAATTTCTATGGTTTGGGGTAAGCTAATAATCCCGCTTAAATATACCTATAGAAATATATGGTATTTTTGGAAAAATAACAAATGTTTTGTCTCTTTTTTGGCTATGTAGTGATTAGTTAATCTTCCCACTAATCAAATATATTTTGCTTATAAATTAAACTCGGATATTAAGCAAAAGAGGCTTATGTATCATCAGATACATAAGTTAAAATTTTATTTTGTGCCACTGGTAATTTTATATTGGTATAGGATGATCTTGTATTTGAATGATCGAAAGGGGATAGCTCTTGAGTAGATGACTATGGGCTATAAAATAAGAAGTAAAATCATTAGATAAATTAAAATTTGGTGTAAATGTAGGGGTCGTCTCACTCTCCCTTTAACACTCCCTCTATTTCTTTCTCTTAACCAAACCGAATGACGAGGAAATCATTTTCCCTGAGAAATCAACTTTTGTTTTACCTATTCTTTTCTTGTAGGTCTATAGAGCTTTGTAATAAGGTCTTAAACTGACAATGTGTAACATAAAGCTTCCAACTCTCTTCTTTCTCTTTGATAGCTTCTTTGGATATTCTCTTCCCCATTTTACTGTTTATGCATACAAGCTCAATGAAATCCAACACAATCTGATGATCGTTTAGTTTAGATAGACCATTATCTGCATTGTTATAGGGAAACTTCTGTACATCCTTAGGTATATGAAATTATTACCAAACAATGAGCTCCTTCCGAGATCGCCTTTTCGAAATGAGTTGCGATTTACATAATTTATCTTAGCTGAAGACTCGCTATTGGTCCCTATTGGCTTAAGTCCTTCCTTTGAACACTGAACGACGTTCATACCAACTCTAGATATGTTTATAATTTCAAATTCCCAAGATAGATAAGCCGACACCTCCGCCATCCACAAAGGAAGACTATTTTGTCCTCCTTTCATTTTCACCTCCATCCACTTCTCTATATTCTCATCACAATCTTCCTTACCCTCATCTTGCGTTGATTTAATCATGATATATAAGCAAAAAGGAGAAACAAAATAGAAGAAAAAGCAGAATGGGAAAAGAGAAGAAAGAAAAACTAAGGTTTGAGAAAACTCTAATATAAGGAGACAATTAGACCTGACCCGTCGGACCCGGACCCGACCCGTTGGGTCTTGGTTCTAGAGGAGTCGGGTTTTGGTGGGTCTAAATTACACATTTCAAATATCTCGAGCCGACCTGACCCAAGCTTCGGATCGAGTCGGGTCAGGTCGGTCTGGGTTCGGTTGGATAATAACACTAAAAATACATATAGTTCAATGTTTTTGGATCGGGTCTTTTGGGTCGGGTTGATATGTTCTTTATTACATTTTTCATCACTTAGACCCGATTCGAGACTCATCAGGTTCGGTTCAGGTCATTCCGGGTCAGTTCGAGTTTTCGGTTCTAATTTCCAGCCCTACTCTAATCTTTAGAGAAGTCACCGTTGAAAATGGACTATTACGATGAACTTAGTACGATTAAAGGTGATGCGGGATAACTTTTTATAAAACATAATATGAGATGCATAATAATAATAGGATTTATTATAAATGTAAAAAAAATCATCTTATACTAGCCAAATAGTTTTCGAAGTGGAGGTTTCTCTAAACTCGTAGTAATAATACTCTTAACCAAAATATTTACCTTTAATAAGTAATACTTTGCAAATGTAAAAAAACTACACTACTTCAGTATACCAGTTCCCATGGTAGCATTCTCAATCTAAATCCGACTTATTTCCTATTGTTAAGTAATTACTGTAATACACCTTATAATAACAAATAACTCTTTTAGCTATTCAGTCAACATATAGTAACAATAATTTTAACCTTAGTTAACTGGGTTCTCGATTTAAAATGGATGGTACATGTAATGCTTAATGATATAAACTTTTATCACTTAAACAATTGTCTGAATCATGTGAAAATAAGGGAAGAAAGCTGGTTGGTATAAATTCATCTTATAATAACCGAACACTTTTTTTAAAAGGAGGTTCCTCTGAACTCTTAACCAAGCCCATTGATGAAAACAATAGTTAGGTACCGTTTGATTTTAAAACTGCACAGTTCAAGTTCGCGTCCGCGTCAGACGCTTCTGACGCATCAATATGGGACCCAACCCATTTTTCCCTTCCAACCGAACAGTTCAAAAGGTAGCTTACGCATTTGACGCGGCCGATACATCTGACACCGCGGTCAACGCAAGCCAACATCTGTTTTTCCACCCTCTTTTATACATACCCATACAAATAAAACACATATAAATAATTAATAAATAATAATTTTATCTCTTCCAATTTACCTCTTTCATAAGAAAAACACAATCCTCGTTCGTAACAATTCCCCTTCAAATAATCCTTCAAAATACCCCGTTCTAATTTTCCCTTCCCGTTCAGAAACAAACTAATGTTGCGGCGTTGTCATACGAACAACAGGGAACAATATGCATATTATTCCTCTAAGAGAATCTCTAACAAGGTTACAGGTCATAACATTACGACCCGTAACATTCAGGGAGATATCTTTGATATCTCCCAACAGTCACGCGCCAATAAAATCAGCGTGTAATCTCACGAGTCGATTAAATTGGCTCGTGGATGTTATTATTTTGAAACATACTTATTTTTAAGGTCGATATACAATGTTTAAACGCACAGAAACAAGTTTTTATGATCAAAATGATTCAACTAATAATTTTCATAACGATAACACTAACAATAAAACACACAGATACGACTGGTTATTAAAGGTACAACAAGTAATGGTAGTAGATGCCAACTAAAACACCAAAGCAAACATAGATGCCAGCTACATGTTATACGTTCAATCTCAAGGGAGTCTCATTATGTTCAATCGCAACTTTTCAATATCATTTTGGAGATGTTTAATCTCTCGTTCGAGTTCGTTTGCATATGCTATTCCCCTTGGGTACAAAGGTTCGTCTGTCCATTCCATGTAATTGCATCCGTTTGGATAGGATGGACATTTCTGCATGCGTCGACCTATATTGTTGCCCTCTGCTCGAACCACAACTTCAACCGCATAACCGCAATAGCAACATATTGGATAAGAATCAACTCCCGGTTCAAACGGTGGTACTCGATAGAACTCTACTTCTTGTTGTGGTTGAGCGACCGCCTGTTCATACGATTGTTGAACATGTGGTACTTGAGCATCATGTGTAAGATTTACGTTCCCTTGTTCATGCAATGGTTCATCCTGGGGTCTTATTTGGTTTAGAAACTGGAATTTGTCTTCGAGCTCTTGAAGTCTTATATGTTCGTACGCTTGTTCATCAGAGTTTGTAGCTGATGGCCAAGAAGGCATTTTGAATGAGTGATAAAAGGAGAACGTAGTACAATTATGGGAACAAATTTGTTTGAGTGAGGAAAGAGTGAGTAATTTGATAGAAATATATAGCTACGTAGTACAAATAAATAAAAGAAACAATGATGTAACCAGTCACTATTACTACTGTGCTTTACATGCTGCCCGACACTGTTTCGCCTGACGTAAAAGTGTAGGGAATCTGCTTTTCGTACTGTCATGATGTGAAAGGTCACTAGTTCCACTTTGCTTTACAGCAATAATGGTCAAGTGGGTGAGTATGACCCTATTTTCTAACTCTTTTGTGTATTCAAATGTTTAATTTACATGGAGACGACCCTAGTTTTTAGCTCATTTGCATTCATAAATGTAAACAATACCTATTAACCTGCGTATAAACTTCGTTCAATATAAAAATAAATACAAGATACATGATACAGTGCAAGTTCGACCCAATATACAACTACGAAAAAGCACGACCTAACGTGGATTAGAATACATATACTTAAGACGTTGTACCATATAACTAAGATCCTAGTTTCGGGCCGAGCCGTTGAATCCATACAACATTTCAGCCTTTGCTGCAACAATGACCCTTTCCAAGCGACTTACCTCCGCTTGCATCTCTAGAGCGTACGTGACACCCCTCTCCGTTAGCGATGGGCCGATTCAAGAGAAAAAATAACAATGTTCCGACCCCTATCGGTTTAGTGCAGTAATGTACACTTTACACCCATAAAAGCGACGACCTGCGTTGCTCTGGCTTTTAGAAACAACCACATTACATTCCACTCTGTAGTAGCAAAGTACTGAACGACCCGTCATGCTAGAGCTTGACCTATCTGGGTTCTCCCGAGCAATTACTTCCCTTAATTGAGCAATGAGGGTTTTTTGAACAGGTCCAATACGTGCAACGACAACATTCGGTTGCGTGGCACTGAAGAGTTCGGACTCCACTTCTCCAGCTTCCAGTTGATCTTCCAATTGCGTTTCTGGCACAAACTCGACTGGTTCCTTATTTCTTTCATATTGATCGCACATTTCGACCATGGATTCATCATCGTATTCCCAAGCAGATATGTTGAACTACTTGAAAAGTGGTAGGTAGATAAAATGAATAATTTGACAAGCCTAAGACTTCGAAAGTGCTATCATTTAAAGGTGGATGACTGATATTTAGTAAAGGTTGACAAGTCGCCTGATTTCTTGCTTTGCTTTATTAAAGCAGTGGACAAGTCATCTTTAATCAGTACGACTTGTCAAGTCATGTTGTTTTTATTCGTTGGACAACCTATAACACGTTACCCAAGTGTTGCAGAGTGTAGTAACATCAACTGATCTAAGGCAGAGCCATAACAACTCAACTGTTGAGGACAGAGGGTAGTCCTGTCATATGTCTCTATCCTACTGCTCAACTAATGATGACAGAGCTCTACTGAAAAGCACCCCCTTGTTTAAATAGTTTATACTTCGTCCCCCAACCATACCTAAAATTTGTGCGTTCTAAATCAACCTCGACATTAAGTTGAGAAACTATTACTCTTTTTTCTTCTACGTGTTTACGTACTTCTTTGTGTACATAATATGTTTCTTGTTTCTGTGTAGCTTAAATGGACGATAGGGAAATCAGTGATGAACTTGTGGATAAAATGTTTGATGAGTATGAACGGAACAAGGAGGAGGAGAAAGAAGGTGGATTCGTTCCAGATACACAAGTAAAAGAAGCGGAAGAACTAGTTCAAAATGAAATTGTTTGTGGTACTCAACAAGTAGTTGAAGTTCAAAAACCAAAAGCACGTCCACGCAAAAACATAAGGAGACAAGTAGTTAACCACAATCGTCGCAACCAAAGTAATGCTAGCTCCAGTGCTACTACAACAGAATTATCTCCTAAGGACTTACTTATACTCGTGAAATCCCATATTAAAGTTGATAAAAGAGATTTGGTACTGATGCAAAATGGTGGAGGGCTAACCCATGAAGAATTTTGGTCCATGATAACAAGATTACATAACAACAATCGTACCTGCGCCACTACACGAACTTCAGGTGAAATTCATATGGCTCATCGGCGTTTTGTTAAAACTTGTGAACAATACCAAAAGATTATATAGACAGTTGAAGATGAATACATAACTAAAATGACTAGGGCAATTTTTGATTCTCGTTACCTTGCAGAGCATGACACTAATTTTGTTGGGTACGAAGCCTACAAACTGCGTTATAGTTGGCTAACCCGATATGGTGCTGAATAGGCTAATGGTTGTGTTTAGTGCTTGTTGAATCTTTCAGTTATTTGATGCTTCTATGTAAAAAATTTAGATTTCGTCTAATTTGATACTTTAGTTAAGTTATAAAACTATCAGCTTAGGGAAACAATAGCGATGTAGAAAAGCACACATTCCATTTATAAGAAAATCGCTACTACACCAGGGAATATAAAATTACTACAACAACATAATACAAGCAACTAGTAATACAAATAGTGGTGAGCAATCAACTTATAAGTGAGGAAACCATGACGTTATAATACGATGTTTCATCCTCATCCAAAATTCCTGCTCCAATTGAGGCATTCCGCCCAGATCTTTGTTCATGATAGCAATCTCGTTTTGATCTTTCTTATATGCATCTTGCTCTTTCTTGCGCGCTAATTCCTCTGCTAGAATTTGTAGCTTCTTCTCTTTCAGATCAACAATCCTTTTCATAACTTATGTTCTTTCCTTGGCTTCTACAAGTCTTTTTCAGCTCTACGACTGTGTTCTTCGTGGCGTGCGTTCACTTTTGCTTCAAGCTCAACCATTGTTTTGCCCCTTCTTTTCGCAGCTTTGACTCCCTCGGGTTTAAAATCTTCATCAATCGTGGCATTGAACTCATCGAGTTGGTTTTCCCCTTCACATTGAGAAATTTTGGCAGTTGACTCATTTGGACTGAAAGAATACCCTGATTTAGAAGTTTTTTCTTGCTTTTGCTAGCGGTTTGAACATCGCGGAGGCTTTTAGCAAGTCCTGAGTTCCATTTCGGTTGACCAGCAAGCAGATCGTAACAATGCATAAACTGATAATATTGTGGCGTTTTCGTCCCATTTTCTCTAGGAAAAAGCTTCTTGAACTTCTCGTTTGCCATTCGTTTCTGTTTAAAAAAGGGAATATGAATCATAAAAATACTCTGCCAAACACTAACGTAAGTAGTAAGAAAACATACCAGATTATCTTCCCCTCCCATGCCGCTTGGATTCACTATCTTTATTTTGTACACTTGTGACTCATAAAACTTGGTTTGATGGCTTATTTTGCCAAAATGATCTTGAATCGCCGATAACGTCCGTCCGCATTCTGGATGCTTCTCAACGAATGCGGTCTTAATTTTTTTCCAAAAGGTAGTGGCTGATTGGTCGTACCCCGTTGCCGGATCTTGTAAGAAATGATAATAGATGGTGCATAGATCGATGTCCTCTTGGTTTGCCCATGGCATGATTCCTTATCTGCTTGATTGAGTTCCCAAAAAATTGCTCGTGTTGCCTTGGGAAAACTAGCTTCCTTCCATCGTCAGATGTGAAAAATCTCCAAATGGTGACGCCATTACAGAGTCTGAGTTTGTTTAAATTAAAGAGATAGAATAGAATTGTGAATAGGTTGGGATGTAAAATGGGTGAATGGAACCAATTTATAATTGAAAATACAGTTGTTTGAAAATTTATGACAGTTTTATAGCCGTTGGTGGAATAAAACTTCTTGTTTTTTACTCAGTTGGTGTTTTAGACGTTGGAGATGAAAAGTCGCCACGTTAGACGCCGAAAAAATCGACGCATCGGGTCAATTCCTGATTCAGGATTGGCCCCGTAATATTTGTCTTAATATTAGGTAATGTAGTATCTCATGGAATCAAAATTAACCATATTTTACGAATTTATGACATAAATTGGATGCGGTTGGAGTTGCTCTAAGAGATCTGCCCTAAAAAGAAATTAAAGGGACCTCAAGAAAATATTTCTAAAGTTACTACAGCGGCTCCACGTTCTCTCTTTTCTGCTCCAACCCGTTGTTAGATAAAAACAGCGGGAGCGGGAGACATTAGGCGTATTTTGCGTGCCTTGGCTAGTTCGAGAACTGCCATATTTTTTCTTAAACCCACCAAATCATAGTTATGGCGGATCCAAAGGAAGAGCATCCGCTGATAGCTCCAGTTCCGAGTTCCGATACCAAATCGAACTCCGAAATCGATCTGGAAGCTGGCCCGAACGATCAAATTCAGTGCCGTATCTGCCTCGAATCCGACGGTAACGTATTCTCTTATTTATTGGTTGCTTAATTTTGTGGCTTGATTGGTTTTCTGAGGTTGATAGTTGATACTGTTTTGGATAATCATATTAATTTTAGAAGATTTTTTAGAGCTTAAAAGGGGTTGTAAACTAGCGCAATTTATGATAAAATTGGACGCTAAAATTTTTAACTTTGGTGAGGTACTATGAATATAAGAAGGCGTAGGATTTGTGGGCAAATTGCTTTTTGTTTCTCACCTGTTTCCGTGTTCGTATTTTTACAGCTTGTTATCTATTATATATATATGATACTGGTTATCGTTAAAATATATCAGGAAGGGATTTCATAGCTCCTTGTAAATGCAAAGGTACATCCAAGTTTGTACATCGTGAATGCCTTGATCACTGGAGGGCAGTAAAGGTAAATTCAAAAATTCTTAAGATGGAACATGTTTCTTTAGTTTATGTTTTTTATTTTCACTTATGCATTTGCTTGATTGAGAGTAGCTAGTCTGTTTATTATCGAGTTATCAGAGAGATTTGGAGGAGTTATCAAATTTGCCTGTACAAAATGATTTTTGATCTTAAGGGTCACCCTTTATTTTTTGTAAGATTGGAATTATGTGAAGATATGTAAGATTAGGATTTATGGCTGAACGCAACGACATATTCATTGTTAATTTTTTCTTAGAGCACGACCATATTTTACTTTTTCTTATACTGGTTTAAAGAAGATTTGATGAAGATTACTCTTAGTGGCTCTGCATTTCTCTTCGCAGTATTTCTATAAATTACCATACTCGTTTGGAAATATTTAGCTGAACAAGCTTTTGTTCACTTGGGTGTCACTGAAGTTGAAAGAAGTGTTTCATTTGGCAATGTTTTGTTAAATGTCCTTTGTTTCTCTCTCTCTCTCTCTCTCTCTCTCTCTCTCTCTCTCTATATATATATATATATATATATATATATATATATATATATATATATATATATATATATATATATATATATATATATATATATATATTTGAACATGGTTAAGTATTGTCAGCTTCAGGGCTTTTTTTTTTTCAAACTAATCGGGTATCTGAAAGTTTAACATTTTAATGTTTTGAAGTGAATATTCTGAAGAAGAAATGTGGTGTCTTTGGAAAGACTCTTGTCATGATCGGGAAAGGGCTAAACTCATGTAAAGAAGGGATTTTTTATTGGAAATTGTTGATTTTGCCCTTGATTTTTTTTTTTTAAATGAATATATTTTAAAAGTTGCTGAGCATACCAGACCAATAGCAATCCAAACTAATCCCACCCATTATTGCACAGCAGTTTAGTACTCACCTAAACGCAAGCACTAAAACTATAAGGCCGGAAACTAGGTAAGAAAATTTGCCTGAAACAAATCCAATAGCTCATTCAATTGAAAAATTAAAATCAACCACCTCCTTGAGTTCTGTTGTAATCTGATGAAACCCAGTCCCCAAAATTTTGGGATTTTGTAGTACGTCGTACCATTATCCTATTTTGTAAATTTCAAACCCTAGTTTTAGAAATCTATGTGGATTTCAATGATAGGTTGATTTATATTCTTTTGATCAACAGATCTTATTAATTTGATGTAGAATTCATAGATTTGAGTTGTTAGAATCTTTGATTTGATTTTAGACTTGTGTTTTTTAGGTTTTAATGGGTAAAAAAGAAAAAAGAAAGAAGAAGGGGGTAACCTAGATCAAATTCATTTATTGTCAGCTACTTTTGTGATCACAACAGAACTAGCCTATAACATGTTAAATCCCTATGTTAACAAGTAGTCTGTAAAATTCAGTGACTAATAACCTAAACTTGTATGAAGTTATAATAATATATAATATCAGCAAATAACTCAAATTGTAGAAATAAATAACATTGACATGCAACCAATGTAAAAATTGGAATCAAGATCTTTGAAAGTTTAGTTCTACATGAAGCTGTGACGATCAATAGAACATGAAAAAGCTTATTTATTTTAACATCTGTGCCATTTCAGAATGCTAACCACACTACATTTCTCTTAGCAGCATCGTAGAAAATATAAATGCTTGTTTGGTAGTATTTTTCCGAACAATCTTTTTTTCCACTTGGGTATCATTCAAAATGAAGAATTTCATTTGTGAATGCTTTGCTAAACGGCCTTTATGTTGTATGGAATTATATTTCCGAACTAATCGGGTATTTGAAAGTTTAAAATTTCAGTTCTTTTTTTAAATGCTCAGAAGTGTTATGGTGCCCTTAGCAAGAGTCTTGTCTTAATCAAAGGGATCACAGAAGGGGCTTTTTTGGTGTTTTATGAAGAGAAGTGTTTTTATATACTCTTCGTAAATAAATTTTGGCCCCCTTCAAAAAACATGTTTTATGAAAAACCATATTATTTTCAATGAATATAACGCTTACATTTATTTTACGAATATTTTTTGTCCATACTGCAAAATATTTGCAGTCTACACTGAATTTTTATTTTACAAACATTTGAAAATGCTTGCAGTCTACACTGCAAGCAAATCTTTGCAGATTACACTTCACATTTTTCTTAAAATAACGACGTGTGTTTCTTGAGGGGGATTTTTTTTTTTTTTTCCTTGTGAAAAATATTTTGGGTAGGTTGTTTGAATACAAGGGGGAATCCCAATTTCCATTGTTATAGATGCTATTGGAATAGAAAAGAATGAAGTCTCCACATAAAATGACAGCAATTACTTTTTGCCCTCTTCCCGTTCCTTTGGTTCTTATCGAATTTTCTTTCTATTTTTTGTAGGTCATTATCAGATTATACGTAATAAAAAAAGTTAGGCTAGATCCTTTGTTTTCTTGTTCTGCAATAATAAGAGGTTATTTGATGATTAACATGGTGTATCTAAAATTTATTGTAATACCTCCGTAACAATTTCAATTTTTGAAGTACCATTGCCTTAAAATCGTCACTCCTTAATCAGAAAAAATGAGTCATTTTAACAATCTCTTATTAAAGAAAGGGCTCTTAACTCATGAGGTAGGAAAATACTGTTGCAAAGCCAAAGGTTGTTAGTTTTACACTGAAATTTGATAAAATGATTATATTTCAATATTTTGCTGATTTTACACTTAAATTCGACAAAATGAATGTATTTCTAAAGTTGTTGAGCTGAGGGAAAAAAAGAAGAAGCCTGATTCAACATTGTATAGTTTATCTAAAAACAAACCATACCATTTTCTATTTCGAAACTTTCAAACCATGGATTTAAAATTTTAAAGATAATATCCATATCTTTACTATTGGTTGTAATACCTTTGATGTATCACTTTTTTGGTGTTATTGCTAACTACTAAAATTGTCTCTTTATAGATATTATCAAAACTTGATATCACTTAAAAATATGATCTACTAATTAAACTATCTTTAGAAATGTAAAACACTTCTCATCAAATGTTAATCACTTAAAAATAGAATATGACAATTAATTTTCCTTTAAAAATTGAAAATGCTCTTCTACCAATTGTACTTAATCTTATCGCTTAAAATATAATCTAACAAATAAATAAATAAAATAAAATAACAAAAGTTAGATGTTTTGCAATGTAGAGATAAAAATTCAAACCGGTTATGCTGCATGATCTCAACGTAAATTTTGGTTAAATATTTATGGAAATCATTTTGTCTTGAATGTGTTGAACACAAATATATATAGTTTATTTCAAAACAGTTTATGAAGAAGAGCTTGTCGTCATTACGGACAAAGCACATACGTAATGCTTGTGTTTAATGATAGTTATAATGTATCTGGTGTCACATGTTTTTGATGTAAACGCGAACTTACCGAAACGCCTTTTTAAATTCAACTTATATCTCATGTATATCTGAATATACTCTAATCTTAATTTACACTAAATCTTTTATGGACTATTACTGGGTCAATCTCTCTTATCTGTTAACTAAAGCTTCCCCTCCTTGAATTAAAACGCAAAATTTTCGTCTACCAAAACTGGATCAGTCGGTTTGTACCTAAAACCGCTCATGACTTAATTAAAATGCAGATTTTTCATTTGTTGAAATACTAATTTTTCATATGCTAAAGCCGAGTCCATCAATTACATCTTAATTAAATTTTAAATTTTATTTAATATCGTTGTGGAAAACAAATTCACCCATAAAACATGTTTCATCAGCACATGCGAATCGCATGTCGTAACGCTCATCTACATAGAAGTAGATTTTGACGATAGATTGTTGTACATTCATCTTTCTAGTTCATTTTCACGCAAATTCAAAAGCTATTTTTTCTAAGGTAATGGTTTTTGGTATTGATGTAGGAGCCGTTGACCGAAAATGGGAGGTGCAAGATTTCACCAATAGACGTCATTGGTTCGATATAAAAATTCACTGATTTATGTTGTTAGATTAAACTTTAGTTTTCTAGGGGTTAAATGGGTAAAGTATGTTTTCATAATGGGACTCCAATTGTAGATCACAAAGTTCAAACTGTAAATCTGTATGTGATTTACATCATAAATGGCATATTCAAAAGATTCATATCTAAGGTTGGAACATATTTTGAAAGTGATCATGATGTTTGAATTTCTGCATTTAAACATAAAATTCTTTTTTCCCTTTCTTGTTCCAGTTTTATTTTGTTTAGCAACTATTAGGACTGAGATTGTGGATCCAAATAATTATATTGAACATACTAGTATATGTATTGATTTTTTTTTCTCAATTGGGAGTGCAAACCGAATCACAAAAGGAGAGATTTGATTCAGTACAGTTTTTAAATAGTAAGATTTTAAGATTTCTAATTTCCAAGGGGTAAAGAATAAAGGAGGAAGAAGTGTTTTTTTTTTTTTTTTTAATAAAATGGGAAAAAACAGACGCTTTGGTTAGATTTTTTTTAAATTATTATTTTATGCTCAGGATTTTTGGGGTTGCAATAGAATTATGCCTATGACGTCTTAAATTCTGGTCTTAGTAAGTAGTCTGCCATATTCAATAACTAATAACATAAATCTGCTGTTTATATTAACTGCAATCGATGTACTAAGGTGTATTAGGATCCCTGAAAGCTCAGTTCTATTTGAAATTGTGACAATCTATATGAGAATTTTGTATTTTTCTAAATATGCTCTAGGAGAATCCGATGGACCGGTAAACTCCTGAGGGAATTAAGTTATGCATCTCTGCTTCAACTTGTGACACTTATAATCCTCGGGTTCTATTTTTTGAGGGAAGTGTTGTGCGAGGCAAGGCTCAAATTTGGGTCTGTTGTCACACCTGCGGACTATTCTATAGGAGAAACCATGAAAAAGCTAACTTTTTTTAACACCAATTAAGATGCCATTTTAATACTAGCGTGTACATACTCCAGGAAGGATTTGCATTTGCTCATTGTACAACATGCAAGGCTCCTTACTATTTGAGAGTTCATGGCCATGCAGATAGAAAATGGAGAACATTGAAGTTCAGATTTTTCGTGACCCGTGATATATTATGTATCTTTGGTGCTGTCCAACTTGTATGTCTGCTGTAGCATATTTTATTCTTCAGTTTTATTTCAATTATGTATCTTTTTCTGTACTGTGTATTTTAATACCCATGTATTTACTTCATAGGTTATTTCTCTCTTGTCCTATCTGGTTTATATGCTTGATCGTCATCAACAATTTGGTTTGAGACATGCTTGGGGATTCGATAGTGGCATAAGCTTTTACTACATATGCGGTAAACCTTTAACTATCATCACGGGCGCATGGTTTATATCAACATATTTATTATCAAGTGAAAGACAGTACCTTTTCTGCTATCAATGTTTAGATTAAATTTTTACCTGAGTCTTGAATAGGCTTATGTGTTATTCTTTTTTCTGCACAAGGACATTAATATGAGAATCCTAAAAGTGACTTTGTAATTTTTGGAATTGTGCATGAATATCCTATCACATCACTGAAGTAATTTTGTTTGGTGTAGGTTATAGGTTTTTTCCCTTATTTTTTTTCCTTCACATGTGTGTGTGTGTGTTTATATATATATATATATATATATATATATATATATATATATATATATATATAGCGCTGTGTGTGTATGTATATTTGTATAGAGCATGTAGATTTTAGTTATATTCCAATTTCTTTGTAGGGAGTTTGCAATTTCTTTGAAATTTTAGAGAATTAAGGTCATGCTTGTATACTGTGAAGAAGCACGCACCGAATTCCCAAATATATACTCTGGGTAAATCATGGGTTGAATAGTGACAGCTCTCTGTTGAGAAGTTCTAACATGTGAAGTTTGATCAAGTAAGCTACATACCGATTGGGTAACTTGTTGGGTTATAAGCTAGAGTAGTTATAATTGTTGGACTAACATCTTGAAGTTGTCTTTTAACACGTATACTATACGGCATATAGATGAACCATAGAGCGACTCTTATATCATTAGAGACCCTTTTTTCTGCTTTAAGCATGTCATTTTGAATAAGTTTTTGTGAGCTATGGTCCATTGATGCTGTTTATGACTATTATCGGTGGTAACTCAAAATAAAGTTGTATAAATTCGTTGCTTTCAGTTACCATTTGTTGTTTAATAGACATGATTTATCAATGCATAATTTCTTTTTCTGTATAATTAGAAATGAATTTGTCAAATTCATCTTTGTGGTGACACAAAGTTGTGTTTTGATGGCGGTTTCTTATTGAAAATGCAGGTGCACTTATGTTCTTCTCCTTATTAGGACTATCGGGGTGCTTCATAACTTGTTACGATAGAAGAGTACGCAATGATTTAGCACAGCCATGCAGAGAGCTATGCAACTGTTGCTGCCATGCAGGGTTATATACAAATTCACCCTATATATTTTTTCTTCCCATTTTTGTTTATCAACTTCAAACCCACTATAAGGTAGGTATCCTAACTCACTAATTTCCAGCACATGCAGAGAATGCCATCTTCCGGGTACGCTATGTATGTGGACTGACTGCACCACTTGCTTCGAAGGCTGTGCAGGCACTGCAGGAGAGTGTGGTTGTTTAGGAGGAGCTGGAGAAGCCGGCTTGCCTTTGCTGTTTATAATGGGATTGATTGTCCTTGGGTTATTTACTATCATTGGAATATTCTATAGTGTTCTTGTTGCTACCATGGTTGGGCAGAGGATTTGGCAGAGACATTACCATATACTTGCAAAACGGATGCTTACAAAAGTGAGTCTAATCATTCTCGCCATTTTTAAATCCCTGTTGTTTTTCCATCTTCGTCATGAAGTTCGAGCATTCGTAGGTAAAAGATACGTGAATGGTTGTTCTCTTACTACAGCGCAAAGGATTCGTAGGTCAACTTACGTCGATGACAATTATTATCTTTCTGTTGTAGGATAATTATCTACTGTGTTGTAGGATCGATGCATGTTTTTCCAGAAATTTATGAGCAAAGCGTCTGAGTTTAAATAAAGGTATTGCTATTTACTAAGTTTGAGATTTGGACTAAAACAGTGAGATTTCGAACGTCCCGTTTTGGTTTCAGTCAGGATCATAGCAAAATCAAACTGAAACTGCATAAGAAAAAAACTGTTGAACTTCGAAATTTAATTGAAAAAACTTAAAAAGAAGGGGGAAAAAAAATCAGTTTCAAATATATCAATATTCAAAATCTAAAATTTCAAATTTAAAACCATATCAAGTCACGAAATATATGTGAAGTGTAACTAAAAAAATTGAAGATAAAGTAATGAATAAATATTTACTAGTGTTATGAATATTTATAATAAATCAATATTGTTCGCTTATATCGTATTTTTTGGCTAAATATAAATTATATGGTTGATTTCAATAAAAAAAATCAAAAGAATGTGATTACATAAAAATAGACTATGATCTTGGAAACCGCACCCTGAACCAAAATTCCTAAAATTTACGAACAAAAATTCAAGAATTACAAAGATTAAAACCAATATCTCAAACCTTGTTGTTTGCACTTTTGTTTTACTTATAATTTACTCAATTTTGTCAACTAGAAAATGTGAAGGACTTGAAAAGGAGTTGACAAAAGAATGAGATAATAGTATGGTAATAGTTACAACTACAATTTTGAAAATATTGTTACCTTACTGTTTTTATTGACTAAATTAGGAATGCGTGCCTTTGCAATTATTAATATTGTCAGTCTATGTTGGTAATGTCGTTGTTTAAAGATGTTGTTAATATCATATTGCTCAAGCCCCGAAATGCGATATTTAAAAAATATCGAGGATTTATCGGATTATATCAGCGAAATTGCAGATGTGTTATATTGCTATTCTTGACTACAGAACGATCAAGTGGTGATATGTCGTATTCAAAATATGGAGATAATATTGGATAATGCTAGGAAAACGATGGATATGTTATTTAGAAGGAAACCAATGCAAGGAAAATTTGCAAGGCAGAATATTTACCTGTAATTCATTAAGTATTTAGGAAGAAAATCTGCATACTAAAAACAAACAACTCTTAAATTTGAACAAGCAGAGAGTAGATTTGGACGTATAAATGTCTAATTAAAAGCTTAATGATAAAAAATGAGGAGGAAACATAAATATTCAATAAGTGAAATAAATCACTCATCGTTTACTACAGTTAAATATGAAAATTTTATTTTGTCTATATTAATATTTTTCGTCAGTGCATACTAAGTAAGCAAATGATATTTCGCTATTTTTCTTCTGAAAAACTGAAGCATAATTTCAGATTTGAAACAACGATAAATTTCTTGAGACATCTCAATAGCAATATTTTGAACTAAAAACGTTCAAAGTTTGACAAAAGAAGTTTCGGCGAGCTTTCCTGAAATTAACATCATAACTGCCTGTATTCCAACAGTTGATTTACAAATAATATTTTTAACTGTTGCATTGGTAATGATGATAATTACTGTTTGTTAAATAAAAATATTGGAAGTTTGTTTTTTCTTCTTCACTGCGATGGTATTTGGATATGTATTTCACTGGTATTTGGATATACATTTCAGTGGGTCGTTTAATAAAAGAAACAGGTCCTAGAAAGAATGCAACTTGCGTCGTTTAAATGAATTTGCTAGATTAAATAGCATAAATGCTTTACCATTTAAAGCCATAAAGGTGCCGATGTTGTTCCGATTTTATTGGTATATGTATCAAGTGAGCTCAAAGTTCGACAGCTTATTGATAATGACATGGTAATGAAAATTTTGTTGTTATAATAATCTTAGGCGATGGTAACTAGTCAGTAGACTAAGGGGATATATGCACTCACAAAGAAGAAGTTAGTTTGAAAATGGGTTTTTTGTTTTCCATTTTCAATCCTCTGCTTTAAAATACATGGGAGAGGCGGGAGGGATAGAAAATGGTGGATTCGGAAAATGATTTTGACATCGAAGTTTTTTTTTTTTTTAATCTGCATTTTAGGAATGTCAACAACTAGCTCCCTCGTATGATTTTCCCCTTTTGGAATGACTTGGATTCTCTAACTTCTCCTCCTCTTCCACGTCATTTGACATGCATATTGGAAATGCAACACAAAATGCATTTTCTAGCCACGCTACCTTAGTATGTAGCTCAGAAAATGAGTTGAAATCTGTGTGATACAAAACATGGATATAGGGTGATTTATCGGTGTTGGGATAAATCTCGTGCATTGCTTTTTGTTTAGTGGAAAGTAGAGGCAGATACCACTTTCTAAAATTTACTTTTACATTCTTCCCTTCTAGAAACTATTTTATAAGTCTTTCCTTTTTGTAACACATCCGTTTTTACATCTCTCATTTGCAAAATCGAAAGCGATCGCAAGGACGGGTGTTGCATGTGGGTATGAGTTATAAAATAATGGTAACATGGATACATTTCAAGCTTAATAAATTTCTCAAATACCTCGTGATTTTTTTATTATTTTCTGTTTGGTGAGAAAATAGGGTTGTATTTTATGAAAGGAAATTTTGCCATAGAGGTTATGCCAACTTTTTCCCCCTTTATTCATTTATTTATTGTGAATTTGGTGGAGAACATGTCTTTAAGTTATAGTGCTCTTCGTAATTTATAATTGATTAGTAATAGTTAGGTAGAATGTCTAGATTTAAAATAATCTTGTCTTAAGCTTTGTAAGATATCATGTTTAATGATGCTGATGCTTTACTAATACAATGATAAAGAATAATTTTTGTCATGATCAGGAGTATGTTGTAGAAGATGTTGATAGTGAGATGACAGGCTCGGATTGGTGCCCACCGACCCTGCCGCCCGAGCATGTCAACCAGCTTAAGTCACTTGGACTTATATGATCTGAATTAAATTATACAGAGTGTATTTACAGCGTTGTCTTGCATAGTAGTGATGTGAGTGCTTATTATGCAATTTTTTTAAAGTGCACTTATTATATATGTATATGTGTTGTATTTTGTAAATGGTGATAATATATCAAATATCTCCTTTAATGAAATACCGAACGTTATTGTTCATTTAAGTGTAATATCATATCTTGTGTTTGTTGTTCTTGGATTTGAAATTCAATGATTTTGGGTAATGGAAAAGAAGAAAAAAAGGGAAAGGGGAAAAATGAAAAATAATTTCAGACCGACTTAAGGTGCGTTTGCGGTAAGCAGAACAGGCGGTATTTTGACAAGGAATTTAAACTGATCAATTAAGCGAACCCTTTAGTTAAGCGAAAAATGCATTTGTGGGTTTAAGTGGAAAATGCATTTGTAGGTTTAAGCAGATCATTTTATTTTTGTTTTTTAAATTTAATTAATTTATGTTTAAAATAGAATATCATTAAAGCAGAATAACATAATAAATCAAACAGTACCGGATGTAGAGGAGTTGTCATTTAACTGAAAAAATTAACCAAAAAAGCATGGAAAAATACATATTGTATACACGATGATGGAGAAAATTACGTGAAAATTAATTTGAATTGATCAGAAAAAAAAATTGATAGTAAAGAGAAAACGAATGAATTTGTTGAAGAAATGAAGGGGAAGGGAAATTCGGCCACCTTTACACTCCTGTAGTAAACGCAGGGACAGGCTAAACCAGTCAACTGAGACGACAAAATCTTTTCAGCAATTCTTTTTACCCGTGTCCTTTAGCTAGTTTGCTCGAGTTTGCCGTACTTTTGCCTTATGGAATCATGTTGTGAAGGCCAGGGCTTAAGTAGTAATTACTTGAGTCCTTTTGTTTTGCTTTTTTTTTTTTTTTTTTTTTTGGGTTTTTCATACTTACTAGTCAAAATATGCCAATTTCAAATTTGATTTCTCCCTTGAGTACAGGTGATACTAAAATGCCGCTTGTCCATATAATTCTTAAGTCGTAGTTGGCAATTTTTTAAAATTTGCCAACTGTGTTTTCTCCTAAGATTGAATGAATGACTTTTGAGTGGAGCTATTAATAGATACCCGAAAAATTCGAAATCTGTCTGCATTCGCATTCGAAAAACGGATAAATATCCGATATTTGGAAGAGCATATGCGGATGCAGATATAGACACATTCACATCCGAAAATTATCCGTTCGTTTTTTTTATGATTATAGTTTAAATTATGTGTATTTTAACATAATGAAATATACAAATTCATTAATTTTTAAAGTTGAAATTCTATTAAACGCACGCTAAAAGCTCAAAATTATATATTATCGTCATATTTATTTATTTTTAGCACTTTAGTAATCAATTGAGTTGAAAAAAAAAAAAACTTTATATTAAACTTAAAAAAATTCATTTATGTTTATTGATTTATAAACCGTTGGCGGAGCGAATAATTATCCAGTATCCATTCGTATTTGGGATACGGATATGATGCTACACTACACATTCGAAAACATTCATTGACGGTAATCTTTTTGAGATGTAAGGATGACTTTTGAGAAGTCATTATAGCTGAAATGTCGTACTTTTGTGATATTTGAAAAATCTCACCGTTGATTTATTGTCGTTAAACAAGACAACGACCTCTCCTTCCGTTCATTTTATTCGCTCACCAAATAAATAGTTAAATGAAAATTTTCTTCGAAAATTTCCACCTTATAATTTTTCTTTCGAGTTTTTGTTAATTTCTCCGTCAATTTGACGTATGGTTTGCTAAACATAAGTTGAAGGATGTGTATATGACAAAAATATTTTGAAAGTATTTTTCGCAGGAGATGGTAAATACACCCAGTGTGTGTGTTCGATATAACCGTTGGTCAACCCAATCTGCAGTTGAATTCTGTTGTTCATTGTTGCATAAAACTTTCAGTGTTTTTTTCTTCATGTACAAAATAACGTAGAATGCTATAAGATGCTGACTTCTGCATTCCAAAGGCACTACTTGAGGTAAGCAAAAATATTCAATTCTAAAAAATATAAACTACATAGCAACTTTTCATACAAAACAATGGTCAATTTTCTTCAAATAGTTCAAACGTTTTGTAACACGCCAAGAGCCCCTCATTTTAAAATCATTTCAAAGCTTATTATCTTTAAATTACCATTTTACACAAAATTTGCAATTTTAATCATAAATTTACATAAGCTACACTTTATAAAACCTTTCACTTATATTTTTTACATCCTTTAAAATACGAATGAATAAATATCTCAATTTGCTCATTTTCAATTTAATGCATCCAAAATTATGTCAAAACACACAAATACATTTGCACTACTTTAAATATTAATTCAACATAACATCAAAATAAATGTGTTTGTTGAAAATATATTTATTTATACTTGGCAATCTCTAAAACACACAAACAAATGTCATTAATTACTTATTTTACCATTTTGTAACGTCCCAAATTTACACTAAGGCATGAAATATGCCAAAACAGCAAACTTTCAGAATAGTTTCAAATGACCAAAGACCTTCGGTTGGTCTAAAATTTGATATGTACAAACTAAAAAAACCTGGATTTCAAATAAAAAAGGATTCAATGAATTTCGACATAGGGCTCCAAACTTGGACTTTGGACTGAATTTCAGCCTAAAAATACTTCATTTTGCAACTTTTAGCATTTTTTTCAATCAAATTATCATAACTAAACTTATATAGAAACTCACTTTCGATTGGTATCATCCATCATTATTAGTTCGTACACTCGTTCTCATGGTATGATAGTTCAAAAGTAGTTTATAATCAATTTCAATAAATAAAAAATAAAAACTTGTATCCTTAGATGCAATCATGGCCAGGATAATTAACAAAAATCCATAGCAACTCATGCATATTGAAAACTATCATCTTCTACCTAAGATCTTTAGAGTCAGGCATATAAATTGATATAATTATTTCATTAGCTACATAGATTGGAAAACCTTTAAATCTTAAAATATATCCTTTTCAAATATATCACATTGTTCATTGTATTATAAGTAGTTTATAAAAACAAATGCAATATTCCATTAACTCCACTTCGTCAGATTTATAAACTTTGCTTTTACAAAAATTCAAAGACGTTGCCATAAATTTTAAGTCGATCAAGTTGATCTTTGAACGATGTAAGAGCGTGATCTATGATATTAATGACGCATGGGCATCTAAAGAACTTTTTTGATGATTGGTTTTCTTTGTTACTAGTTTTAATATCCTTATCGGAATGTTTTTTCTATGGATAACTTCTTTATGCCTTGAATTTTGTTTCGGTATCATTATCTGCAACAAGGTAGTTTGCTTTTTTCACCAATGCTTCAAAACCATGTTGTTGACACGTATTCTAGTCGAAGCTGTCACACGTCAAAAACATCTTCATAAAACACAAAGCGATTTGAGCAAAGTCGTGGCGTAAACATAAAAGTGGCCCAAAACTCCTTTAGATGACTTCTTTTGGGCCCGAAAACATCATTTACAGTGCTCCGCACAGTAATTCTTGTAGCCTTCCGAGTTAGCTTCATGTACAACTTTTGTTTGGCCCAAACGACCTTACGATTTGAAAGTTACGTCCATTTTCGTGCAGAAGTTTGCATCACCCGGTACACGTTCGCATCACATCGCATCCTCCATACCGCATTGCATCACCCGCATCGCATCCTTTCTACCGCATCGCACCCTCTATACCGCATCCCATCAATTCGCATCACCCGTATCGTCTCGCAGCCCTCCACAGTTCGCATCCCTCAGGGATGCGAAGAGTTTTCGCATTCCTTGGATGCAAATGCATAGGCTGCATCCCTCGTGATGCGAAATTCGCCCCCAGGAGAGGTGCGAATTTTCCCAAAATTGTGGTGATGCGAGTTTTCGAAGGCCAAGATGTGAATTTTCTGATGCGACGAGGCTTGTGATGCGATTTTTCGCATCCGAACATGGTGTGATGCGATTTCTTCGTGAATGGGCATGTTGTGATGCATTTTCTGACAATGAGCCCCAAATCCTACTTACTCTTACCTAACCCACTCACATATAAATACCCCAAGGCTTGGCCTTTAAATGGACACCTTTCCTTTAGATTTTTGGACTTTTTGGAGCTCTCAAGCATCATTAATGGCTTCCATCTTCTTCCCAATGACCATTGGACATGACATTGACCACTAAAACGTTGTACAAACGTTTTCCATCAACTTTTGGACATCTATAACCATAATTACACTGTTTTTGGACTGATTTGGGCATCTTTGGATTTCTCGGACATTGAAGCTATTTTTTGGTCATAGTTGACCAAGTCAACACAGTTTTTACTCAACAAAGAAGAAGAAGGGCATTTTGGTTAAAGTTTAGAATTAAAAAAAAAATTATTGTTCTATTATAACGCTTTGAACTCGAATATTGTCCGAACTTGTACAACTTTACAATCAGCAACTATATGATGAATAATTACTATAAAGTGGACGTAGGCGTTAGTGTCGAGTCACTATGAAAAGTTGTGTTCTCCTGCATTACTTTACTTTACATTTGGATTATCGTGTTCACAATACACATACATTGAGGGTTGACATGTGCTGAATAAAGCGACAATTTCCCCCGTCAACACTTTGGCTCGCCAAGTAAGGGGAGCACAACTTTGACTTCTGCTTCAGATTAGATTCTCGAATTCGACTCGGGATTTCGTCTTTAGTTCCAGTCTTCAACTTCGACTTAGTCACTTGCTTTCATCATGGTTAAGTGTAAGAAGCTCGACGCTATTGCTGAAGCTCAAGGTATAAAAGAAGGAGGAAGTCAGGAACTTTCCTCTATTAGAGTTCCATCGAACTACATCACTATAGAAGACGTCGTTGGAATGATCAAGAACTTAGCTATGAATTTGAACGCTCGACTTAAGCGAGAGAAAAAAGCTTTCAATACATTTTTCGCCGGATCGAAGACAGGATAAGAAGTGCTTCTTGGAACGGTGTCAGTCCCACTACACTTGAGGGCACCCCTAATCCCGATATTGCTCCAGCCCATGATGCTTTGGTTGGTCAAGTTGCGAGCTCCGCTGTCGGTAATGTTGTTCAAGCGCCAGTGCGCGCAACTTTGAATGGTAGCGCTCCCATAGTAGCCATAGCTAGGATTGCACCCGATGTGGCTCCTCAGGTTGAAATTCAGCCGGATATTCTTCTCGTCAACCAATCGATTCCTAACATGGACTTCAACACTAGGGGCATCAGTGTCGCTTTGGATAATCTCAACCAGCTGCTTGCTTACGTCAATGTTTCTCAGATCGCGAATGTCATCCGTCTATTCACTCGAGGTAGTGCCTCTTCTTATGACTTGGATTGTATAATTCGCAGTCCGCTCTCCGTGGATATCTGGAACTCTCGTAACCCACCAGATTTCAAGTTACCGGTTCTGGAACCTTATAATGGTCGGAAGGATCCAACCGCCCCCTCATGATATACGTTCGATATATGGAAGTCCTCTCTGCTTCAGAAAATTTCATGGCAAAGTGCTTTTTGCTTTACTTAAGAGATATAGCTGCGATGTGGTTCAGGCAGCTAGAGGCAGACTCCATCACTTCTTGGAATGCTTTGATTACCAAGTTTGTGGAACATTTTAGGGTGAACATCGCTCGTCCGAAAAGCATTATGACTCTCAATGGCATCCAGCAGAAGTCCGACGAGACTCTATGGAAATTCTTGAAACACTTTAATGCTGCGGTGGCTTCAGTGGACATACCTGATCCGTCTATGGTTTTAATAGCCGCGGTATCTGGGATTTTGGATAAATCATACTTAAAAACTTATCTATATCGGGACCGACTGAGGGATCTTGGTGAGTTCTATTTTGAGGCTGAAAGATTCCTTTGAGAAGAGGATGCAAGGACTGACAAAAAGGTTCCCGATGTTAATGTTGTTAAGGGTGGGAAACCGTCTGACTCCGAAAAGGCTAAGGATTCTGTTGTTGTTGGTACACCTTCTTCGGGGAATGATTGTCCCTTGGAAAATGATCGTAACAAGTCCTGGGCCCAACCTAAGTTCTCGACTTACTTGGAACTCACTCGTACCCTCGAGGAGATTTGTCAAGAGGTTCATCTCGCTACTCCTTTCAGAAAGCCTCCCGCAAGGGAGTTGACTCAAAGAGAAAGATGAAGATTGCGTACGTGCTAATACAGTACACACGAATCGTGTAATATAGTGTATAACACACAGATATATAAAGATATTTGTAACAGCTATGAAAGAAAATATAAGATGATATAAATATCAGCTAATCACAGATATGTACAGTAAATGCAATAAAAATAGAAAAATCACACCAGAGATTTTTATACTAGTTCGGAGCACCATCCTACGTCTAGTCCCAGACTTCTATCTGGATTTTCACTAACAACCACCTCACTTCATCCGGAGGAACAGGTTTACAACACCCGAGCAGACGAACGGGATTTCACGCCTCTAACAACACCAAGGACTTCAACACGTGCCTCTTACAACACCGAGGACTTCAACTAAGATGAATATAATTGTTGTTGACAGTATGTGTTCTTGATAACACGTATTTGTCACTTGTAGTACACCCTTCCTATAACCTTATCCTCAAATAGAATATTTGTGTATATGAAGATTTGGAAGTGGATATCGTATTGAATCAAAAGAATATTATATATATTCTAGGATTCAAACGATATATTATTGAATATGAGCAATTGAGCGCTTGAGAATATAGAAATGAGATCAAGAAATTAGCGATAGTAATCAAGTCAAAAATCGTTAAATTCACTGAATGGAATGATGATGTTTATATAGAGAATAAATAGTTGTAACCCTTTGTGAAGAGTAACGAACAATATCCATGATTATTGGTGAAGAGAAGGAGATGCAACCCTTGATTGAAAGGAAGTGTCTTTTTGAAAGGTTAGTTTCTGAAAGAAAACGGTCGACAGGTCAAAAAGAACCGGTAGACAAGAATTTGAATATATATATATATATATACGTTATATTCATATGTACACGTTGATTGTGCATTCTGGGTAGAAACGGTCAACATGTCAAAATATGGGCGGTCGACCGGTTTTACCCAGGTTGCACAATCAATGTGTACATGTATATATATTCGTATATATATATCGATAATTTCGAGATGTGAGATTATTTGAGGATATATTTTAACATAAGCAACACCAAATAATCAACCTCTAATCTAGAGTACCATATGTAGTTCTTTGTACCTCTTCAAACCAATAAATATCTTCTTTTTGTCGATCACGGCTTATTTCTTTGTCAGAAAGCAAAACTCCATAAAATTCTTGACTCAACATTCTCCCCCTTTTTGATTGATGGCAACATAGTTCTGAATCTCCCCCTGTATATGATCTCCCCCCGAGATTGTGCCTGTATATGAACATGAACTATATATTCCTGCATAACACTGTTAGTACCAGTCTCTCCCCCTTTGTCATGGACAAAAAAGAGTAATAAGTGAAGATATAAATGATACTTTCAGAATATTTAAGCAACATAAACAAGTAACATAGATCATGCCAAGAATCTAAAAATAACGTTATACACAACCAAAAGTCTAATACGACTAACAACACGGCACCTTTTATATACAAGTGCCAAATCAAGTCTTAAAGCAAAAGATGGACATAGGTACGTAGCAAGAGAAAATTAGGAAGTGGACTAAGAAGACTCAGATTGTGACTCCGTCTCATCTTCCTCCTATTCCTCTTCCTCTTCAACAACTTGTGTTTTTCCGCGACCATGTCCATGACCATGTCCATGACTAGTTCCCGAGCTCATAGCCTCCTCCGATGATGTCCAATAAAAAGTAGGAGGAGCTAGATGTTTGTCAGGGTCTTGAGCTTGCATGGATGATGATGCACCACACGACATTGCTTCCCATAATGTTCTGAAGAAAGACCTAATCTTGTTTAAGCGTTTGTCGATTTTTGTATCCATACACTTAAGTCTTGCTTCGAGTAGAAATTGGTTGCGAGCAATAGTGTCTAGAGATTTCTTTGTCGAGGAAGACGATTCTAGAAGTTTGACTTCCTCAGGTCGTGGCCGGGATGATCGTTTTGAAGCTCTTTGATGTCCATGTTCTTGCCATTGCTCAAAAGGCATAATAGTGAAGTATGGATCGGGGAGTTTCATCCGTTTATTCGTTGCTTTGTTAAAAACTTTGGGCTTTGAAATAGGAGACTCGGGGGGTGCGATGTTAGAGTCGAGCAATAGGCGCATGATATATTCATTATAAAACAAATGTGGCCTAGTGCATTCGTTTACTCGTAAAATCTCATCAAAAATCATACCAATCCAATTTATATGAATATCCCCGTATGTTGCATATAATGCCATGAAGTTCTCTTTATAAACGGTATCAAAATTACCTAATCTTGGTAGTAGAGAGAGCATGAGAGTGTGATGAATAATCCTTGCAGTAGGTTGTAAACCTTTGGATTTTGTGCTATCCATATCGTCTTCAATGAATTCATGGCTAACACGATCACGAATATGGATATTGCAAAAGTTGTTTGAAAACTTTTCACCAGTAAAAGGAACTCCAAGAATGCTTGCCCTTCTAGAACACGAGATAAACACTTCCTTGCCACAGACTACAGACCAAAGACATTGTGCATGATTATCGGGCTTGTACTTCTCCAAATTCAAGTTAGCGTAGAATAATTTGATCATAATATGGTTTATTTCTACATTATTTTGATCAAAATCAATTAGGGATTCAATATTTGAATTCCTTACTAAGTTAAGAATGCGATATTTGGAGAAATCGGAGAACTTAATGAATGAACCCGGATGAATCGTGAAGTCTTTCATATCATTCCATCTTTTAACGGCAATCGAATCAACTAGCCACTTCTTGATTGAGAGATCAATTGGTTGAGGTTCAGAAGTTTAAGCTTTCTTTGATTTCTTCCGAGGAGGAGCCATTTGATTGATATTGTTGAAATTTTAAGAAACAATTTGAATTCTAGGGTTTTGGAGTTTTTGGAATAAGGAACATTTGGAGTAAAAGTGAAGAAGTGGATTGGAGAAATGATCGTATATGTTTATTTAAAAACAGGAAAACCCAACACCGGTCGGCCGTTTTTAATCAGAAGATAAAACAGTCGACTGGTTGAAATTTGGCTTGTCGAGTGGTTGATTTCTGGGCTGTTTTTCTTGGGTTTTTGCTCCATTTCTGATATTTAACGGTCCATATGACATACAAATTACTCAATATATATTAGTACATGAGTGATACAAAGAATATAACCGCGATATAAATCTAATGTGCAGTTGATGAATTGTGATCGGTAGAATATTCTTTGACGCCGTTAATTCGTGGTTTCCATGGTGACCAATTTTCTTTAGCTCCTTCATTCCTATTATAGTTTCTTTCCCATGAATTCGGGCTCCTAGAAGATGAAGACATGTTTTGAATGGCTCGTGTACGTCGTGTTTATTTGAGCCACAAAAGAACATTGCCATTCTTTCTAGAAGAGATAGTCGATCTGAGGTCAGCTTTTTGCTCATAATATATCTGCCTTTGAAGATCAATATGATGTTTCTGGTAATGGTGGATTTCGTCGATCTTTTCTTTGGTATGAGATGAGCAAAACAAAACTTTCTTTGACCGTTTTGGAGTCGGCATAATGCCGGGGGTACGATTGCTTTGGTGATATCCAAATTTGTGTTCGGGAGTTTTCGGAGAGTAATGATCTCTTGTCTCAGAACTAGTGATAGAGACATAGGAATATTGAGCACATTTGTCGCATATGTGTGCCATTGATTATAGCAGAAAACAGAAAATATGAACTATGTAGGATTTGAGATCAGCTTGGGAGAGATGAGAATTTATGCCAAGTTTATATAGGATTTTCTATATATATATATATATATATATATATAGCCTAAGATATATATATATATATATAGTTTAGGCCAAGAATTTCCAGAATTACTTTGCCATAGGAATTATCAAAAGCGCATAATCAATTTACTCAAATTAACAATAGCTAATATATGTTTGAGTAAATATAATTCAAATAAAAAAATAACTAATTGTTGAGTTCTTTTCTGGAGATAAGACCAAGCTCTCTTCGTAACCTTATGAAACTAGATTCAAGTAGAGGCTTAGTAAAAATGTCCGCTAGTTGTTTATCAGTTTGGACATACTCGAGACATATATTTCCCTTTTCAATATTGCCTCTTAGAAAATGATGACGGATATCAATGTGTTTGGTTCGAGAGTAGTTCACAAGATTTTTAGATAAATTTATAGCACTGGTGTTATCACAGTATATAATAGAATTTGATAAATGAATATCAAAATCTTGAAGTGTTTGTTGCATATATATTACTTGAGTACAAGCAAGAGCCGCAGATATATATTCAGCTTCACACGTTGATTGTGAAACACAATTCTGTTTCTTACTAAACCAAGAGACAAGTGATTTTCCAATAAAATGGCACGTACCACTTGTACTCTTTCTATCCGTTCGAAAGCCTCCGAAATCAGCATCGCCGTATGATACTAATTTGAATGGACATTCTTTTGGGTAGAAAAGACCGAAATCTTTGGTATTATTAAGATAACGAATTATACGTTTCGCTGCTCGTAGGTGTGATTCCTTTGGATCCGCTTGAAATTGTGCACATAGACAAACACTCATCATTATATCGAGACAACTAGCTGCGAGATAAAGAAGAGAACCAATCATGCTTCAATATAGTTTCTGATCAACACTCTTACCATTTTCATCTTTTTCAAGAAGTGTGGTTGTACTCATGGGAGTAGGTTTACCAGACGTGTTTTCTAGTCTGAAGCGTTTGATAAGTTTTCCGCAGTATTTTTGTTGATCGATAAAAATACTGTTTGGAAGTTGTTTGATTTGAAGTCCGAGAAAATATGTTAGTTCTCCCATATGAGACATTTCAAATTCTTTAGTCATAATATTTGCAAACTCTTTGTAGAGTTTATCGTTTGTTGAACCAAAGATGATGTCGTCTACATATATCTGGATAGCTAGAATATCTTTTCGAGAATGTTTGATAAACAAAGTTTGATCGACTTTGCCTATTTGAAATCCTGAATTAATAAGATAGCTACGTAGTCGTTCATACTAAGCACGGGGTGCTTGTTTTAGACCATACAAAGCTTTTTTAAGTTTATACACATAGTCAGGATATTTTTCATGTATGAACAAAGGGGGTTGTTCGACATATACATTCTTTTTGACAAATCCATTCAGGAATGCACTCTTGAAATCCATCTGATATATTCTAAAATTGTGGTGACAAGCAAACGATAATAAGATTCTAATAGCTTCTAGTCGAGCAACTGGCGCAAATGTTTCTTCATAATCAATACCTTCTTCCTAATTATATCCTTGTGCTACTAACCTGGTTTTATTTCTGGCGATATTACCTTGTACATCAGCCTTATTTTTATAAACCCATTTAGTACCAATAACCGATTGATCAATTGGTCTTGGAACAAGTTCCTAGACATCATTGTGCTCAAACTGATTTAGTTCTTCCTGCATGGCAATGATCCAGTAATCATCGGTAGCAGCCTCTTTTGGATTCTTAGGTTCGATATTTGAAAGAAACGCGACATGACCCATTTGATGGAGTTGACTTCTTGTTCTGACTTATGATGTTACTTCCCCGATTATATTTTGAGCCGGATGGTCTCTTAATATTCTTGGTGGAGATCGTAACTCACCTGTTTGAGGAATATTTTCAACAACTATTTCAGAGTCAGAATCAATATTTGTGATGTTTGATTATCAGTGACTATAGTTTCGCCATCATCTGATGTATTATGAAGGTGCTGATAGAATTCATCCAATGAGACATGAAGTGATTCTTCAATAGTTTTGGTTCGTTTATTAAATACACGATAGGCCTTGCTCCGTTCCGAATAACTGACAAATATACCTTCATCGGCCTTTGGATCGAATTTTCCGAGTTGGTCTTTCGTATTTAAGATAAAGCACTTAGAACCAAATACTTTGAAGTATGAGATATTAGGCTTTCTTTTGTTAAATAATTCATAAGGCGTATTCTTGGTGAGAGGTCGAATGGACACACGATTCAAAACATAGCATGCAGTTGCAACAGCTTCCGCCTAGAAATATTTTGGTAAAGTGGTTCCATTCAATAACGTTCTTGCACATTCTTGTGAGGTCCAGTTTTTCCGTTCTACAACTTCATTTTGTTGTGGAGTTCTGGGAAACGAAAAATTATGATATATACCTTTCTTTGTACAAAAATGTTCGAACTCATTATTTTCAAACTCTCCGCCATGACCACTTCTTATATTTTTTAACCTTAAGCCCTTTTGATTTCTGAATTCTTTTGACGAAAGATTTGAATTGTTCAAAAGTGTCACTTTTGTTTTTCAGGAAAATAGTCCAGGTGTAACGAGAGTAACCATCAACAATTACAAACACATATCGACTATGGTTTATTGACTGTACCTGAGTTGGTCCGAATAAATCCATATGCAGTAACTCAAGTGGTTGTAATGTTGATATGACTTTCTTGGATTTAAAACATGATTTGGTCAATTTTCCTAATTGACATGCATCACAAATGTTGTCAACCTTAAAGCTCAGTTTGGGTAAACCTCTAACTAGATCGTTTTTGGCCAGCTTGTCGATAATTCTGAAGTTTATATGACAGAAGCGTTTGTGTCATAACCATGGATCATTATCATGAACCATAAGACACATATCTAAACTATGATTAATATTCATATTCAGAATATATATGTTTCTGTCGCTATAACCTTCGAAAACTAAATTATGTTCTCTATCTAAAATACTACACTTATTATTTGAAAAGGAGATTGTAAATCCCTTATCGCATAACTGACTGATGCTAAGTAAATTGTGTTCCAGATTCCTAACTAGCATGGCTTTGGTAATAAGAGGTAAGTTAGATGTACCACAATTGCTCACATCGCCTTTGCCGATGGTATAACCTTTTGAATTATCTCCAAAAGTGACGCAGCCACCATTTTTCTCTTTTTGCCGATGGTATAAGCTCTTGATTTTCAGTAGTAAGAGCATCGTTTTTCTCTTTTTGAATTTTAGTTTCTTGACTCAAAAGAGATAATTGAGAGTCAATATTAGATGATGATTGAAGTTTTTCAAGTTTTTCTTCTAATATTTTCTTCTCGTCTTTTAACATATCTCGTTCAAACTCTGCTCTACTCAAATCAGCTTTGGCTTCTTTGAATTGTCGTTTCACATCTTTATATTTAACTATCAATTCAGCATTAATATCAAGTACTTCATCAAATGTAGGAATTTGCACCTCATCTTCTGCTGCCATGAAACAAACATTTGCTTGTTCATTTTCTGTATCACTTCCACTTTCCGATGAAGACGAGTCTAAATCATCCCATGTCATTGAGAATGCTCGTTTCCTTGATTTGTCCCTTTTGTATTTGAATTTTTTATTTTCTAACTTCTTCTTTTGCTTCGGACAATCCTTGTGCATGTGCCCCTTTTTCAGGCATTTGAAACATTTTATAGTTGATGATGATGGTTTAATTGATCCAGTTTTCGTTTTGTTATAACGACTGGCTTTTCGTTGTTTCAGGAATTTTTTGAAACCTTTTGCAATGAACGCCATATCTTCATCTTTTTCAGCATGGAATGCCACAATTTTCTTTTCTTCTTTTTGTTCCTTTCTAGCCCTTAATTTTGCTTCATAGGACATTAGATTCCCTATCAATTCATCTGGCTTCATGAAAAAAGGTCATTAGCTTCTTTAATTGTTAATACTTTTCCTTTCCATTCCCTAGTCATAGAATGTAGGACTGTTGAAACAACATCAAAATCAGAATATTTTTTTCCTAATCCGATAAGAGCATGGTGAATAGTTTGAAACCGTGAATACATATCATTGATTGTCTCATTTGGCTTCATCTTGAAATTTTGAAAATGACTTTTCTGCATGGCTATTTTGGCTTGTTTTACCTTGTTAGTACCTTCATGAGTGGTTTTCAGCATTTGCCAAATTTGATATGTGGTGTTACCTTCATGATGGTTTTCAGCATTTGCCAAATCTGAATAATCAGTTGTTGGATTCACTATTTCTTTTTGGGTAGCATTCCAGGCATCATAGCTATTCGATTGCATAAAGAATGACATACGTGTTGCCCAATAGCTATAGTTGATACCATTGAAGAATGGAGGTCTTTGCGTCAATTGACTTCAGTGTAAGTGGTGTTTGGAGTGATAGTGCTGGTACATGCGTTATTTGCCATATTACTAGAATATATCAAATAACTGTATTACGGTTATGTAACGACCGTGCTCTGATACCAAATGAAGATTGCGTACGTGCTAACACAGTACACACGGATCGTGTAATATGGTGTATAACACACAAATATATAAAGATATTTGTAACAACTATGAAAGAAAATATAAGATGATATAAATATCAGCTAATCATAGATATGTACAGTAAATGCAGTAAAAATAGAAAAATCACATCAGAGATTTTTATACTGATTCAGAGCACCGTTCTACGTCCAATCCCAGACTTCTATCTGGATTTTCACTAACAACCACCTCACTTCACCCGGAGGAACAGGTTTACAACACCCGAGTAGACGAACGGGATTTCGCGCCTCTAACGACACCAGGACTTCAACACGTGCCTCTTACAACACCGAGGACTTCAACTAAGATGAATATAATTGTTGTCGATAGTATGTGTTCTTGATAACACGGATTTGTCACTTGTAGTACACCCTTCCTATAATCTTATCCTCAAATAGAATATTTGTGTATATGAAGATTTGGAAGTGGATATCGTATTGAATCAAAAGAATATTATATAGATTCTAGGATTCAAACGATATATTATTGAATATGAGCAATTGAGCGCTTGAGAATATAGAAATGAGATCAAGAAATTAGAGATAGTAATCAAGTCAAAAATCGTTAAATTCATTGAATGGAATGATGATGTTTATATAGAGAATAAATAGTTGTAACCCTTTGTGAAGAGTAACAAACAATAGCCATGATTATTAGTGAAGAGAAGGAGATGCAACCCTTGATTGAAAGGAAGTGTCTTTTTGAAAGGTTAGTTTCTGAAAGAAAACGGTCGACAGGTCAAAAAGAATCGGTAGATAGGAATTTGAATATATATATATATATATATACACGTTATATTCATATGTACACTGATCGACACTAGTCTATGAATTAGAAAAGCGCGACATTTAAATTAAATTCTGCAAGCATACAGGTGTGTAGCATACATGTCGAACACGGGGAGGTGAATTAAATCAATTATTTATCTAATCTCTTGGGCGAGTTAGACAAAGCTTAGAGGTTGATTTTTTTCGCAAAGCAAAATAAAAACTGAAACTACGAATAAAAGATGCAATTAAATTCACTACAGATTCGAATCTAATCGGATCTGTAATAAATTCAATGATTAAAATAAAATAGAACACTGGAAATAAAATTGCAGAAAGGAAATCAACAACTGAAAATAAAAACTAGGATTACCGTTGAATCTAATCAGACGGTCAATCACTAGTAAGAAAAATAGAAGCAATAGCAAATTGTGTTCTAGCAAATCTAATTGACTAGACAACACAATTTGCCACGAAAATAAAATGCAAAAACTAAAGAAAAGAAAGCTTTATTAAAACTAAAAGAGAGTACAGAAGAATGAATGATTTTCACAATGGTTACAATCACATATTTATAGATGAGAATGGGAAAACCCTAATTAGGTCTATGAATAAATGGGCCTCCTCATGCATGAATATCTCTTGCCTTCCTTGACTCAGCTTGATTGGAGAAAATCTGGGCATATCATGGTAAATATTTTCCATATCTCTCAATTCTCTCATGTGGCTAATTGATTGATAAAGATTGCATATAATTAATTCTTCCAAACAAGGATGCTTATTAGACTCTAAAGGCAACAAAAGATAAAATCTTCCCAATGGATCTTTTCTTGGCAGCAATTCAATCAGAAATTCTTCTAATTGAAATTGAATGATTTGCATTTAATTCCATGATAAGAATATGGCAATTGCTGAAAGGCTAATTGGTGCATATCATAAATACATACATATGAATATGTGTATGTATATATATAACATAACACTAATCCAAATATTCCTCAAAGCAAAGGGGCCAGTGTGAACGCGTTTTGTTTCTTTGGCAAAAAGTGAGCCTGATGGGGTTCGAACTCAGGTCTCTCAGCACCAATTCCTATGCCTTTACCAGTGAGCTACTACTTCGTTTGCAATTGAAATGAATTCGATGTGAGGAAGTAGCTCTTTCTTGTAGTTGGCCTTTGATTTGAATTGAAGGAGGCAACGCTTGAAATTTGTGAAAACACATAAAAAATACCCAAAATATCATTTATTTATTTACAAAAGATAAAGCATAAGAGTCATAAAATAAACACTTTTCAATGTCAATCAAATACCCCCACACTTATCTTTTACTCGTCCTCGAGTAAAACAAAAAATGAAAAACTAAACTAGATAGGTCACACTTCCGTAGGAAACACGATTGCATTGAGCGTATGCAACTAGCCGTTAAACCTCTAGGTGTCCCTAGTAGGACGAGTGGTGTCTCGTGAGGGTTTTCAGCGGATACTACCCACAAAATCCAAATGCAGTATGCTATGATTCTAATGAAACTACATGAATGCAATGGACATATGCAAAAATAAAAATGAAAAATGACAACACGACTTATTTCAGGAAAGTGGTACAACAAATTAAGTTAACAATTTCTAATCAGTTGATTGTACTTTAAATACCTCAACTTGTCACAAATTTTCAATATAAATCAAGTTTTCAAATGTTAAATTCCAGTTTGGCCAGTTAGTTCGGTTGATAACATAGTGAAGCCATGAAATAAATTCTTAGTTTGCTTGGCACAGTTTGCAAAGTGGTATTCTAATTTTCTCATGTATGGCTAGTCAAATCAATAAGGTCAAGAAGTGTTTGGGTATCATCGCTTATTCTTTATTCTATAAAATTTTAAGATTTATGATTAAGTATATACACCTAACTAAAAAAGACCAAGGTTTACCACCCATGCACTGCCTCGCGGACTAACGGAGAGTAGGTAAAGAGCTTGGCGGATTGTGCAGGCCGACTTTGACTTTGTCAACAACGTGTCGGTAATCCTTAGGTGTCCAATCTCATAAAATGAGACCAAGATATTCCAACTTTGACTTTGTCAACAACGTGTCGGATAGAGCTTGGCGGGTTTGCACACCAACGCTCGATATACAAGCAATGTTGGATACCCTTGGAATACTATTATTATTATTATTATCGAAAATATAAGCACAAAAGAGAGTTACGCGAATTCAACTTAACACAACTTAGTTTTAAAGATTTGAAAAGCCAATATTAGTATTTTAAGTCCTCCACTTATTTAAACAAAGTCTACAATATAGAATAGATTTCATGGCCATCACCTAAGAATCTCCCTATGTACCGGTTACACTATTATCCCTCAAAATTAAACTTTTCATTATATTTCCTATTCGATCTAAGTTGAGAGAGAAAAATACTATCAACTGGCTAAAAATTGTAAACTTATTTTGCTGTATCAATTGAAAATGAGTCGTATTTCAAAAAAAAAAAATGGCATGTTACTACAGTCTAAAATGCATGATGGTCCTACGCGAAAAGAAAGAAAGAAAAATTAAAGAAAAATCAAAAGAATGCAATGCAGACTCCCCCCCACACTTGATTGAGACAGTGTCCCAACTGTCTAAGGCAGAAGAAAAAAAAATGAAAAAGAAAAATAAAAGAAAAAGAACGTGTACCACCTGATTTCATGGTGGATGATCATGCAGATCGATAGAGTCATCTTCGTCATATTGCTCGAATTCCAAAAATGGTTTCAGTCGTTGACCGTTTACTTTGAAGACTTTTCCATCCCTAGGATTTTCAATTTCAACCGCTCCATGTGGGTATACTGTTTTCACGACATAAGGTCCAGTCCATCGAGATCTGAGTTTCCCTGGAAACAAGTGAAGTCTAGAGTCGTATAAAAGAACTTTTTGACCTATGTTGAATTCCTTACGAAGTATGTTTTTGTCATGTTGGGCTTTGGTTCTTTCTTTGTAGATTTTTGCATTTTCATACGCCTCATTTCTTAATTCCTCTAATTCAGAAATTTGTAACTTCCTGTGTGAGCCGGCTTTCTCTAAGTCAAAATTCAAAAATTTGATGGCCCAAAGAGCGCGATGCTCTAATTCAAGAGGTAAGTGACAGGCCTTTCCAAAGACTAATCGATATGGTGACATCCCTAGATTGGTTTTATAAGCAGTGCGAAAAGCCCAAAGTGCATCAATCAGTTTTACGGACCAATCCTTTCTATTGGAATTCACGGTTTTCTCAAGAATTTGTTTGATTTGTCTATTGGAGACTTCTACTTGCCCACTAGTTTGTGGGTGGTAGGGGGTCGACAGCTTATGTGTGATTGAGTATTTCTTGAGTAAGGACTCAAAAGCACGATTACAGAAATGAGTGCCATTATCGCTAATGATAGCTCGAGGTGTACCAAAGCGTGAAAAGATATTTTCTTTGAGGAATTTGACAACAACCTTGTTGTCGTTGGTTCTGGTTGGAATGGCTTCAACCCATTTTGAGACATAATCTACCGCAAGTAAGATGTAAAGATTCCCAAATGAATTAGGGAATGGTCCCATGAAATCGATGCCCCAAACATCGAATAACTCAATCACTAAAATGGGGTTGAGAGGCATCATGTTTCGCTTAGAGATTCGAGCCGTTCTTTGACATCGCTCACATTTAGAGCAAAATTCGAAAGCGTCACGGAAGAGTGTGGGCCAATAAAAAACGCTTTGCAAAACTTTTGCAGCATGGTCAGTGTAAACTATGACTTTGGATCCTATGAGATATGGTCTGAATTTCTCAAGAGTGAAGACAACTGCCAAAAATTCCTTTTCAGTAGTTGAGTAATTCAATTGGGCCTCGTTTAAGGTTTTGCTAGCGTAGTAAATGACTCGAGGGAGTTTATCAATTCGCTGACCCAAGATGGCTCCAATTGCAAAGTCAGCAGCGTCGCACATAAGTTCAAAGGGTTGAGTCCAATCAGGAGGTTGAATGATGGGAGTTGTGGTCAAGAGTGATTTAAGAGTTTCAAAAGATGTTCTGCAATCATTGGAAAATTCAAACTTTACGTCTTTGGCAAGTAAATTCGAGAGAGGTTTTGAAATTTTTAAGAAATCCTTAATGAATCTTCTATAGAATCCTGCATGGCCAAGAAATGAACGAACATCTTTGACGGACTTAGGAGGAGGTAAATTAGCAATCAAATCGATTTTGGATTTATCGACTTCTAGGCCATCTTTGGAGACGACATGACCTAGAACTATCCCCCTTTTTACCATAAAGTGGCATTTCTCCCAATTAAGCACGAGTGATTTCTCCTTACAACGCTTAAGGACGAGTTCTAAATGAGTGAGACATTGGGAAAAAGATGATCCATATGTTGAAAAATCGTCCATGAATATTTCCAAGAATTCTTCTACCATATCAGAGAAAATACTCATCATACACCTTTGGAAGGTCGCAGGGGCATTACAAAGACCAAAAGGCATGCGACGATAAGCAAATGTTCCAAAGGGACAAGTAAAGGTGGTCTTATGTTGATCTTCTAATGCAACAGGAATTTGGTTATAGCCAGAGTATCCATCGAGAAAACAGTAGTACTCATGTCCCGCTAAGCGTTCGAGCATTTGGTCAATAAAAGGCAAGGGAAAATGGTCTTTTCGTGTCGCTGAGTTAAGCTTTCGATAGTCGATGCACACACGCCATTTGGTTTTGATTTTTGTTGGGATGAGTTCATTACTGTCGTTTTTGATCACTGTGACTCCCGACTTCTTTGGTACAACTTGTACCGGACTCACCCAAGTACTATCAGAGATGGGATAGATGATGTTATTGTCTAGACATTTGATTATCTCCTCCTTGACCACTTCTCTCATGTTTGGGTTTAATCGCCTTTGAACCTCACGGGTGGGTTTAGCTTCATCAACTAAATGTATGCGATGTTCCACAATTGATGGGCTAATTCCTTTTATATCGCTGATTTCCCACCCCAAGGCGTCTTTATTTTCCCGCAAGATATCCAAAAGTTTTTCTTCTTGGTCCTCAATAAGATCGGAAGCCAAGATTACGGGAAAAGTTTTTGAAGAATCTAGGTAGGCATACTTAAGGTCTGGAGGCAAGGGTTTGAGGTCTAGCTTAGGAAGTTCTTGTGTAACAACATTGGTCAAAATTCCTTGGTTAGATTCAGGTGACGAAGTGTCGGAGTCAAGAATTTTGTTTAGTTCAGAAATGTATTCGAGTTCGTCGAAATCGGAGTTGAAATGATCAAGACACATTTTCAAGGCTTCAGAAGTGTCACTAGAGGTTTCATCAACTGTGGTTTGAATCATGTCAATTTCATCGCTCTCAAAATCCCTAGGTTGCTTGTTAAGATTAAAGATGTTTAGCTCAATGGTTAGGTGCCCGAAGGAAAGTCGAAGCTGACCATTCCTACAATTGATGACAGCATTAGAGGTTGCTAAGAAAGGGCGTCCTAAGATCTGTAACACCCCACTCCCGCTTCGGATCACTCACTAAGGGAATGCCATAGCATCGGTGGAGTATTTTAGTGAATATAGAACAGAAAAATTACAACAAGACAGATATAAATAGTACTTGAAATTTTAAAACATCATCTCATAACAGCGGAAGTAAAACATGTCTGGTTACATCATAAAACCACAATAAAGGTCAAGTACAATATCCATCAAAATAAAGAAGTACATAATCCCACTCTCATACAATAGCCAAACAAAAGAAAAGATAACTGGATAACTGGAGCTTTACATCTATCCAAGCTCCTAAAGACTGGAACAGCAATCCGATCAAGCTCCACTACTGCTAGGATCCACCGTAGGACCTGAGGGTTGGGAAAAAGATAAAAACAACAGGGTCAGACATAAGTCTGAGCGAGTCCTATAACTTTAACAATACAATCGTTAAAGTAACCAGAGAAGACATAAACTGATATACGGTAACATATAGGGATGAATGGCTACCCTAAGCAGTCAACTAAACGAAGATAAAGGATAAAGACGCATCTACCCTCCCTAAGGTAAATTACTAAACTGCACCACACCAGTCGTTCCTAACTTAAAGGTTGATCCCACCCAAGGACTTATAAAATTTACTAATTAGTACCTGCGTACCCCTAGGTGACCAAGTAGGCGCCACGGGGCCCTACAATCCACTAGGTGTACACACTACTTCCCATTCGATCGGCTCCCTAACGTAGATACCCGTGCTGGCCCCACCGTGGGATGTATCATTCCCCAATGTGGCAACCTGATGGAACTAAAGGTGCACGGCTTATATCTACTCGATGCAACAACGGCTTACCTACCAGCCCGGGCCCACTCACGCATATGAAGCCCGTTGGACTTGCGTTGCCACCGCTAACCCGTTTTGGCCTCTTATAATCAAGCCCAATATGCGTGTCCCGTCACTCGACATGGGTCGAGCCCACAAAGATACGTTTGGGATATTGGTTGAAATGGGCCCCCACAAGCTACCCACTTAAGCTTGTCAAATATCTAGTGTATCCCACTTAACCCTTTAATCATGTTTAATTACATGTTTCTCTTGGTTAAGTATTCTAATCGTATTTTCTATTGCCACCCAAGGCAACCCACTTAAGATTCCACATGCCACCCAAGGCACCCACTTAACCCCTCATGTCCCACTACATGCTATAATGGTTAAGTGTTTCTTAATTAATTAAGACCGTGATCTCCCGTAAAGACCTCCCACATTAGACTGACTGTTATGACCGCCTGGTTAAGCCGGTAGAATCCGGGCAGTCTTACGTCATAACAGAGTCTAACCTCGTGTCTTTACCTTAATCACGTATTTAATTTATGGCCAAGACCTCTCACATTGGGCTGACATTTGTAGCAACTGGTTAAGCCGGTCGGGTCCGGGCAGTTTTACACTACAAATGAGTCCAACCTCGTGTCTTAGTCGATTAATTACACCTAATTAATCACCCCCATATTAATTATCCCTAATTAATGTCAAGCTTTTCATAACATGGGTAGACCTAACTTAATAGGTAAATTCCCATGGGGTAGACCTAACTCAATAGGTAAATTCCCAACACATAGTATGGGTACACCTAACCAAATAGGCAAATTCCCATACTATGTTTATTTATTTTGTGTTATGCATAATTATATTAATTTCACACAATCTTATTAACTTATGCATTTAATTACCCCATCGTTCCCACGTAATTTCGTTCATGATATAACACATATAAAAGGTGTCAACTTGCATATGAATGAACATGTTTCAAAGGTGCCATCTTGCATATTAACAAACACATAACTTGCATATGAACTTGCATAACATGTCACATAACTTGCATATAATATGTCACATAACTTACATATTCATTTTGCATAACAAACTTGCATATTAGCTTATAGACTTGCATAATGTGTCATCATGAACTTGCATATTAATAAACATGTAACTTGCATATTTACATACATGTAACTCGCATATTAACAAACATGTAACTTGCATATAAAGAAACATGTAACTTGCATATTTACATACATGTAACTTGCATATTAACAAACATGTAACTTGCATATTAACAAACATGTAACTTGCATATTTACATACATGTAACTTGCATATTAACAAACATGTAACTTGCATATTAACAAACATGTAACTTGCATAGCATATTACCATGAACTTGCATAACATGCATATGATTACATAGCCCACAACTTGCATATTTAGCATCATGCAAACATAACATACATCATATTAAACTTGCATAAGCTTACATACTCAACATGCATAAACATAAGATTAATGCTAACATCATATCATATGATTCAAAGCTCATTAACCCACATACAAAACCATAAATCTCATCACATCTCATCTAATTAGTTTACCAAAAGATCATCAAAGTGATAGAAACTCACAACTAGCAACTTTGAACACCAAATGAAGAAGATTAAGATGCTAAGAAGGGATTAGAAGTTGATTAGAGAGTGATTAGTATGCAACCCTCTTCATAAAATTAGTGGAGGCCATGAGAGCTAGCATTTTGCCATAGTTTAGTCACTAGGTTTAATTATGAATGAATTAGGGTAGGTTAGGGTCTTATTTATAGATTAGGCAAGTGTTTTAGGCCATAGGATTAACCCTAGATTCAATCCAAGCCATCAAAGCATGTCTTGGGGAAGAAGTCAAGTGTAGGAACCATCTAGGGCCTTTAGATTAAAGATGGGCCATGAGAACCATTCAAATGCAAAATCTGCACTTGAGCGAATCGGCCCACGGGTTGACAGCCAAACACCCTGGATTAACCCCTAGTCGACCCAGCGGGCTCGGGTCGACTTCAAAAATCGGTCGGTTCGGTTATTCCCCTCTCCCAATTCGCTGTTTTGAGCATTTTTGCATATTTATTTATTAAATTTTCAATTATATATATATATATATATATATATCAATATATATATATATATATATCTACACAACCCATTTCACTTAATTAAGTATACTTTAATTTGGGAATTTTCGTGAAACTTCGCGAGGCCATATCTTGGTCATACGGACTCCGATTTTCGAAAACTCGGACTCTATTTCGCGTATTTTTCCGAGACGAACGCAATGGCATAGCCCGTTTCCCTTGATTCCCATTTTAGAATTAAATTCTGCCTCGATTTATGTTATTACAGGTTATTGAAAATACGGGTTGTTACATTCTCCCCTCCTTAAAGGATTTCGTCCCCGAAATCTTCAAGTTAGGAAGAACGTATCCTACCATCCAATCATCCATCTACTCAAAGCATCATCCACGAGCAATCATTGTCCTTACAAGATTCTAAATGCTGGATGGATATATGCAAAAGTGTGTGTATATGTACTTACCTAATGCAAAAATCAGGCGGTTACTGATACAGTAAACCTCCTTAATGCAAACCATGATAGTGCCATGCATCCAATATGTATGCGAAACCCTATTGACACATACAAATTTCTACATGCGTGCACAACCATACACAAAAATGCATCATCCATATGATAACACAGCCATGATACATCCATCAATCTAACTACCACATCCATTTATGCAATATGCAACATGAAGTGACTGAGCCGATCTAGTGCCTAATGTGTGTGTATATGCATCCACGAGCAACCACTAGCAAACAATTGCATCCATATGCATCCATCAACCATAACATGTTTCAAACACATGTTTCAACCATAGGTTTTACCCTATCTAAAGGTCATAGGTATTAGCGAGAGGATATACTAAAGATAAGATAAGTACTAGACAAGCAATAAAGGAGAAGTTAAAAGACATACTCTCAAAAAGAAATGGATACAAAGAACGCATCTTTGCTTCCGTCTCCCAAGTAGCATTGCTTTCGTCATCTCCCCATTGCACTTTAACTAGCTGAACTTCTCTGTTCCTCAACTTCCTAGTTTCTGACCCAAGGATGCGAGTAGGAGCTCGTCGAATCGTCGCATCACGCTCTACCTCTACATCTCTAAGCAAGCTCGGCTCTACCACCTCCGCGGTCTCATGTAAGCACTTCCTCAAATGTGATACATGGAATACATCATGAACACCACTAAGTCTGTCGGGCAACTCCACCCTATATGCCATCCGTCCAATCCTTTCCTTAATAGGAAACGGCCCAACAAATCTCGGTGCTAACTTCCCCACGGACCCAAAGCGAACAACATTTCTCAATGGAGATACTTTGACAAAAACCATGTCCCCAACCTCAAACTCAAGATCCGTCCTTCTCCGATCCGCATAAGATTTCTGTCTATCTTGCGCTGCTTTCATCCTTTTTCGAATTAAATCAATCTTCTCTGAAGTCTCTCTAACCATATCCGGCCCAAGCAAGATCCTATCCGTAGATTCCCACCAACATGTAGGAGATCGACAAGGCCTTCCATAAAGAGCTTCGAAAGGAGCCATACCAATACTGGACTGAAAGCTGTTATTATATGCGAACTCCACCAAAGGAAGATGTTCTTCCCATGTACCTCCAAAATCCAAGATACAAAGCCTCAAAAGATCTTCTAAGATACGGTTCACCCTCTCGGTCTGACCGTCCGTCTGAGGATGATATGCGGTGCTCAAACACAACTGAGTCCCTACCGCCTCTTGCAAACTTCTCCAAAACTCACTAGTGAAAATAGGATCTCGATCACTCACAATGCTGGATGGTACGCCATGCAATCTAACAATCTCTCTAACATAGACTGAAGCAAGCCATGGAGCGGTCCTCTTACTCTTTACGGGTATAAAATGGGCACTCTTTGTAAGTCTGTCTACCACAACCCAAATTCCCGTATTGCCCTTCCTCGATCTCGGTAACCCGTCGATGAAATCCATCGAGACACTATCCCACTTCCACTGTGGAACTTCCAATGGGTGTAGCAACCCACCGGGTTTCCTTTGCTCCACTTTAACTTGTTGGCACACTAAGCATCTAGCCACATACTCGGCCACAACTTTCTTCATACCGGCCCAGAAGAAAACTCTCTTCATGTCTTGGTACATTTTGTCTCCACCGGGATGAATAGTCATTCTTGAACGATGTGCATCATCCAAAATAGCCTTCTTCAAACCCTCATCTTGCGGTACACAAAGTCTACCGTCTCTATGCAACCATCCCTTATCATCTATGGTGTATCTACCCAAATGGCTGGACGACTCCCCTCTTATAAGCTTCTCTACCAACACAACCAACTGTGGGTCGTCTCGCTGAGCCTCGCCAATCCGTCTCAAAAGAGTAGGTCTAACCTCCAAGGATGCCAACAAACCAGGTACAAAATCAACAGAAGGTCTGAAGTCAAACAAAGAAAGAAACTCCAAGCTTCGTCGTTCCACGAACAATGGACTCAAAGATAGCCTTTTTCTACTTAAGGCGTCTGCCACCACGTTACCCTTACCAGGGGTATACGCTATCTCGAAATCATAGGATGCTAAGAACTCCATCCACCTTTGCTGTCTTAAGTTTAAATCCTTCTGAGAGAATAAGTACTTCAATGATTTATGGTCGGTGAACAACTCGAATCTCTCACCAAGAAGATAATGGCGCCAAGACTTAAGTGCGAAAACAATCGCGGCCAACTCTAGATCATGGGTAGGGTAATTCTTCTCATGCACTCTCAATTGTCTCCCTCCATAGGCTATTACCCTTCCCTCCTGCATCAAGACTGCGCCTAATCCTGTTCCACAAGCATCGGTATAAACAACAAACGGCTTACTCCCATCTGGAAGCACTAAAACTGGAGCGGTGGTCAAAGCTCTCTTTAACCGTCGGAAAGCATCATCACAATCTACATCCCATGAGAAAACCAGATTCTTCTTCGTCAAGCGGGTTAATGGGGCTGATATCTTCGCGAAGTCTTTGATGAACTTCCTATAATATCCTGCCAACCCCAAGAAACTTCTTACCTCGGTAGCATTTCTAGGAACTTTCCAATCCTGGATAGATACTATCTTTGCGGGATCCACAGCTATCCCTTCCTTAGAGACCACATGCCCTAAGAATCGCACTTCTCTTCTCCAAAAATGGCATTTAGAGAATTTAGCTTTAAGACTATGCGCTCGAAGAGTCTCCAATACTTCCTTGAGATGTAAGGCATGCTCTTCTTCATTCTTGGAAAAGACCAAGATGTCATCCACAAAAACTACTACAAACTTATTCAGATACTCTCTGAACACTCTACTCATGAGATCAACAAAGTATGCGGGGGCGTTTGTCAACCCAAATGGCATCACTAGCCACTCATAAAAACCATCCGGAGTCCGGAAAGCAGTCTTCTCTATACTGTCCTCCGCCACTCTTAACTGATGAAACCCTGTAGCTAAGTCCATCTGCGAAAATACTGACGCGCCAACCAACTGATCAAAGAGATCATCTATCCTCGGTAATGGGTGTCTATTCTTCTTCGTGAGCTTATTAAGTTCCCTATAATCCACACAAAGTCTGAGGGACCCATCCGCCTTCGTGGCAAACACTACTGGAGCTCCCCACTCCGATATACTTCGCCTTATGAACCCCTTCTCAAGCAACTCCCCTACTTGCTTATGAAGTTCTCTTCTCTCACGAGGAGCCATGTGGCGTACTGGCAAAGACACTGGTTTGGCATTATCCACCAAATAAATTCGGAAATCTATCTCCCGCTTCGGAGGCAAACCCTTTACTTCTTCAAACACATCCGGATATTCCCGGACCACTCTGACAGAACGCAAACTCTCGACCGAAGCATCGAGCGATTCAAGATAACTTAGCAAAACAGATTCCATGGGATTGCAAGAGATCTCGAGAGTGTTACCCAAGCGGGTCATGAGCCTGACAACTCTCCTTTCACAATCAAGAACGGCACCATTACTGGATAACCAGTCCATGCCCAAGATCAACCCATAGCCCGTGAAGCCCAATACAAAAGCATCACATCTAAACTCAACGCTAAGTATAGAAATCTTCAAACCCAAACATATCATAGACAGATATATGGAGCCCCCAATTGGGTTTGAGACAACCAAGGGATCATCAACTAGACTGGTGTCTAAGTGCAGTGACTCAACTAACGATGATGAGATAAAAGAATGCGATGCGCCAGAGTCAAACAAAGTACGAACTGGATGATCAAACAGAAAAACCAGACTTTCAACGGAAATAGTTCTACCTCTCTGCTGAATCGGTGGAACTGAGAGAACCTGAACTTGCCCCCCTGACTGAGGTGGTGCTATAAGAGCTTGCACCTGACCTCCTGAGGTAGACCCCGTCTTCTGCCCCTTCTTTGGGCAGTTTTTCACAAGATGCCCCGCTTCACCACAATGAAAGCAACCGGTCTTCTTCTTTTTGCGACAATCCTTACTGAGGTGCCCTGGTGTCCCACAATTAAAGCACTTCTTCTTTGTCTTCTTCTTGTCACCATTGCCTTTTCCACCCTTGCCTTGTTGTTGTTGCGGTTTCTTCTGATCCCCCTTTTTCTCTGGTGCCTTAGAATTCTTATCATCCTCATGCATAAGTGCCATGTAGACAAGCTTCTCAAAGGTGGCCCCCATAGGAATGTGAGTCATAGCTATTCCTTGCAATGGTTCGTTCAAGCCTCTAACGAACCTCAAAGCCTTCTTCTCCGGTGTATTCACCAACTTTATGCCAAACCTTGCTAATTGATTGAATTTGTTGACATATTCTTTCACCGTGAGATTCCCTTGCTTCAAATTCAAGAACTTCTCCATAAACAGATTCTCTTCCGCCCTTGAGAGAAACTTAGCCCCAAATCTTTGCTTAAAATCTGCCCAAGAGTCAACAGGGCGTTCTCCATTAGTGACCTCCCACCAGAATGAGGCCTCTCCCTTCATTAACCAAGCCGCCAACTTGACTTTCTTTCCCTCTTCCACTTCAAAGATATCTAGCAACTCTTCCACTTCCTTAAGCCAATCTCTAGCCTCTACGAAAGTCTCTGAACCAAGAAAAGGTTTTCCTCCTATAGCCTTGAACTCCTTGCAAACCTTAGCAAAATTATCCACTCTAGGCTGAGGAGGAGGAGCGGTTGTCTCTGGTGTAGTAGCATTGGCCGGACCCGCAGCCGCGGCCCTAGCCTCTTGCAACCTCCTATACCATAGTGGTATAACTAAACCCTCCGGGATGTTAAGATCTTCAGCCATGCTGAAACGAAAGAGGAAAGATTCAAAAAGGAGATTCCGAAAGATAAAGATATGGCTATTGGGGATTATGCTTTTCTTTTTCAAAAACTTTTTCTCTTAGAAGACATGCTTTTAAAAATACTTTCTTCGAAAATACTCTTAGAAAGTAGTTTTTCTCAAAAAATTTATCTGTTCTGGTAACCTTAAGCTCTGATACCACGTGTAACACCCCACTCCCGCTTCGGATCACTCACTAAGGGAATGCCATAGCATCGGTGGAGTATTTTAGTGAATATAGAACAGAAAAATTACAACAAGACAGATATAAATAGTACTTGAAATTTTAAAACATCATCTCATAACAGCGGAAGTAAAACATGTCTGGTTACATCATAAAACCACAATAAAGGTCAAGTACAATATCCATCAAAATAAAGAAGTACATAATCCCACTCTCATACAATAGCCAAACAAAAGAAAAGATAACTGGATAACTGGAGCTTTACATCTATCCAAGCTCCTAAAGACTGGAACAGCAATCCGATCAAGCTCCACTACTGCTAGGATCCACCGTAGGACCTGAGGGTTGGGAAAAAGATAAAAACAACAGGGTCAGACATAAGTCTGAGCGAGTCCTATAACTTTAACAATACAATCGTTAAAGTAACCAGAGAAGACATAAACTGATATACGGTAACATATAGGGATGAATGGCTACCCTAAGCAGTCAACTAAACGAAGATAAAGGATAAAGACGCATCTACCCTCCCTAAGGTAAATTACTAAACTGCACCACACCAGTCGTTCCTAACTTAAAGGTTGATCCCACCCAAGGACTTATAAAATTTACTAATTAGTACCTGCGTACCCCTAGGTGACCAAGTAGGCGCCACGGGGCCCTACAATCCACTAGGTGTACACACTACTTCCCATTCGATCGGCTCCCTAACGTAGATACCCGTGCTGGCCCCACCGTGGGATGTATCATTCCCCAATGTGGCAACCTGATGGAACTAAAGGTGCACGGCTTATATCTACTCGATGCAACAACGGCTTACCTACCAGCCCGGGCCCACTCACGCATATGAAGCCCGTTGGACTTGCGTTGCCACCGCTAACCCGTTTTGGCCTCTTATAATCAAGCCCAATATGCGTGTCCCGTCACTCGACATGGGTCGAGCCCACAAAGATACGTTTGGGATATTGGTTGAAATGGGCCCCCACAAGCTACCCACTTAAGCTTGTCAAATATCTAGTGTATCCCACTTAACCCTTTAATCATGTTTAATTACATGTTTCTCTTGGTTAAGTATTCTAATCGTATTTTCTATTGCCACCCAAGGCAACCCACTTAAGATTCCACATGCCACCCAAGGCACCCACTTAACCCCTCATGTCCCACTACATGCTATAATGGTTAAGTGTTTCTTAATTAATTAAGACCGTGATCTCCCGTAAAGACCTCCCACATTAGACTGACTGTTATGACCGCCTGGTTAAGCCGGTAGAATCCGGGCAGTCTTACGTCATAACAGAGTCTAACCTCGTGTCTTTACCTTAATCACGTATTTAATTTATGGCCAAGACCTCTCACATTGGGCTGACATTTGTAGCAACTGGTTAAGCCGGTCGGGTCCGGGCAGTTTTACACTACAAATGAGTCCAACCTCGTGTCTTAGTCGATTAATTACACCTAATTAATCACCCCCATATTAATTATCCCTAATTAATGTCAAGCTTTTCATAACATGGGTAGACCTAACTTAATAGGTAAATTCCCATGGGGTAGACCTAACTCAATAGGTAAATTCCCAACACATAGTATGGGTACACCTAACCAAATAGGCAAATTCCCATACTATGTTTATTTATTTTGTGTTATGCATAATTATATTAATTTCACACAATCTTATTAACTTATGCATTTAATTACCCCATCGTTCCCACGTAATTTCGTTCATGATATAACACATATAAAAGGTGTCAACTTGCATATGAATGAACATGTTTCAAAGGTGCCATCTTGCATATTAACAAACACATAACTTGCATATGAACTTGCATAACATGTCACATAACTTGCATATAATATGTCACATAACTTACATATTCATTTTGCATAACAAACTTGCATATTAGCTTATAGACTTGCATAATGTGTCATCATGAACTTGCATATTAATAAACATGTAACTTGCATATTTACATACATGTAACTCGCATATTAACAAACATGTAACTTGCATATAAAGAAACATGTAACTTGCATATTTACATACATGTAACTTGCATATTAACAAACATGTAACTTGCATATTAACAAACATGTAACTTGCATATTTACATACATGTAACTTGCATATTAACAAACATGTAACTTGCATATTAACAAACATGTAACTTGCATAGCATATTACCATGAACTTGCATAACATGCATATGATTACATAGCCCACAACTTGCATATTTAGCATCATGCAAACATAACATACATCATATTAAACTTGCATAAGCTTACATACTCAACATGCATAAACATAAGATTAATGCTAACATCATATCATATGATTCAAAGCTCATTAACCCACATACAAAACCATAAATCTCATCACATCTCATCTAATTAGTTTACCAAAAGATCATCAAAGTGATAGAAACTCACAACTAGCAACTTTGAACACCAAATGAAGAAGATTAAGATGCTAAGAAGGGATTAGAAGTTGATTAGAGAGTGATTAGTATGCAACCCTCTTCATAAAATTAGTGGAGGCCATGAGAGCTAGCATTTTGCCATAGTTTAGTCACTAGGTTTAATTATGAATGAATTAGGGTAGGTTAGGGTCTTATTTATAGATTAGGCAAGTGTTTTAGGCCATAGGATTAACCCTAGATTCAATCCAAGCCATCAAAGCATGTCTTGGGGAAGAAGTCAAGTGTAGGAACCATCTAGGGCCTTTAGATTAAAGATGGGCCATGAGAACCATTCAAATGCAAAATCTGCACTTGAGCGAATCGGCCCACGGGTTGACAGCCAAACACCCTGGATTAACCCCTAGTCGACCCAGCGGGCTCGGGTCGACTTCAAAAATCGGCCGGTTCGGTTATTCCCCTCTCCCAATTCGCTGTTTTGAGCATTTTTGCATATTTATTTATTAAATTTTCAATTATATATATATATATATCAATATATATATATATATATATATATATATATATATATATATATATATATATCTACACAACCCATTTCACTTAATTAAGTATACTTTAATTTGGGAATTTTCGTGAAACTTCGCGAGGCCATATCTTGGTCATACGGACTCCGATTTTCGAAAACTCGGACTCTATTTCGCGTATTTTTCCGAGACGAACGCCATGGCATAGCCCGTTTCCCTTGATTCCCATTTTAGAATTAAATTCTGCCTCGATTTATGTTATTACAGGTTATTGAAAATACGGGTTGTTACAAGATCAATGGTATTTGAACTTTGGGATTTGAGACAGGCTCTGTTTCTAGAACTATAAAATCGACAGGGAAGTAGAACTGTTCGATCTGTATCAAGACGTCTTCGATAATTCCCAATGGTTTTTTGACAAATCGATCAGCTAATTGAAGTGTGATGTTTGTTGGTTTAATCTCCCCTAGTCCAAGTTGACGATAGACAGTATAAGGGAGAAGGTTGACACTGGCACCAAGGTCGAGTAGGGCACGAGAGATGTGACTGTTTCCTATTTTACAATCAATCGTAGGGCAGCCAGGGTCTTTACACTTGACTGGGGCAAGATTCGATAGAACAGAGCTTGTATTTGCAGTTAGAAAGGCGGTTTTTGGGACATTGGTCGCACGTTTTTGTGTGCACAATTCCTTAAGACATTTAGCATATTGAGGAATTTGTTCAATGGTGTCTAAAATAGGAATGTTCACACGGACTTGTTTGAAAATTTCCAGAATTTTATCGAAATTTGCCGCTTTCTTCTTATTATTGAGTCTATGAGGAAAAGGAGCTACTGGTTCTTTGACTCTGTGATGAGTTTCATCATTCGAAAAAGAAGGTTCATCCAAGGGAATAGAAGATGAAATGTTGGGATTGCCAACATTGGTTTTCAAGGGTGGGTCGGGTTTGCCGACACAAGAAGATGAAATGTTGGGATTGCCAACATTTAAGGGAATTTGAGGTTCAGAAGAATTGGCATTCGAAGCCAATGGGTGATCAGCAATATTAGGGATTGGGGTCGAGTTAGAAGGTTCGTCAGGGTCGTCCACGTTATTATCAATCCTCTTACCAGATCGAAGGGTTGTAATTGCATTGACTGGATTTTGATTTTCGTCCTCACAAGAATTTACAGCACGAGAGTTATATTTTGGATTCACCTCAGGTTGACTCGGCAATTTTCCCTTCACATGAGTTTTCATAAATTCCTTCATCATATTAAACATTTGGTCCATTTTAGCGTCTTGCGAGTTTATTTTAGCTTCGTAAGAGTTCATCTGTTTTTCTAGACGCCCAATATCTTGTGATGGTTGAGAAGATTGAGATGATTGGTTTGATGATTGAAAATTGGGGTGCCTATAAGGTTGTTTGGATTGAGGTGTAGCTTGAGAGGTTTGAGAATTGGGGGGTGGACCTTGGTAATTCGGATTGGGAATAAAGGGTTGCACGTGAGATGGGTTAGCCGAATTATTGGGGTTCGACCAGGAAAAATTTGGGTGGTTCCTCCAACCAGGGTTGTACGTGGATGAGTAAGGATTATTTTGAGCTATAGCATTGGCTTGGTCTTGAGAGTAATAGTGGGGTAACCCTTCTCCGGTTTGAGGAGTTTGATTTTCTAAGGGAATTTGACTTGGGTCTACAACATGAACTCCTCTAGTAGAAGTACGAATGGGAAAACGAATCGATTCCCACTGCATGTCCTTTTCAGAATAATCTTCTAAAAACCGCCAAGCTTCATCGGCTGTTTTAGACATAAAGTCTCCTCCACACATTGATTCTAGTTGAGTTCTAGTCTGATAGTTTAGCCCTTCATATGCAATTTGACATAAGTGATCTTTTAGAATTCCATGATGAGGGCAACTATATAATAGCTGGTTGAATCTCTCAAAGTATTTTGAAAAAGTTTCCCCCTCATTTTGACAAAATTGATTTATCTCAGTTCGAATTTTTAGAGTCTTATGGAAAGGGAAAAACTTTTTCAAGAATGCAGTGACAAATTCATCCCAACTTCTTATGGAATGTCGTGGAAGAGAATTTAGCCATCTTTTAGCGCTTTCAAGTAGCGCAAATGGAATTAGCCTTAGCTTGATCGATTCGTTAGATAGTTGTTGCATTTTTGTTGTGGACGCATACAATTCAAATTCACTCAGAAATTCATAGGCATTTTCAGATCCAGTAAACTTTGGTACCCCTTGGATAAAAGAATGTTTTAGCTCAAAATTGTTTCCTTCGGCTGGTGGGAACACAATGACAGATTGTTGAATGGTCCTAGTAGGATAACATCGATCACGAAGAGACAAGGGTCTATCCATTTGGATATTGAGGTTTTGAAAATTTTGATTTATCTGGTTTTGATCCCCAAAGTTTGGAAAGTTTTGATTCACTCGATTTTGATCCAATTCGGGTGGAAAATTTTGGTTGATTCGAGAACCCCTAGGAGAATTTTGTTGGCTAACACTTTTTTCACTCATTGTTGTTAAATGCAAGCACAGAAATTAGCTACAATGAAGTTTTCTGTCCTTATTGGCTCCTAACCCAAAATTATAAAGTGACACGTTTGATTACTTAGATCAAAAGATTTCTCAGCCAGTTAACGGACAGGAGTTATCGGTGCACCAGGAATCACCCTAGCAATGCAGCCGAAGGCTTAAGTACCTTCAGAGTAACAACCGATATAATATTTACGAATCACCGTAATATTTATAAACGGTTATTTCTCTGCCGTAGTCTAGACACCGAGAAATATTTCGTTCCAAGTGAATCAATTATCACAATACAATTAAGCCCTAGATGAGCCCGTGACTCACTTAAGTCCAACGTCTAACCGTTATTCTTAGTCAAATTATACGATGAAATGCAATTTGTGGGCTAAGGAAAGGGTGATGAAATCCCGCACCTTATGTGAATTGGGGTATTGCCCTTAACAGAATGAATAAAAAATGCAGAAACAACAGCAATCACACAAAATAATTGCAGAAATTAAAAATTGTACATTCAAAGCCGCTGCCACTACAGAATTTTTTTACAACAATTGTCTATATATTTTTTTCTTTTTCCTTTTGCAGAAGAGCACCTGTAGAGTTTTAAAAGTTTTCACCTAGATCGGCAGTCCTCCAGTGAATTTGGGAAGCGCTAGTGCGTTCACACCCCACTTGGTGTGCAACCGCTCCAACCCATTGAAGTTTGAAATCGAATTATCGAACTACCGCGCCATTTTCAATTCTGTTTATAATTATATATAAATATTATATTCTAACGACGACGTATATAATATATACGTTCGAATTATATTCAAAATAAATTTCTCGTCGATATTATTTAAAAAAATTCATTTTAAATAATCAAAAATCGCTAAAATTGCCAAAATAAAAATTTTAAACTGGCCCAGATTTTCGGGTTGTTACAATCTCCCCCACTTAAAACTTTTCGTCCCCGAAAAGGAACAAAGTCGAAAGTGGTTTGATTAATCAACTCTTATGTTCGATCTGGCTTCCATTCTCCAACTTTTCAGTTTCTGAGAATTTTCAAAAATTCCAAAAATTTGGCTAACACCCTAAATTTTCGAAAAATTTCGCCATAACCTCCCCTGCACCGGGAGCATCGGGGAATTTCAAATAGCTTCCCCGGTCCTTCAGATCTCAAAAAGAAAAAGCCAAGCGGCTAGCCAATAGGCTCATAAAATCATCATCACCCAAACAAAACAGTAAATTATGTAGTAAACATGTACCTATTTGTCGGACAAACAAATTTTATTCTCTGCTCTAGCCTCCTTGCTATGACCTGTTCAATGTAAGTATATGTATATGCAAGCAAATGCGACCAATTTTCAATATAATTCAATATTTGGTTCAACTAGGCTAAATGGTTCAAAATTATCAACCAAATAAACAAACAACACAAACATCAATCAATTAGTGGGTTAACGTTTCAAATTCATAATTTTGATATATATAAAGAAAATCATGTTTTGATGCCAAATCACAACAATGTATTCTAGCTATATTAGTTTTGGTTCTCACACCAGTCTAATGGAAATATATAGAAAATCAAACCTTCGAAACTCGAACCTAAATGTTGATGATGCGATCGCTATCATCAATATCATCTTCGGGCGACTAGAGTGTGATGCTATATCTATCCAATATATTAAAATTTCGAATATACGTTTGCAAGGCGTATATGCAAATTCTTTATATACTGAATTGTCCAAACTCAATATAAACAAATAATCAAATACGAATAGTTGATTTAAATTTGCAAAACAAAATTTGTTTTCTTTTGAAAAATATACTCTTCACACTCGTTCTAGGATACTACTGATCCTATCTCTAACGAGTCATTCTAATTGGATATTACTAATCCAATATCTGATGAATTCTTATCGTATGGTTCTAATGTGTCTTGTTCTCTGAGCTTTGTAAACCAAAGCTCTGATACCAACTGTGAAAACCCGTAACTTCCCCGTAAAGGAAAGTGTCGGATAGTTCGAGAACAAGCCACAACAGAACACATACAGAAGAACATTTCATTGTATATTACAACAATGCATCAGATTACAAGAATATACAGAGTATAAATGAATATTACACAGAAATATCAGAGATTTAAATTACATTTAAATACATCGCAGCGGAAAATAATACAATACACAACTAGAAGGAGATATACGGATACAAAGCTTTCCGGATATCGTTCCAGCTGTAAACCAGGATCCTGTGAATATAAATCTGCAAAACCAAAACTACTAGCTGCCCGTGTCAAAATAAGGGCACCCAGAGTTTAGGTTAAAACAATAAACTTCAGGTCAGTCATGTGACTGGTGTGAGAACTAAAACAGTTATTATTATTTATTTTTAAAGTTAGGTAAATCAAGGGACCACGCCGTATAACACGGAACGGGTTTCCTCCCAAGAATACCAGTGCATAAAATAAACAGCGCAATGCTAAATAAAGAAAAATGAAGCTGTTATAAGACCCAGGTCCCATCACACAATGCAATGCAGCCGAGGATAGGGTTTTCCCTTATAACAGCCAGAGAATGCTTGATACGGTTAAAACAAATCGTTTGATACTATTATAAGTGCATAGTGTATAAAACAACTTCAAATCATAAGTATCAATCATAGGCGGCATGAATGCCCCATAACACTATGTCGCCATATATAAGTTTACAATCAAAACCGCAAGACGTCGTATTGGAAGTTGGGTTATCATTTATGGTATGAACCGAGGCTAGGGGCAAGATCCTCACTGATTCGTGACTGCCTAGCCCGAGTCTCAGGATCAGAACGCATCGACCCTTGGATCGTCAGAGCCGGTCCACCGATGTGGATTATTATACCTGAGCACTACGTTTCGCCGCCCTTTGGGGCGTAAGCGAACCAACTAAATGACTCCATCGGTTCGAGAACGACCGATCAATCCGAGGCGCCTCGCAACAGCAACAACCACATAAGTCAAACTCGTCAGGGCGTGTAAAACCACTGACGCCACTTTTAGCTAGGAGGAAACGTAGGCCCTCCCTAAGGTCCGTCTCCCGTTTTTGGTTCATACCGGGTGTGAAACTCGCGAATCAACGTTACACAAAGCTACGCCACAAAGGCCGTGCTTCGATCATCAACCACAAGACTTTGCTTTTCAAACAGAAGCCTTGATCATTTACCACTTAGGCATGCCACACAGGCAATTCACTCCATGCGATTGATATCCATCAATATATAACCCCTGAGCTCGTACGTCTCAGAGAAGGGCGTTAAGCAAGAGAATAAATTCTCCGCCGCCAAACCGATATATATTTAATAGAGATCAATCACACGGACTAAAATCCAATGTCAGACACACAGTCCATTTACAAGTCCGTTCTGGGGCTGAACGAAACCGGAGGCACCTAGTACCCCGTATATCCATCGATCTCCAAGTACGTCTGGACGATCACTAACTGTTTCCATCTTCTTGGGTGTACAGCCCAATCAAGATCATCAGTAGTCACCCAAACGACGTGAAGACTTCTGGTCTTCGACCACCGTCTTCATCTTCGACTTATCGTCGTATCAGTTATTCAGAATGGGATAAACCCGGTCTTTCCAAATAACTCGCGTATATTTTAAATAAGTGTTATACAAACACAACATACGCCTCATTCCAATTCATCAGTCACTAACCGTAAATTAATCAAGAGAATAATTTCCCAAATATTAACCTCGAAGGCCGAAACCAACATCAGATCGATATCCAGAAAACCATTCTGCTTGGCTAACCGACAGTTAGTTTCTAAATTTCACATTCATAGGGAAAGGTTCCATTAATTTTATCCAAGGTAAATTCCATGAATTTATTCTTTATTCTATTTTTGAATCTCAATTCAAACTAGTCGGGATTAGCGAACCTTACCGAAGTAATCATTTATTTTAATTTCCCAATCCCAACCTATTCATCCCATGAAGTAAAACTGGTAATACTTCATATCTAACACCACAGTGTTATCGGTAAATTCAATTACCATTTCACGTTCAAATCTAATTAAAGATTTAACTATCGCCTGGAGCAAAACTGGTGATACTCCATTTTCGATCATTTCAATCTAATTAAATATTCATTAAAACTCCACTTAGTTTTAATCTTCGACTGGGTTAAAGAATCAGTGTCATTTAAAACACGGTTCACGATAAACCCAAAATCACATTCATTAATTATCGGGTTAAAGAACGAGTGTTATTTAAAACACTGTTCACGATAAACCCCAAAATCATTCCATTAATTATCGGGTTAAAGAACAAGTGTTATTTAAAACACTGTTCACGATAAACCCAAAAATCAATATCAATTCAATTCCAATTAAATATTGCTTAATTGGTACACTTCATTAAATCTAAATAAAAAAGATTTAATCTTTTCTCAACTGGGTTCAAGAACAGTGCTAGTGAAGACACCATTCACGACAAACCCAAATCATATTTGATATTCAATACAAGGCTCCGAATAGAAAATATATCGGCTTATATTCAATATCAAATTCTACGATTAACAAATGTCGTATTGGAAATAACGATATGAATATATATCTTTCAAATTTCCATAACAACATCCGTATAATCACGAATTCCAACATCAAAATATTCCGAAGACAATTTCGATTCAAATCCACTCTAATGCAATCATTGGAAATTCTGGTTATTTTTAAAACCCTTTTCAAATTCAATTTATTTATTTAAAAATAAATAGAATTATATTTCTAGTTCAAAACTAGTTCATTTCGATAAAAATCTACTTTTATCTTTTCAAATATGGAGTTTTTCATCCCAATTCTTTCTAAATCATTTCTTATGATTTTACACAAATTATTACTATTTTTAATAATTTTATCAAGGCCCGTACAGTCGATTTCCATCAATGGCCATCGAACTGCACTTACAGCGACCTTTTTCAAATTTGATTTGGACGTAACCCCAAATCCAACCGTTAGATTTTGAATTTCTAATATTCGTTAGAAAGCTCTTTTCGATACGAACCCAACGGTTCCGGTTTTAGGAGAATCCGACGGTCGGATCTCCCGTAATGTCCGTTTGAAATAAATGGTCGAAATTCACGAACTGCCGCGGCGCGGCGCGTTCTATTCAGGCCATTATATTATATATATAATATATATAATATATACTTCGTCGATTTCTATTTAAAACAAATTATATAAATAGTTTTAAATTCGTTTCAAAGGCAATTTCAACTTCCGTTTCAAATTCAAATCAAAATTGAATTCTTCTTTATAAATTCGTTTTAAAAATTCATTTCTATTCAATTCAAATTTCAATTCAATTTGAATTCATTTCAATTCGCTTTCAATTCAATTTGAATTCGTTTTCAATTCAATTCATTTTCAAAGTCATTTCATTTCGAAATCGTTTTCTATTCATTTCATTTTGAAATCGTTTTCAATTCATTTCATTTCGAAATCGTTTTCAATTCAATTCATTTCGAAATCGTTTTTAATTCAATTCATTTCGAAATCGTTTTCAATTCAATTCATTTCGAAATCGTTTTTAATTCAATTCATTTCGAAATCGTTTTTAATTCAATTCATTTCGAAATCGTTTTTAATTCAATTCATTTCGAAATCGTTTTTAATTCAATTCATTTCGAAATCGTTTTTAATTCAATTCATTTCGAAATCGTTTTTAATTCAATTCATTTCGAAATCGTTTTTAATTCAATTCATTTCGAAATCGTTTTTAATTCAATTCATTTCGAAATCGTTTTTAATTCAATTCATTTCGAAATCGTTTTCAATTCAATTCATTTCGAAATCGTTTTTAATTCAATTCATTTCGAAATCGTTTTTAATTCAATTCATTTCGAAATCGTTTTCAATTCAATTCATTTCAAAATGAATAAAATCGATATAAATATCGTTCACTTCAAAATGGCGTCAATCTAATCAGCACGGCTTCATAAATTTCTATTTTCAAATATTTTATTTCAAATATTTCTTTTTCAAAATAGTTGTTATTATCAAAATAATTCGTTCAACACATGACCAATCTCAATCGATGAGTACTGTCAACACATGAACCTTTATTTTATATTATTAAAGATGTAAATTTTATTACTAAAATATTTCGTTCAACACATGACTAATCTCAATGGATGAGTACTGTCAACACATGAACCTTTATTTTATATTATTAAAAATGTAAATTTTATTACTAAAATATTTCGTTCAACACATGACCAATCTCAATGGATGAGTACTGTCAACACATGAACCTTTATTTTATATTATTCTTTATTTTCTAAATTGGAATGAGGCCCAATCAATCACCATATAATGTTAATTATATGGATTTTCATACATTACACACATATAATAGCATTGAAAAATAATCAACCATCAACCAAAGTGCACTACACTGTATAAGCATCAAATATAGATATCTAACGCTTATAACAGCCTGTCAATCAATCGATCGACATATTTAATCAATCAGGATGAGTGAACTTCAAATTTCATCCCAACACCCGTGTGGGGTTTCAAATCAACAAACATTTATTTTTATTTGTGCAGTTGGGCGATGTGTAAAATTTATCGACCCAATCAATGTCCTTCAAATAGGTGTACATAAACAAACCGTCCGGTTTGTAAATGAATATTTTATTTTATTCACTTCACGTTAAAAAATATATTTTTAACGACAAAACATTTTATTTTAACTTATGAATTTTCTATTCGATTCATTCTTTAAATAAAATGATATTTTTATTTTTCTAACATAATTTAGAAAATTTCGGCGGCATAACGACACGATACTAGAAACTGGACAAGGCTTAGCCTTATCCCCGGTCTAGTGAAGGCCCACGCCATTCACACATCAATCAAATCCATCAAACAATCAAATTCAAATCTAATCATCAAACTAATTTATGCAATCAAGCAAACAAGTCCATGGTCTGTGGACGATTGTGTCGGATGCTACTAAGCACCGTCTGCATCCTAGTATATATATATAATTAGAAAAAAAAGAAATTGAAAGGTGAGAAATTCTCACAGATAGCCATCCAATCATCTCGACTCTTCTTTTGCAGAATTCTTCGACGTTCTCGCCTTTTTTGTCACCTTCGTTGTCCGCTTCCACTACATATGTAAAAATCGAATTTTTACTTCGAAGTTCAATATATAAAAATCATATTTTTATTTCAGCATATTTACAATAAAATTTTCTTTTCTTCGCTACTTATATAAAGGTCTCATATTAAAAACATATTCTTTTTCATATATAAAAATCTATTCTTTTGCATATATAAAAATCTATTCTTTTGCATATATAAAAATCTATTCTTTTGCATATATAAAAATCTATTCTTTGCATATAAAAAAATCTATTCTTTTGCATATATAAAAATCTATTCTTTTGCATATATAAAAATCTATTCTTTATGTTTTATTAAAATCAAGTTTTATTCTTATTTCTAAAAACAAAGTATTTTCATATTCTTAAACCAAAGTATATCCATATTTTTAAACCAAAGCATTTTCGTATTTTTAAACCTGAGTATTTTCATATTAAAATTCAAGTTTTTTTTTGAAACGTTGCTAATTAACTAAGAATTCAGATTTTCAAGCAATGTATTTATATAATAAAAGGGGAAAAACTCACTGGGTCTTCTTCAACATCGCAATGTTCTGGAGCAAAAATCCCATACGCACAAACCCTAGAACCGCTCGTCGGCGCCACTAGAGTTCGTCGTTGTCGAATCTGAAGCTTCCACGAGGAGGAGCTTCGCGCCACTTTCTCTCTCCAGTGACCTCACCGCAGTCGATGCACCACTCCGCCCTAGAATCTCGAGAGAATGCAGGCTCTTAGAGGCTTAAATTCTCTTAGCTCACGACATCAGATTTTGATCAAACCCGCCCCCACTTCGAGCTATCACTTTACTCTTTGAATTTCTTTTAAAGATTTTGAATTTTAATGAGGGAAACGAGAGGGATTGGAGGATTAAAGGTGGAAGAACCTCCGTCGTTCTATCGCAGGGGAGAGAGGCGCGATTTTAAAGTTTGACCGAGCGGTTTGACTTTGACTAGGGTTTAGAGATAGTGTTATATATACTATTTTATAATACACTTTATTCTATTATCTTATTAATTCGAAGATTAACACTCCGAACTCCAAATAAATTTCAACAACTGCCCCCCTAGCCAAATACCGCCATCCCGGGCACGATGGAATATATATCGCGAGCCAATTCGACTGTTTGAATCAGTTTTTCTTTAAATTAAAATATAAATCAGTATATATTTAATTTAAACGCACATTTCAATTTACCGGGGCCACATACGGACTCTAAAAATTCCTGAAAAATATTTTCTAGCTTCGTATTGACGATACGGTCCTATCAAAACTAGTTTCGTCGAATTCCGAGACCGTTTGAAAAATGGCCATTTTCCAGTCGATTAAAATCAACTGAAACTGGTCAAATGCGTTATCCTTTACCACGCTCACATATTAAATCGAAAACTTATGAAATTTGGAATCTAACAATAACTTGACATCCCGGACCCAACAAAACTGGTTTCGTCGAAATCCGAGGTCGTTTGCAAAATGGCTATTTTTAAGGGCCTGAATTCCATAGCGACTATTCAGAATTTTCAACTGGACTTATCTTTTGATCCCCGCTATGAAATTTCAATTATTCGGATTCGTTGGAAAGATATTATCAATTAGATCCTAATATTTTTGGCTTCACTAAAATCCGGATTGTTTTGCATTCGGTACATTCAATTGAAGTTTGAAATCGAATTATCGAACTACCGCGCCATTTTCAATTCTGTTTATAATTATATATAAATATTATATTCTAACGACGACGTATATAATATATACGTTCGAATTATATTCAAAATAAATTTCTCGTCGATATTATTTAAAACAATTCATTTTAAATAATCAAAATTCGCTAAAATTGCCAAAATAAAAATTTTAAACTGGCCCAGATTTTCGGGTTGTTACAATCTCCCTCACTTAAAACTTTTCGTCCCCGAAAAGAAACAAAGTCGAAAGTGGTTTGATTAATCAACTCTTATGTTCGATCTGGCTTCCATTCTCCAACTTTTCAGTTTCTGAGAATTTTCAAAAATTCCAAAAATTTGGCTAACACCCTAAATTTTCGAAAAATTTCGCCATAACCTCCCCTGCACCGGGAGCATCGGGGAATTTCAAATAGCTTCCCCGGTCCTTCAGATCTCAAAAAGAAAAAGCCAAGCGGCTAGCCAATAGGCTCATAAAATCATCATCACCCAAACAAAACAGTAAATTATGTAGTAAACATGTACCTATTTGTCAGGCAAACAAATTTTATTCTCTGCTCTAGCCTCCTTGCTATGACCTGTTCAATGTAAGTATATGTATATGCAAGCAAATGCGACCAATTTTCAATATAATTCAATATTTGGTTCAATTAGGCTAAATGGTTCAAAATTATCAACCAAATAAACAAACAACACAAACATCAATCAATTAGTGGGTTAACGTTTCAAATTCATAATTTTGATATATATAAAGAAAATCATGTTTTAATGCCAAATCACAACAATGTATTCTAGCTATATTAGTTTTGGTTCTCACACCAGTCTAATGGAAATATATAGAAAATCACACCTTCGAAACTCGAAAATAAATGATGATGATGCGATCGCTATCATCAATATCATCTTCGGGCGACTAGAGTGTGATGCTATATCTATCCAATATATTAAAATTTCGAATATACGTTTGCAAGGCGTATATGCAAATTCTTTATATACTGAATTGTCCAAACTCAATATAAAGAAATAATCAAATACGAATAGTTGATTTAAATTTGCAAAACAAAATTTGTTTTCTTTTGAAAAATATACTCTTCACACTCGTTCTAGGATACTACTGATCCTATCTCTAACGAGTCATTCTAATTGGATATTACTAATCCAATATCTGATGAATTCTTATCGTATGGTTCTAATGTGTCTTGTTCTCTGAGCTTTGTAAACCAAAGCTCTGATACCAACTGTGAAAACCCGTAACTTCCCCGTAAAGGAAAGTGTCGGATAGTTCGAGAACAAGCCACAACAGAACACATACAGAAGAACATTTCATTGTATATTACAACAATGCATCAGATTACAAGAATATACAGAGTATAAATGAATATTACACAGAAATATCAGAGATTTAAATTACATTTAAATACATCGCAGCGGAAAATAATACAATACACAACTAGAAGGAGATATACGGATACAAAGCTTTCCGGATATCGTTCCAGCTGTAAACCAGGATCCTGTGAATATAAATCTGCAAAACCAAAACTACTAGCTGCCCGTGTCAAAATAAGGGCACCCAGAGTTTAGGTTAAAACAATAAACTCCAGGTCAGTCATGTGACTGGTGTGAGAACTAAAACAGTTATTATTCTTTATTTTTAAAGTTAGGTAAATCAAGGGACCACGCCGTATAACACGGAACGGGTTTCCTCCCAAGAATACCAGTGCATAAAACAAATAGCGCAATGCTAAATAAAGAAAAATGAAGCTGTTATAAGACCCAGGTCCCATCACACAATGCAACGCAGCCGAGGATAGGGTTTTCCCTTATAACAGCCAGAGAATGCTTGATACGGTTAAAACAAATCGTTTGATACTATTATAAGTGCATAGTGTATAAAACAACTTCAAATCATAAGTATCAATCATAGGCGGCATGAATGCCCCATAACACTATGTCGCCATATATAAGTTTACAATCAAAACCGCAAGACGTCGTATTGGAAGTTGGGTTATCATTTATGGTATGAACCGAGGCTAGGGGCAAGATCCTCACTGATTCGAGACTGCCTAGCCCGAGTCTCAGGATCAGAACGCATCGACCCTTGGATCGTCAGAGCCGGTCCACCGATGTGGATTATTATACCTGAGCACTACGTTTCGCCGCCCTTTGGGGCGTAAGCGAACCAACTAAATGACTCCATCGGTTCGAGAACGACCGATCAATCCGAGGCGCCTCGCAACAGCAACAACCACATAAGTCAAACTCGTCAGGGCATGTAAAACCACTGACGCCACTTTTAGCTAGGAGCAAACGTAGGCCCTCCCTGAGGTCCGTCTCCCGTTTTTGGTTCATACCGGGTGTGAAACTCGTGAATCAACGTTACACAAAGCTACGCCACAAAGGCCGTGCTTCGATCATCAACCACAAGACTTTGCTTTTCAAACAGAAGCCTTGATCATTTGCCACTTAGGCATGCCACACAGGCAATTCACTCCATGCGATTGATATCCATCAATATATAACCCCTGAGCTCGTACGTCTCAGAGAAGGGCGTTAAGTAAGAGAATAAATTCTCCGCCGCCAAACCGATATATATTTAATAGAGATCAATCACACGGAGTAAAATCCAATGTCAGACACACAATCCATTTACAAGTCCGTTCTGGGGCTGAACGAAACCGGAGGCACCTAGTACCCCGCATATCCATCGATCTCCAAGTACGTCTGGACGATCACTAACTGTTTCCATCTTCTTGGGTGTACAGCCCAATCAAGATCATCAGTAGTCACCCAAACGACGTGAAGACTTCTGGTCTTCGAGCACCGTCTTCATCTTCGACTTATCGTCGTATCAGTTATTCAGAATGGGATAAACCCGGTCTTTCCAAATAACTCGCGTATATTTTAAATAAGTGTTATACAAACACAACATACGCCTCATTCCAATTCATCAGTCACTAACCGTAAATTAATCAAGAGAATAATTTCCCAAATATTAACCTCGAAGGCCGAAACCAACATCAGATCGATATCCAGAAAACCATTCTGCTTGGCTAACCGACAGTTAGTTTCTAAATTTCACATTCATAGGGAAAGGTTCCATTAATTTTATCCAAGGTAAATTCCTTGAATTTATTCTTTATTCTATTTTTGAATCTCAATTCAAACTAGTCGGGATTAGCGAACCTTACCGAAGTAATCATTTATTTTAATTTCCCAATCCCAACCTATTCATCCCATGAAGTAAAACTGGTAATACTTCATATCTAACACCACAGTGTTATCGGTAAATTCAATTACCATTTCACGTTCAAATCTAATTAAAGATTTAACTATCGCCTGGAGCAAAACTGGTGATACTCCATTTTCGATCATTTCAATCTAATTAAAGATTCATTAAAACTCCACTTAGTTTTAATCTTCGACTGGGTTAAAGAATCAGTGTCATTTAAAACACGGTTCACGATAAACCCAAAATCACATTCATTAATTATCGGGTTAAAGAACGAGTGTTATTTAAAACACTGTTCACGATAAACCCCAAAATCATTCCATTAATTATCGGGTTAAAGAACAAGTGTTATTTAAAACACTGTTCACGATAAACCCAAAAATCAATATCAATTCAATTCCAATTAAATATTGCTTAATTGGTACACTTCATTAAATCTAAATAAAAAAGATTTAATCTTTTCTCAACTGGGTTCAAGAACAGTGTTAGTGAAGACACCATTCACGACAAACCCAAATCACATTTGATATTCAATACAAGGCTCTGAATAGAAAATATATCGGCTTATATTCAATATCAAATTCTACGATTAACAAATGTCGTATTGGAAATAACGATATGAATATATATCTTTCAAATTTCCATAACAACATCCGTATAATCACGAATTCCAACATCGAAATATTCCGAAGACAATTTCGATTCAAATCCACTCCAATGCAATCATTGGAAATTCTGGTTATTTTTAAAACCCTTTTCAAATTCAATTTATTTATTTAAAAATAAATAGAATTATATTTCTAGTTCAAAACTAGTTCATTTCGATAAAAATCTACTTTTATCTTTTCAAATATGGAGTTTTTCATCCCAATTCTTTCTAAATCATTTCTTATGATTTTACACAAATTATTACTATTTTTAATAATTTTATCAAGGCCCGTACAGTCGATTTCCATCAATGGCCATCGAACTGCACTTACAGCGACCTTTTTCAAATTTGATTTGGACGTAACTCCAAATCCAACCGTTAGATTTTGAATTTCTAATATTCGTTAGAAAGCTCTTTTCGATACGAACCCAACGGTTCCGGTTTTAGGAGAATCCGACGGTCGGATCTCCCGTAATGTCCGTTTGAAATAAATGGTCGAAATTCACGAACTGCCGCGGCGCGGCGCGTTCTATTCAGGCCATTATATTATATATATATAATATATATAATATATACTTCGTCGATTTCTATTTAAAACAAATTATACAAATAGTTTTAAATTCGTTTCAAAGGCAATTTCAACTTCCGTTTCAAATTCAAATCAAAATTGAATTCTTCTTTATAAATTCGTTTTAAAAATTCATTTCTATTCAATTCAAATTTCAATTCAATTTGAATTCATTTCAATTCGCTTTCAATTCAATTTGAATTCGTTTTCAATTCAATTCATTTTCAAAGTCATTTCATTTCGAAATCGTTTTCTATTCATTTCATTTCGAAATCGTTTTTAATTCAATTCATTTCGAAATCGTTTTTAATTCAATTCATTTCGAAATCGTTTTCAATTCAATTCATTTCGAAATCGTTTTTAATTCAATTCAGTTCGAAATCGTTTTTACTTCAATTCAGTTCGAAATCGTTTTTAATTCAATTCATTTCGAAATCGTTTTTAATTCAATTCATTTCGAAATCGTTTTTAATTCAATTCATTTCGAAATCGTTTTCAATTCAATTCATTTCGAAATCGTTTTCAATTCAATTCATTTCGAAATCGTTTTTAATTCAATTCATTTTGAAATCGTTTTTAATTCAATTCATTTCGAAATCGTTTTCAATTCAATTCATTTCAAAATGAATAAAATCGATATAAATATCGTTCACGTCAAAATGGCGTCAATCTAATCAACACGGCTTCATAAATTTCTATTTTCAAATATTCTATTTCAAATATTTCTTTTTCAAAATAGTTGTTATTATCAAAATAATTCGTTCAACTCATGACCAATCTCAATGGATGAGTATTGTCAACACATGAACCTTTATTTTATATTATTAAAGATGTAAATTTTATTACTAAAATATTTCGTTCAACACATGACCAATCTCAATGGATGAGTACTGTCAACACATGAACCTTTATTTTATATTATTAAAGATGTAAATTTTATTACTAAAATATTTCATTCAACACATGACCAATCTCAATGGATGAGTACTGTCAACACATGAACCTTTATTTTATATTATTCTTTATTTTCTAAATTGGAATGAGGCCCAATCAATCACCATATAATGTTAAATATATGGATTTTCATACATTACACACATATAATAGCATTGAAAAATAATCAACCATCAACCAAAGTGCACTACACTGTATAAGCATCAAATATAGATATCTAACGCTTATAACAGCCTGTCAATCAATCGATCGACATATTTAATCAATCAGGATGAGTGAACTTCAAATTTCATCCCAACACCCGTGTGGGGTTTCAAATCAACAAACATTTATTTTTATTTGTGCAGTTGGGCGATGTGTAAAATTTATCGACCCAATCAATGTCCTTCAAATAGGTGTACATAAACAAACCGTCCGGTTTGTAAATGAATATTTTATTTTATTCACTTCACGTTAAAAATTATATTTTTAACGACAAAACATTTTATTTTAACTTATGAATTTTCTATTCGATTCATTCTTTAAATAAAATGATATTTTTATTTGTCTAACATATTTTAAAAAATTTCGGCGGCATAACGGCACGATACTAGAAACGGGACAAGGCCTAGCCTTATCCCCGGTCTAGTGAAGGCCCACGCCATTCACACATCAATCAAATCCATCAAACAATCAAATTCAAATCTAATCATCAAACTAATTTATGCAATCAAACAAACAAGTCCATGGTCTGTGGACGATTGTGTCGGATGCTACTAAGCACCGTCTGCATCCTAGTATATATATATATATATATATATATATATATAGATAATTAGAAAAAAAAGAAATTGAAAGGTGAGAAATTCTCATAGATAGCCATCCAATCATCTCGACTCTTCTTTTGCAGATTCTTCGACGTTCTTGCCTTTTTTGTCACCTTCGTTGTCCGCTTCCACTACATATGTAAAAATCGAATTTTTACTTCGAAGTTCAATATATAAAAATAATATTTTTATTTCGGCATATTTACAATAAAATTTTTCTTTTATTCGCTACTTATATAAAGGTCTCATATTAAAAACATATTCTTTTTCATATATAAAAATCTATTCTTTTGCATATATAAAAATCTATTCTTTTGCATATATAAAAATCTATTCTTTTGCATATATAAAAATCTATTCTTTTGCATATATAAAAATCTATTCTTTATGTTTTATTAAAATCAAGTTTTATTCTTATTTCTAAAAACAAAGTATTTTCATATTCTTAAACCAAAGTATATCCATATTTTTAAACCAAAGCATTTTCGTATGTTTAAACCTGAGTATTTTCATATTAAAATTCAAGTTTTTTTTGAAACGTTGCTAATTAACTAAGAATTCAGATTTTCAAGCAATGTATTTATATAATAAAAGGGGAAAAACTCACTGGGTCTTCTTCAACATCGCAATGTTCTGGAGCAAAAATCCCATACGCTCAAACCCTAGAACCGCTCGTCGGCGCCACTAGAGTTCGTCGTTGTCGGATCTGAAGCTTCCACGAGGAGGAGCTTCGCGCCACTTTCTCTCTCCAGTGACCTCACCGCAGTCGATGCACCACTCCGCCCTAGAATCTCGAGCGAATGCAGGCTCTTAGAGGCTTAAATTCTCTTAGCTCACGACATCAGATTTTGATCAAACCCGCCCCCACTTCGAGCTATCACTTTACTCTTTGAATTTCTTTTAAAGATTTCGAATTTTAATGAGGGAAACGAGAGGGATTGGAGGATTAAAGGTGGAAGAACCTCCGTCGTTCTATCGCAGGGGAGAGAGGCGCGATTTTAAAGTTTGACCGAGCGGTTTGACTTTGACTAGGGTTTAGAGATAGTGTTATATATACTATTTTATAATACACTTTATTCTATTATCTTATTAATTCGAAGATTAACACTCCGAACTCCAAATAAATTTCAACAACTGCCCCCCTAGCCAAATACCGCCATCCCGGGCACGATGGGATATCTATCGCGAGCCAATTCGACTGTTTGAATCAGGTTTTCTTTAAACTAAAATATAAATCAGTATATATTTAATTTAAACGCACATTTCAATTTATCGGGGCCACATACGGACTCTAAAAATTCCTGAAAAATATTTTCTAGCTTCGTATTGACGATACGGTCCTATCAAAACTAGTTTCGTCGAATTCCGAGACCGTTTGAAAAATGGCCATTTTCCAGTCGATTAAAATCAACTGAAACTGGTCAAATGCGTTATCCTTTACCACGCTCACATATTGAATCGAAAACTTATGAAATTTGGAATCTAACAATAACTTGACATCCCGGACCCAACAAAACTAGTTTCGTCGAAATCCGAGGTCGTTTGCAAAATGGCTATTTTTAAGGGCCTGAATTCCATAGCGACTATTCAGAATTTTCAACTGGACTTATCTTTTGATCCCCGCTATGAAATTTCAATTATTCGGATTCGTTGGAAAGATATTATCAATTAGATCCTAATATTTTTGGTTTCACTAAAATCCGGATTGTTTTGCACCCGGTACATTCAATTGAAGTTTGAAATCGAATTATCGAACTACCGCGCCATTTTCAATTCTGTTTATAATTATATATAAATATTATATTCTAACAACGACGTATATAATATATACGTTCGAATTATATTCAAAATAAATTTCTCGTCGATATTATTTAAAACAATTCATTTTAAATAATCAAAATTCGCTAAAATTGCCAAAATAAAAATTTTAAACTGGCCCAGATTTTCGGGTTGTTACAATATATTTGTATATATATCGATAATTTCGAGGTGTGAGATTATTTGAGGATAGATTTTAACATAAACAACACTATTAAAACACCAAATAATCAATCTCTAATCTAGATTACCATATGTAGCTCTTTGTACCTCTTCAAACCAATAAGTATCTTCTTTTTGTCGATCATGGCTGATTTCTTTGTCAAAAAGCAAAACTCCGTAAAATTCTTGACTCAACAAAAGAGACACTGGTCGATATTGCATATTTCACGATCTTGAAGGTCACGATACAAACGATTGTCGACATCTCAGGGATATGATAAAAGAACTTGTCAAACATGGAGAGCTGACATTGTTTGTTTGTAACAGGGCTGTGGTGCTGGGATAGGCACATCCCCCTCAAGGAAGTCAGAATAGGCCTGCGACAAACACTCATCTCAATGTCATTGTTATTAAATGAACCTCTTACTGGCTTTGATGTCTTAGATGCAAGTTTCCTTGGCATCAGTATCTTATGGCTCGTGGCTTATGGTTTTGATCTTCTGGGTTTGTGGATTCCATTCTTTCGGCTTCGTGGATATTTTGGTTTCTTGGTTCTAGATTTGCTTGGTTTATGGATATGGAGTTGACTCTTGTGGATGTTTGGTCTTGGCTTTTGTGGTATCTCAGTTTTGGTTCTTGTATATTCTTGCTTTTAGTCTTCTTTGTCTTCTTTTGGTTTTGGCTTTGTGGCCTTCAGTGCTTAGGCTTTGGATGTGGCTTTATTTGGTTAGTTGGCTTCTACGTTTTGTAGCTCTCGGATGATGAACTCCTCACTTATGGCTCTCTCGAATTTCTCTGGACTTTGTTATTCTGGCTTTGGCCCATGGTTTTGGCTTTAAGGACTTCGTTCCTTTGGATTTATCCTTCCTTTTGGTTATTTTGGTTGTAAGATAGTTGAGTCAGCCTATCCATGTACGGGAGCAATTATAATCCCTAGGCATGCTCTTTGCTCGACAAAACACCATCACCCCCTCTGGTTATTAATGAAAATATTACTTTTCCCGACTTTGGATTTTGAATGGTTAAGTTTGTTTACCCATGTAATAGGAACCGGCGAGATCCTAGGCATGCTCTTTACGAATGATAAACCACTCAGTCTCCTTCACAAATGAATTTGAAATCAAAAATGGCTAAATTCGCTTACCCATTTTTGATTTGGCTTTACTAGAAAATGCTCAACTCTTATAAGATGTTTTCGTTTGATTTGCAAATTGATTTCCATACTCCTAAGAGTATGGAAAGAAAATGTTATAAGAAAATTGATTTCCAAATCAAAAATGATTTCCATACTCTTAAAAGATTTCCAAATCAAAAATGTTTATAATTCTACTACCCATTTTTGATTTGCAATCATGTTGTCGATTGATTTGCAAATTGATTTCCATACTCCTAGGAGTATGGAAAGAAAATGTTATAAGAAAATTGATTTCCAAATCAAAAATGATTTCCAAATCAAAAATGATTTCCAAATCAAAAATGATTTCCAAATCAAAAATGATTTCCAAATCAAAAATGATAAACCGTCTTCATAAATTGATTTCCATACTCTTATAAGAAAAATCTAACCGCCTTTGCGAATGATAAACATTTGCAAATGAAAAATCTAACGATTTATCATTCACAAAGATGGGTAGTCGATTGATTTGGCTTTACTAGAAAATGCTCAACTATAAAATGGGTAGAAAATGGCTAATTTCTCCTTACGTTCCATACTCTTATAAGTTTAATCAAATTGATTTGCAAAGTGAGGACGCTTTCTTGTGGAGTATGAAATCGACAACATGATTGCAAACTCTAATAATCGTCTGGTTATCTTGGCCTCTTGTCCACCCCGACAAAATTGCTTTGATTTGTGGCGGGCTTCAGATCATGTGCGTCTAGTCAGTGGATCCTACTCGTTTGGATTTGGGTCATCCTGTCAAGACGACACACTGGATATTGGATTACATCAGGTGGACTTGTCAGTGATGCGACAAGATTATCCACCTATGGCTATCTTGGCTTCTTTTCCTACTTTGACAAGATTGCCTTGACTTGTAGTGAGCCCTGGATCCCATGTATCTGATCGATGGATCCTGCTCGTTTGGTTATTGGATCGTCCTCACATGACGATTCATATGGATATCTGATTATATGGTTATTGTCTATCCTGGATTTACGGATTTCGGGATTATCCCGACTTCCCGGCTATAGATTTTCTGGTTATTCAGGCTATTGGGCTCCTGCAGTCCTCCGGTTATACTGGCTATTCTGGTTCACCTGGTTGCTCTGGTATTCTGGTTATTTCTCAAAACGATCGGGCGATCGTCGGCTTTCTAGTTTTCTGGTTTACTAGATTTGGATTTCTAGTTAATACGATCCGACGTGATCGTGGCTCTTTGGTTTTATGGTTATAAAAGTTCATTCTGGACTTCTCTTGGCTTTGGTTTTTGGATTTCTGGAGTTTGACTTTTCTCTCAAAACACACCTTCCTTCGATCAAGCAAGGTATGTTTTGGGGGTAAAATGTTGACACGCTTTTTGGTCGAAGCTGTCACATGTCAAAAACATCGTCAGAAAACACAAAGCGATTTAGTCGAAGTCGCAGCGTAAACAAAAATGGCCCAAAACCCCTTTAGCTGACCTCTTTTGGGCTCGAAAACATAAATAGTGCTTGGGACAATAACTCTTGTAGCCCTCTTAGTCAGCTTTAGGTGCAATTTTCGTTTGGCCTATACGGCCATACAGTTTGAAAGTTACTCATGTTTTCATGAGTGTGTGCAGAAATTTGCATCACTCGGTACACGTTCTCATCACATCGCATCGCATCCTTCATACCGCATCGCATCACCCGTGTTGCATCCTCCATGCCGCATCCCATCAATTTGCATCACCCGTATCGCCTCGCATCCCTCCATTGTTCACATCCCTCAGGGATACGAAACCGCACATCCTTCTGACGCAAAAAGACGCATCCCTCAAATGCGAGTTTTCGCATCCCTTGGATGTGAATGATAGGCTCGCATCCCCCAGAAGGGATGCAAAACTTCCTAGAATTATGGTGATGCGAGTTTTCGAAGGTCAAGATGTGAATTTCTAATGCGACGAGGCTTGTGATGCGATTTTTCGCATTCGAACATGGTGTGATGCGATTTTTTCATGAACGGGCATGTTGTGACGTGATTTTTTGACAATGGGCCCCAAATCCTACCTACTCCTACCTAACCCACTCACCTATAAATACCCCAAGGCTTGGCCTTCAAATGGATTCCCGTCCCTTAGATTTTTGGACTTTTTGGAACTCTCAAGCATCGTTAATAGCTTCCATCTTCTTCTCTATGACCATTGGACATGGCATAAACCACTATAACATTGTACAAACGTTTTTTTATCAATTTTTGGTCATCTACAAGCATAATTACACTATTTTTGGACTGACTTGGGCATCTTTAGATTTCTCGGACATTGAAGGTTTTTTTTGGGCATAGTTGACCAAGTCAACACATTTTTTATTCAACGAAGAAGAAGAAGAAGGGAATTTTGGTCAAAGTTTAGAATTAACAAATATTTTGTTGTTCTATTGTAACGCTTTGAACTCAAATATTGTCTGAACTTATACGACTTTGCAATCAACAACTATATGATGAATAATCACTACATAGTGGACATAGGCATTAGTGCCTAACCACTATAAAAACCTGTGTTCTCCCGCATTACTTTACTTTACATTTGGACTATCGTGTTCACAATACTCATACATTGAGGGTTGGCATGTGCTGAATAAAGCGATAATTCCTCTCATCAACACATGTCTTCTAATGTTCTTAAAAAAAACCAGTAAGTTTTTTTTATTCTCTTCATGGCATCGTCTGTGATCATGTTGGAGTGATTTGCTTACTTCACTACAAGAAAAATGATTTTTTGCGGTAGAAATCAGTCACATTTATTTGCAAATGCAAGAAAAGGTGCTTTCAATCACAATATAAACGCGACAAATAAAATTTCACTTCCCCGCCTAAGAAAAAATAATCTGCATGGTCCAAAATAAACGTGACCACCTATTTTCTATTTCTCTCCCGCTCATACTTAGAATTTTTTAACCCTCATTCCCTTTCCCCTAAATTCCTCTGCCAAAGAAATTCCCTTTCCCCCAAATCGCTCTGCCGAAGAAATTACACTGATTAACTTTTCTTGTGTCATCGTCAACTCCGTCGTACTCCACTCAACAACGTCGCGGAAGCCAACGAAAATTTCCGCTTACGGTATAGGTAAATTTAGATATGAATCATTTAACTCGATTTTGTGATTCTATTCAGATTGTGTATGAAATATTTGAATGCATGCTATTTTCTCACCTCCTATCTTGCTAGATTTTGGTTATGGTATACCTGCCTAACCCTAATTGCAATCGTTTATTATATTTTATTCCGTCCTTTTTTATTTTCTTATCTCCTATCTTGCTAATGCTCGGTTCTGGTGTAACTGCTTGATTTTCATGTTTTATTTGGATGCTTTTCTAATAGACTATTTTGATGATTGTTATTATTGTGGATCATGTGACAATTTATGTTGTATGTTGAATTATATTTTTGTACAATTCGTTGAATTTTTGTGGTTTTTATACTAGTAGAAGATGATTGCCGACTTTGTTCTAAAAAAACAATTTGTATGTGAATGCTTACGTTTTTAATAGTATAGTGCACCCCATTTATGGATCAAATAAATCTAATGGTTCTGATATTCGGACTAAAAAGGGATAAAGTATCTAAATTGGTGATAGGCTATGTGGTATATATCATATACTCTCATTGACGTGAGATTTATCAAGTTTTTGTTAATTGAGTTTAAGTTAGGTTAACAAATATCTATGTTTATTAGTATTCAAACTTTGTTAATTAAGTTCAAGTTAAGGTGAACAAATTATCTATGTGTACCAATAGTCAGCTGCCTCAACTGAATGATATAGTACTGGTACACAATATTCAGTGCTAAGTTGAGAAAAATTCATTAAGAAGCATGGGTTCATCTAGCATTTAATTTTAAAATATAATTGACAACTCTCCAAAGATAATAGTAGTGTTAGACATAATTAGTTTATCTATCTTTCGATAATCGATCATGATGCTCATAATGAAATAACCACCTTGAAGTTTGGTATTTAGAAGACTTTGAATGAACTATAAAGTCTGAACTGCATTGTCGACATCTATCAAACTAACATTTTACTTTGTAACAATTGCTATTCTTTTCATTCTCTCGTATAATTGTTCATGTCAGATTTGTATTTGAACATATAATCAGATTCGCTGAACTAGAATTAGCCAGTTAGTGCATCATTTATAAGATGATTGGATATCCTTTTGGGTAATAACTTCAACGTGTAGTTATTATTTTTGCTAACAACATATAACCAATTTATACGTCAAAGATTGGAAACTTATTTGCCTTCATATGTCGATAATGGAAAAAGATTGGGTTTTTTAAATAGGTGATAAAACCATGCTTAACTTAATACGTATTTTGAGCATTAGAACATATAATCTAATATTAAAACTCAAATTTTTATGTTTTTTTACTTTTGTCATTGAACTATTATAGAGTACCGATAAGGGGAACTAAATTTCGTGCATGCTGCAAAGAGGAACATAAAAAATGTAGAAATATTTTTATGTCCTTGCAGAGATTGTCGGAATTTTAGTCACCATGATGACCAAATTATTGTTGATCATTTAATTATAAAAGGAATGGATCCTAGATACATTGATGGTGAATGGTTTAATCATGGTGAAGAGATAAATGTAGAGAAGAAAACAAATATGTTTGATGCATACGATATATTCATGATGATTCACTGTGAAGATGAAGATTTTATGAGTAATTATTTTTGGATGATAAAGATAATGTTGATTCTCGAAGAAAAGAGGATGAGTTACTCAAGAACTTGGAAGGTGCAGAAACTCCATTATATCCTGGTTGCAAAGATCACACAAAATTATCTTCCATCACCATCTTGTATAATCTTAAATGCGAGACTGACTTGTCTGATAGTGGGTTTGATAAGGTTTTAATGTGCAACATCTATTTTTGCCAAAGGATAATGTGCTTCCCAAAACCTTATATGAAGTCAAGAAATTTCTTAGAGCGTTCGACATGGGTTTTGAAAAGATACATGCTTGTGAGAATGACGGTTACCTTTTCAGAAAAGAATATAAAAATTTAGAAAATTGTCCAAAATGAGGTTCTTCAAGATGGAAGAAAAATCAAGATACTGAAGTGGTTATACAATGTGTTCCAGTTAAAGTACTGAGATATTTCCCAATCATTCCGAGATTTAGAAGAATGTGTAGATCTCAAAAGACGGCAGAAGATTTAAGATGGCATTTTAATAATAAAAGTAATGATGAAAAAATGCATCATCCTGTGGATTCTATGAAATGGAAAATGGTGGATGAAAAGTATAAATCTTTTTCATCCGATCCGCACAATCTTAGGGTTGGTCTTGCTACAGATGGATTCAATCCATTTTCCATGTTAAGTTCGAAATATAGTTGCTGGCCGGTAATGGTTGTGACATACAATCTCTCGCCTATGTTGTGTATGAAGAAGGAAAATATTATGTTGACTTCACTTATTCCAGGTCCGAAGCAACGCGAGAATGATATTGATGTATATTTGGTGCCTTTGGTGGAAGACTTGCATCACTTGTGGTCTAACGGAGTTAATGCTTATGATGCATTTAGCAAAACTTTATTTAAATTGAATGCAATTTTGCAATGGACGATTAATGATTTTCGGGCTTAAATGTCATGTGGAAGGGGAAAAATCTTGCCCATTATGTGGTGTCAATACCCAATCTCGTTGTTTGAATCATAGTAGAAACTTCACATACATGGGTCATAGAAGATTTCTACTTCATTTGGATTCACAGAGGAAACAAAAGACATTGTTTGATAACACTATAGAGACAAATAGTGCTCCTATTATGCTTACTGGAAGAAACATCTATGCATTTTTGAATGATTATCCAAATGCTTTTGGAAAAGGAAAAGAAGAGAAAAGTAATAAGAGAAAGTGTGTTTATGATGAAGAAGATGAATATGATGATACTAACACTTCCACGAATATGGAGATATCAAGGCGAAAAAAAGATCAATCTTCTTTGATTTGCCTTATTGGGAGGTTAGTGGTTAATTTATCTATTTTTCATTGTTTTAGTATAAGAAAAAGCCAATAATACGTTATAGTTATGGTTTTCACATAAACTTCCATTACGTCACAATATAGATGTGATTAGGGTTGTTATGGTAATGGTAACCGCTACCGGTACATGAGAACCATTACCGTGTCAGTACTATTGGCAAGTCAAAAATAGCTACCAATAATTTATCGTTACCAATGGTAAAATATTCATTGGTATACCGATAAACTGGTATACCGTTGGCTAATAATGGGAAATTTACCAATACAATAAACATTCAAATTTTGTTGCACTAAAATTTGAAAAAAAAACAATTATCTTGTTTTTTTATTACTACTCTATGATATTTATATTAGTATAACGACATGTTTTAGTTGACATCTAAGTATTTCTTAATCCATCACAGCTTATTTACAATAATATGAGATAATAACATTTATAATATCAAACTTTGAGCCTAACAAAACTTAAAAAGAATCATCATTATAAATATTACTACAAAATCTTCCTAAAAACCACGACGTACCATAAAAAGTGTCTATGGTTAAGGTTTGATCTAATAGTGAAAAATATATTTAATATGATTGGTAAATTTACCGTTACCACTGGTTTTGACTTTTCTTTATTGCTACTTTTACCGTTAACAATGATAAATTTACCGATAACATTGGTAAACCAAAGTGGCTCATTTTTTTACCAATTACTTGGTATTGCTACGGTACTGGTAAATTTACCATTACCATAACAACCCTAGATGTGATGCATGTGGAGAAGAACATTGGTGAAAGCCTATTGGGCACGATGTTGCATGGTAATAAATCCAAAAATGGAACCAACTGTAGGAAGGATTTAGAGGATTGGGGAATTCGACATGAGCTTCTACACAACCTCGTGGGAATAAAACATATCATCCACCGGCTCCATATTTGTTGTCAAAATCCGAAAGAAAAATATTTTGCAAAAGATTGTATGATTTCAAAGGACCGAATGGCTACTGTTCAAATTTAGAAAACCGGATTTCGTTGTCAAATGGAAAAATTAATGTATTTATGTCACATGATTACCATGTATTAATGCAACATTTATTGTCAGTAGCATCGAGAGGATTGTTGGCAAAGAAGATAAGAAAAGCAATAATTTGCTTATGTTCTTTTTCCAACAAATTATGTCAACGTGTTTTTGATAGAGAGAAGGTAGAACAAATCAATGTTGGGATTATTGAAGTTTTATGTGAGCTTGAATATTTTTTCCCACCATCTTTCTTTAATATAATGGTACATTTATTCATTCATCTTGGAAAAGAAGCACAAATGTGTGGACCGGTTCATTTTTGTTGGATGCACCCATTCGAAAGATATATGAAGATATTCAAAGATTATTTTAGAAACTATGCATGACCCGAGGGATGTATTGCAGAATTGTATCTTGCAGCAAAATGCATGTTGTTTTTCAATGAATTTTTGAAAAATATCCGGACATATAAAGGAGAAAGGAGATCGAAATGAAGATTATGAAAGTAGTGGAATACTCGAGGGACGTCCAATTTCAACATCGAAGACAATTACATTGCTAGCTATTGAGAAAGAAAGTGCTAATTTAGACGTGTTAATGAATATGGTCGTGGTGGAACCGTTTATGGAGTAAGTTTATGTTATATATTTTTTTAATTATTTTTATGTCTTCGTGATGATGTATATAACTTATAATCAAATGTTCAACACTAGTTTGCATTTGGAGGAATTAGAAAATGCAAACCAGTGCATGAAAAAAATGCGACCATACTTTGGGAAACACATACCAAAAATTTTGCCGATTGGATTAAAAGGAAGGTTAGTTAGATTTCAAATATATTTTCATATGACAATTAATATTGCTATAAAATTTACATGCTAAATGAAATTCGTTGTAGATACCTAGTACCTCCATGGATCATAAAGACATGTTAAAATGGATTGCTTACGGTCCGAAGGATGATGTCATATCTTACAAAGGATATATCATCAATAAGCAACATTTTCATGTATAAGATTTTGGGAGACAAACCCAGAATTGTGGGGTGACTTTTGATGCAACTACTATGTGCAGAGCAAGTGCAAAAGATATGTCCCAAGTGGTTGATGTGGTCACTTATTATGGAATATTGACAGATATAATTTTATTAGATTATCATTTGTGTTATATTTCAGTTTTTAAGTGTCGTTGGGCTTATAAAGGATATGGAGTAAAAGTTAATGATGATGGGTTCACTCTTATTAATTTACATCAAGCATCATTTTCACGAGACCCATGCATACTCGCATCTCAAGCAAAACAAGTATTTTATTCAAGACATAACGATGAATCTAATTGGTATGTTGTAATGAAAGCACCATCAAGAAGTTTTACTGATTTAGAGGATTCTGATTGCATCGAGGAAGATATCCAAGTGGTGGAAGATGAAATAACCAAAGTGGATGATGAAGATGTTAGCTATGTTAGAGAGGATTGCGAGGGCATACTTGAGTAGATTATATGTCCTACTTGAGCATCGTTGTTCATTTGCTTTAGTGATAGTTGAACTTATAAATTAAATCCAGGCTATTTGGAAAGTTCATTGTACTTGTATTGATTTTCTTTAGTGTTGGATGTTAATTTGCAAAACACTTGGAACTTGGCATTTGTGTTGCACTTGAAACTATGTTATATACATTTGTTTTGTACCAGAATTTCTGGCATTTCTTGGCTATGCGGTCTGACCTGTTTTTCATATTACACACATATGCACTAGTACATTGTGCTACCTTGTCTGGTCTTGCCATTAAACCAAAGATTTGTGTGGTCTTGCCATTAACCCTGAGATTTGTTTGGTCTGGTTTAGTCTTGCATTTCTTTATATGTGTACACTTTATATACATATATGTGTATACACATATACATTGTGGTGCCTTATCTGGTCTTGCATTTCTTTACATTGAACCACACAGTTTAAATTATATATGTTAATATGACTGTATATACAATTTAAATTATGTACGTATTTGGATTATATACATATATGCAATTCTCTCGACCTGTGCCATTGAAATTTGTATTTATGACTGTATATATGTGTGCGTCAACGCGTGTATGCATACACATATATTGATCATATTTAAGTGCCAGCTGCTTATTGGTTTATACCATATTTTGTTTCATTTGCAGAAAAAGATGTCGATAAGCAATGTACATACTCGCAACCAGATAAAGGCTACAAAAGAATCCCAAAAGAATAAGCCAGACCGGAAGCCTAGGTCAAAGCTAAAGCGTAACATTCAATGCGAAGAACAACCAGTCAATGCTAAAAAGCAAGCCGTTGTTCGCAATGAAGACGAACAATAAACTGTCATGAATGACCGAAATAAAGGACTCCGCTCAGAAAATCAAACCTGTCTTGAACAAAATGATGGTGTCGAGCTAGAAATTGGTAAACAAAGTGTTGCTGAATCGGAAGTACATTTCGGAAAAGAGGCAGCAGAGGTCCAGTGAAAGAAAAAAGGCTCCCATTATGTAGTTAGGATCGAATTGAAGTTGAGTTTAATGATCTAGGTATGCCAATAGGAAAGGGTCGGTATATTTATCCTCTTTTCTTGGATCGCTTGTGCGGAAGCAGGTTCCATACATTATCAATGATTGGAGGAATATAACTGATGAGTTAAAGAAAGTTTTGTGGCAGTTGGTTCAGGTATGAAGTCAGACTTAATTTTGGTTACTTAATTAATTTTTCTTACTTAATTTTGATTATTTATAAATCTTGAATATGTGCTTGATTCACTTTAGGTGTCACTAAAATTTTAACATGCAAGTATAATTACATGATAGCTCAAATAATATCTCAAAATTGAATATTTCAAAAATGTTGAATGAAGTTTAGTTACTCTAACAACAAAATACTTGTAACAACCCGCCTGGAATGGGCCTAAATTTTGACTTAGAAAAGGCTCATCGAAACTTAGAACCATTCTAAATGGGTCGTTGGTTCCTGTAAGGATTTACATTTGCACAGATAATATACACATACACTTTAAATGGAAATCTCACACATAGGAAAGAGAAAATATAAAACTGAAATAAGAAGTACCACTTTATTAAATATCACAAAATTCCAACACAACAGTCAAGATTACATTTATTCCATGGGTACATCAGTAAATTCATTCTCAAATGTTACCAAAGAAGTACATCAATAACAATTAGTGGAAAATAGGCATAAGGACAAACTTTGGAAAAAATATAGTCTGAAGGACGTCAAGTTTTATTTTTAGGTTGAAGGACAAACTCTGGAAAAAAATTGGCTGAAGGACAATGCTAAATATAATTAACATTTTTTGCAGTGTAAAACTGAATAATGCTAGTTAAAACTAGCATTTTCGTGTAGTGTAAAAAAACTGAATATAATGCTAACTACATTTAGCATTTTCCTTCAGCTTAATTTTGGGTTAAAGTTTGTCCTTCAGCCTAAAAATAAAACTTATTGTCCTTCAGCCTAATTTTTCGGCAAAGTTTGTCCTTCTCCCTAATTACCTCTAACAATTAATAATAGCATAACAACTTGATATCCATCTTCAGCTTCCATCATGACTTCGTCCATGGATTTTACCCCATCTACTGACCTATTTGATATGTTAAGGAGAGGGTCAGAACATAAAGTTCCGTGTGACTGAAATATGGTGTTTACTTATAGACCGTACCCTAGTTTTTAGTAGGTTACACATGTCAAGGTATGTCTTCGCATCACACAACATTCACACAAACACCAAGTATCTAACCAATGAGGTGGATATCTAAGTCAATCACTCATTAGTGTTTTAGGGTAAAGACCCAATGAGGCGGGCATTCTCAGTCACTTATGGCCTTATTAAAGGTGGATTCTTATGATCACTTATAGCCCTGAGGCGGAACCTAGCCCCTTAAGTCCCCATCCTAATACGTCAGCTTTCTTAAATCTATACTCTCAATTGTAATATGAGAAGTAGTATTGCGAACGTTACCACTTAACTGATATTACGGTAGAAAAGCTATGTTGCTTAACACTTCCCTTAGACAATTGGTGAGCATGTAATGACCAAATATCTTTTATATACCAATCATGTCCCTAGTTCATCCCCTATAAGCTCCTAGAGGAAGTGGACATCCCTATGAACTACCCTACTATGTTACCGCTTATGCCTAACCGCTTTTAGAGAAGGATGACCCATAGATTTACTTCGAATCTAATAAGGGTGAACCCCATGACTTTTGTTCCTCTCCAAGGAATAAACCTTTAGAGGGATCCTAATCCTAACCATTTAAGACCCAAATTAGATAAGAAGAGAGTCATCCACTTAAGACCTTCTCAAGGTGTAGTAAACCTGCCTATTTCCGCACACAGTAGACTTATATATAATTATATATGCACACACTAGACCTCTCGCATTAAACCGTATACTTATAGATGTGGTTATGTCGGGCGGTTCCGGGCAGGCTTCTACTACAAGTGGGTTTAACCTCGTGTCATAGTGTACTAAGTTTGAATGGCCCATGGCACCCATACCTCTCACATTAGTTGGGCCTACTTGTGGTTGCTGGATTTGTCGGTCGGTTCCGGTCAGCCTTATACCACAATTGGGAACTAACCTCGTGTTTGTGTGTCACTATTAATATATGTAAAGCCATTCTATTCATACACAAGCAATGAATATATAAGTGAGGACATTTCAAATTCAAATTCTATCCTAATCGCATTTATTACGTTAATTACGTTGACTATGCTAATAAATATAATAATTATAACACATAAATAACGCTTAATGTTCCTATGAACGAGAGAACGTTCTAACGAGACAAAAATTGTCAACTTGTCTAAATTAAGGTATACAAGTTAATTTCCATATCTTGACCGCTACAATTTAGGCATGATGACATAATAGCATAATGACAGATAGCCGTGAATGTAAATACAATATACATACAAATTTCAACTTACATCCTAGGCTTATTAGAACGATTTCAATAATGGATTAAGAATAGAGTATAACATACACATATGTACATTTATAAGCTGCACTTTATATAATTCACCCCTTTTTGGTGTATTGCACATAAAAACATTTACGTTTGACATATTTCAAGTATGAATACGTTTGGATTCAGAATAGAATCCAAACCTAATCAAATCATGGAGCAAACCAAATTTAAACACTTTTAGGTTGCAATCAAATGTTTACATAAGGATGAATTATATAAAGTAAAAGCACAACACCCCTTTTATTCTCAACTAAATATTAAGATCCAAATCCACAAACCCAAATAAATGACAATTCTTAAGCAAACATAAAATAGAGGATTTGGGTTTTTTGTATTGATGTTATCGTTGCCAAATCCTCTTAGGCATAACAATCAACATGTTAATCTATTAAAAAAATAGAATATGCCTTAGAAACACAATATTCCACTCACAAATCTAAAAGGAAGAACAAATAGGATTCTTGTTGTAGATTCAAATCTGGATTCAGCCTTCATGATAAACGTGTTCCAATCCTTCTAATATATATATATATAATCCTCTTTAGAATCTTATGCATATATAAATCTAAATTCTAGAATTTATACTAAAATATATTTGAATTTAGATTAGAGAAAAGATAAGAATGGAGGTTAGAGGAATAAAAGAGAAATTCCAAACCTTTATGGAATTCAGCAATGGCAGAAGGAAAATATGGAGGTAGATATAAGAGAGCGGCTAAGGTTTTGTTGTGAGGTTTGAGGGCCTATATATAGTTGCTTATGTAAGCGTAGGCCGTTAGATTATTTAGATGTAATCCTGGCCATATATTTATAAATATTCCCACAGAAAACCCTAACCAAACTTAGATTCACTGGGCCTTTCAGCCCCTAGGCGATCGACTTGGGCGGTTGACACCTCTTCTAGGGGGCGGCCAACCTCTTGGTCGCTGAAATCCCTAATAACGTATATGGCGCTGAGTTGTTTAATTAAATAATACATTACTTTATTTGCTTATCTCTTTCCTTACTTACAATATTTTATGTCCCCTTTATCCTATCCTCTGTTTGAATTTCAAAACTCATCCATATTTTATCTTTTATATATTTTGGACATATATATAAATATACATATATATTACTCATCTGATTATATATATATTTGCGTTTTACTATCCAATTTCATGTGCTTGTAACTTCTTCATATATTCACCGCTTTCAGCATATTATATATGAAAATGATTCAGAATTTCGCCACGAATCCAAATAAAAGATTTTTGTAACCAAATTCCTAAAGCTGCAAAATCTCATTTTCCATCCTTATTGTTAAATTGTTTATTTTTATTTATTGCTAATATTTATGTCTTTTATGGGGTGTTACAATACTTGGGTATACATATGGTTGTTATTTTAATATCTACATCATGTTATTACAGTTATAGATGAAAAAAATTGTTCGATGCATACATGTGGCTGTTATTTGATTTTAATATCATGTTTTCATGTATTGATTCAGGTAGATTTAAACTGGAAGAGGAATGGCAAAGAAAAACCATATTTCAACAAATGGGAGTACTTTTGGAGATCATCAAAAAGCAAATTGGTTCGAACTTTGCAAAAAGCGAAGAATGAACTAGAAAGACTTAAACTGAAATGTACCAACATCAAAAGCATGAATGAATGGAGAAAGTTTGTAAAGGCAAAAACAAGTGTGGAGTTTATGGTATCTAAAATTAAATTCAATCCTTCAACAGTAAATCATTCCTACTACACGTCAGTTTATCACATTCCCTGCACTTGTACATACCATTAGGAAAACTGAGACCCTCTTTTCAAACATATTTCTTCTTTTATGCTCATCTCTATTAGTATGCTAATTTTTGTTTATGCTAGTGAACGTGGAATTCTAAGATATTTTTATGATTCTGGTTGTCAAATTCTAACATCTTTCTATATTTCCAACAAAAAAGTGAGAAATGTTCAGCACTTAGGTACACACAACTTCCGCATACAGCCGATCGTAAGGGAATGGCTAGAATGACCGAAGACTTGGTTAGTTAATTAACTATAGCTTTATTTAATATTATTTTATATCTGTCAGTTTACTTATTTAATGTTATCCTAAATTTAGAAAAAAGAAAGTGTAGATTCATCATCCGTAACTAGAGCTGAAGTATGGATCAAATCTCACATTAAAAAAATGGTGAACCAGTGTCCATGGAAGCTGCAAATACTATTGTATGATTATTTTTAATTTTATCAGTATTTATTTTTTGAAACAATGATATTTTTACCATTGTACATCATATATGTGTTTATTTATGTAGGAAGAGGTTAAAAAGTTTGGTAGCCTATCCCAGTCCATCTCGACACAAAATATCAATGGAGATGATCTTGTACATGTATTGGGAGAAGATAGACTAGGACGGTTAAGGGCATTGGGAAGGGGTTGCACTTTAACCAAGCTAGTCGTGGCTCAATCCAAAGATAAACAAGTGTCATGGTGTTGAGAGGAAATAACAAAATTGGAGGGAATGATATAGACTCTAATGGAACAGAAGGTAAACTTTTAAAATTAATTTATACTCGTTAAATACAAAATTCAGCACACTTTATAATTTAAAATGCTAAAAAGAATAAATTTTTGTGCTTTACTGCAGGGTAAAGAAAGTTTGCAAGGAAGCACACATGAAATGGTAAAATAATAATTGTATTACTCAATAAATAACATTTAGATTTTAATTTTGATCCAGTAGTGTTTTATTTTAGGTATTATGGCATCCACTTGAGTGTTCCTAAGATTAAAATATCGTGATATTTTTGCTTTGTAGCAGGGTAAAGAAAGTTCAAGAAGGAGAACAATTGAACCAGTAAAAATAATAATTATATTACTGAATAAATAAAATTCACATTTTAAATTTTTAATCCAGCATTTGATATAATTTTCGATTGAATAATTGTAGAGCGATAACAAAGTATGTTTAATGTTGAATTGGGATGGAACCTCTGGAGTTGTTGCCTATGGGAGGTTGTTGTCCTTGGACCCAAATGATGTTGTCAATAGCATTCGTCTTGGACCAAACGCTGTGAGCGTTTTTTTTAAATTTTATGAATAAACCAGATACTTAGTTATGGAGGCCTACACCTGAAATGACAGTATTAGCAAATGCTATGAATAAGATAGTAGCTTCGTGTGATGACCGCCCATAAACCCTGCAAGAGGAATAATGTGCTGAAAGGTGTGCTACGTAGCTATGGATGATCATCAGAGTAGGTAAACAACATCGGAACCTATCGTAAAACTCACAGCGCAAGGATAAAATATAATAGAACATATACAACATGTAATATAATGAAACATCATATAGCAAACTTTGCAAACTTTTACAACATCCTGAAAGGTTATCCAACGAATACCAAAGTTTTACATAAGGCCTCACTACAACCTGCTCAACAGCAGAAATAGAAATACTAGATAGCAAAAAAAATCTGTACGCCAGCCTCCTGCTCGTCTCCGCACAGCAACATCGTTCTCACTAATCAGCTGTAACCTGCTACTTAGTCTGCCCATCCACAACCGGATGAACAACCCAAGGTAATAAGAGAAGACATAAAACCTTGAGTTGGACAACAGTCTTAGTGAGCGATAAAATAGCTAACAAACTTCAACAATAAAGTATATGAAAATGCATAGATAAACATAGTAATCTACCCACAACACCAGAGACGAACTCAACCATATCTTCCCTACATCGAACAGTGATAGACTTTATGATAAACCATTCAACCATTCATCAATGGAAACCAGAACACTCGCTTAATCATGGTAAGCACTCATAACATCCAGATTATATATATCTCATGTAAACCATCCTAATCGAATTTGTCATCCCTTAAGCACAAGCCCCAGAGGCCTAAACTAATATCAGACAAGCGCCCAAGGAATATCTCCTTCGACGTTGGATAATCTACATGAGACAGTTCAAACAAGGCAACTAATCAACCATGACAGACTCTGGCTATCACCGCCAATCTTGCTTCGATACCATCGTTAATTGTATGATGGCCAACCTTGCCAAATCTCAAGGGATAATGGTAACCCCAGTTCTAGCATGAACTCCATACGCTTTCAACGATACATATGTATGTCCAACCTTGACAACTAGTCCTTTCAACGAAACCCAGGGTACTCGATCTACAACCGGTCTTTTGGGTGCCCTCATCGTACCCCTGCTTTGAGCCTGCTAGAAGTTGCGACAATGATAATATCTCAGCCTTCGCATCTCTAGTCATAAAACCCGACGACTTCCCATTTCTCAAGCAACCTTCTTAAGCAACCATTATCCACCAACTCACAACCTTTGAGTTGCCACGTCGTCCATTGTTCTACGCCGATCAACGAACTAATTCAACACTTCGAATATTCCCACTTAAATTCCCCTCGAAGTTATCACCACTTCCCAATCAAAATAATCGTCAATCACAAGGTTCATAACAATCCATAAGATCACGTAAATTTGCCAAAAGAAATGAACTATAGCACTCGTGCCAACCACCACAGTGTATAAACACACTGCTGAAATTCCAACTCTTGGACCGACCGACACAAGTAGGACCGACCCAAGTAGGGCCGACCCGACCCTTCAGGAGAGAGCACGACCGACCACCTGCATGGCCGACTCAACATTGCACTTGTCTTGCTCGACCCAAGGTGCTGCTCGACCCGACCCACATCTAGACCGGATTAAGCAACCTACTCGACCAACCCTCACCAAGACCGATCCAGCTACTCCAAAATCAGAACTCCCAGATCTTCTCGACCAACCCACACCAAGACCGACTCGGACCATCGTGACCGACCGACAAGGGTATGGTTCTGACTTGTTTTCCAAGACATGGCTTAGGCTCGACCGACCCATAATGCTCGACCCACAATGTTCGACCCAGGCTTGCACGACCCAAAACTTGCATCCTCCAATACAACTCCAATTTCGACCAAAATTTCGCCAAAACGATTCGTTCGACGAAACCAACTCATCGAATTCATGCAATATGATTATAAGCATGATATGAAACCAATAATAACATCAATATGTCAATTCCGTCAATAATAATGTAAAATTCATCAAAATCACTATAAATACACATATGAACAAAATCATGGATTTAACTTGCACATTCACATAAAATATCATAGAAATTACCTATCTAAACTTGCTAAATCAGACCATAGGGTGATTAATATGAAAATGGACTTATAGAGACATAGATCTTTGATAAAACACTTATATATGATGAAAAACATGATCAAACATTCATATACTTCATTGCATCCATGTGAGAGATGTAAATCACTCATCGTTTCTCCCAAATAAGCAAAAATCAATGGAATATGAATCCGGACAGCAAGCACTTCACACCAAAAACCTTGATCTGATGAATCCTTTCTTCAATTGATGTAGATCTAGCCTCCAATGGTGTAAATATATGATTTCCCTCCTTAGATTTGGACTTTTAATGGTGGAAAGGTGTTAGAGGAAGGAGGAGCATAAGGCATCCAAAGAGAGAATGGGAAACTAAAACCATTTCCCATATCCCTTAACCCCTATTTATAGTTTCCACCATCCCACTAATGGGTCTCTCCCAAATCAGCCCATTAGGCTTCCAAAACATTAAAAGTCAACTGAAAAATATATATATTAAAACAGCAATTTCTCCCAAACCGTTGAGCCAAATCTTTAACGTAACCAATCTACGGAAAGGCAATCATCAATTCCTTTCCAATGGCATAGGTCTCACCCTCTGATTCAACCTGAGTCAAAAGTTATCCCCTGTACAAGACTGACAGGGGAAAAATGGTCACAAACAAAATTGGTAAAATTTATGGACATGTCTCACATCCCTATAAGTAACGTATCAAAAGATGAGATTGATCCAACCCTCAGAGAATAAAATAAAAATATTTTATGATCCTTCGATACATAAAATGCGGGTTGTTACATTCTCATCCAGCCCCCTCCCCCTTATGAATTTCGCCCCTGAAATTCCAAGTAAACATAAGCATCCACCACAATTCCGCAATCCTATCATCCATAGAAGCCAATTTTATCATCCAAACTAGCAACCATCAAGCCATGCATCGATAGCCATATCCTAGCACGCGGAATTCTATCAAACAACAATAAGATACAACGATATAATGATGATACGATATCATAGGGTCCTACCGATGAAGAGTTCTGGATGATTCGCCCTCATGCTGTCTTCCGTCTCCCATGTACAATCGTCGCCATCTTCACTCTATTGTACCTTGACTAGCTTAACCATCTTCCTCCTAAGTTGTTTCATGTCATTCCCCACAACACGAAGTGACTTAAAAGGTCTCACAACTGCATTCTTTACCTCTAGATCTTCGTACTGCTCTGAAGATACCACTATATTCAAATCATGGATGAAATTTCGTAGAAACGACACATGGAACACATTATTCACACTCAACATCTTCTCGGGTAACTCCAATCTATATGCGAGCTTTCCTATTCGCTCAACTATTGGAAATGGTCCAACGAACCTAGGAGCCAACTTTCCTTTACTTCCAATTCGAACCACATGCTTTAGTGGCGAAATCTTTATGAAAACCATGTCGCCAACATCGAATTCCAAATCTTTTTGACATTTATCAGCATAACTTTTCAGACGATCTTGAGCTGCCTTCATTCATTGTCGAACGATCTCGGTACAATCCGAGGTTTCTCTTATCATTTCCGTCCCAAGTACCAACTTATCTCCAGTTTCTAACCAACATGCCGGAGAATTGCACGATCTCCCATACAACGCCTCGTGTGCTGTCATCCCAATGCTAGATTGGTAGCTATTATTATATGCAAACTCAACTAGATGCAGATGATCCTCCCATGATCCTCTGAAGTCTAACACACAAGCCTTCAGAAGATCTTCTAAAACTCGGTTAACCCTCTCGGTTTGACCATCGTTTGGGGATGATAAGTCGTACTCAGGCAAAACTCGATTCCCAAAGCTTCTTGCAAACTTCTCCAAAATCCACTCGTAAATAATGGATCTCAGTCACTCAATATACTCTTTGGGACACCATGGGATCGAACTATCCATTTCACATAAATTTCAGCCAGTTTCGATGCTATCCTAGTCGACTTGACAGGAATGAACCTTGCACTTTTGGTCAAACGATCCATGATGAACCAAATCCCTTCATTTCCTACTCTAGTTCTAGGTAGTCCATCGATGAAATCCATCAATATCTGCTCCCATTTCCATGTAGGAACTTCCAATGGATAAAGCAAACCCCTCGTCTTCTTATGTTCAGCTATTACCAACTAACAGTTCATACACTTGAAAATGAACTTTCCAATATCTCGCTTCATCCCTTCCCAGTAGTAAACTCGCTTCATGTCCTGATACATCTTGTTACCACTGGGATGAATCATCAACTTCGAGTGATGACATTCTCTCAGAACCTCATCTCTCAATCCGTCGACATCGTGAACAACTAATCGTCGTTGTTTTCGAAGCCAACCTTTTCGATCGACCTCGAACTCTTTACCTTCTGGTTCCAGCTTCTGGATAAACTCAACATGCTTTGCATCTCGCTTTTGGCTCTCTCCAATCCTTTTGACAAGAGTTGGTCTTATCAGCAAGCTTGCCTACATTTCAGGTTCCAAATCACACCTTGGACCAAAATCGAACCTTGCCAAATACTCGAGGCTCTTCCATTTCGAAAACATCGCTCCCAAACTTGCGTGTCTTCGACTTAACACATCCGCAACTGCGTTGCCTTTACCAGGAGTATAGGCTATATCAACATCATATGACGCCAGAAACTCTAACCATCATTGCTGCCAAAGATTCAAATCCGTTTGGGAGAAAAGATACTTTAACGACACGTGATCCGTAAAGAACTCGAATCAGACTCTCAATAGGTAATGTATCCACATCTTCAGAGCAAAGACAATCGCCGCCAACTTCAAATCATGAATTGGGTAATTCTTCTCATGCGACTTTAGCTGTCGACTTGCGTAGGCCACAACCTTATCCTTTTGCATCAGTACTGCTCCAAGTCCAGTACCACATCCATCGGTATACACAACCATCTCTTCATTCCCACTTGGAATGGTCAAAACAAGAGCACTCGTCAGTCTTTCTTTCAGGATCCCAAACGCTTGTTCATACTTCGCATCCCATGTGAACACTTTGTTCTTCTTTGTCAATCCTGTCAACGATGCAGCTACCTTGGAGATATCCTTGATAAACCGTCGGTAATAACCAGCCAACCCCGGAAACTTCTCACATCCGTCGCATTCTTAGGTCTATCCTAGTCCTGGATTGCTGCCACTTTAGCAGGGTCAACTGCTATCCCATTTCGAGAAACAACACGACCTAAGAACCTCAATTCACTTTTCCAAAAGTGGCACTTTGAAAACTTAGCTCTCAGCTGATGCTTTCGCAAGATTTCCAACATAATCCTCAAGTGCGTCTTGTGCTCTTCCTCATTCTGTGAGTAAACCTGAATATCATCCACAAACACAAGAACGAACTTGTTCAACTGTTCTCTGGAAACTCTATTCATAAGATCCACAAAATATGCTAGCGCGTTAGTCAACCCGAATGGCATTACCAACCATTCGAAGAAACCAGATGGTGCCCTAAAAGTGGTCTTTGGCACACCATACTTAGATACCCTCAACTGGTGAAATCTCATTGCCAAATCCATCTGAGAAAACACTTTGGCTTCGTGAAGCTGATCGAACAAGTCATCTATCCTTAGCAACAGATACTTGTTCTTTTTAGTCATCTTATTCGGCTCACGATAGTCTGCACATAATCTTAGCGAGCCATCTGCCTTGGTTGCAAACACGACCGGTGCACCCCATTCGGAAACACTCCTCCGAATGAATCCCTTCCCTAATAGGTCTCTAACTTGCACCTCCAACCCTCATTGTTCCTTAGGTGCCATCCGCCTAAGAGGCATAACGATTGGTCTAGCACCCTCGACTAAATCGATCCTAAACTCGATCTCGCGATGCGGCGGCAACCCTTTGACCTCGTCAAAGACATCTTCATACTCATTAGTGATAATCACAGATGACAAGTCTTCTTGTGGAATCCCAAGCGAATATAGATAGCTCATGAAGACACCCTCTCCGCGCTTACGTTTAATCAACACCTTTCGCCCTTCCACATCCCCGACTCTCACCTCTAGCTTCTCGCAATTCACTCTTGCCGCATACCTCTTAAGCCAATCCATGCCCAAGATGATCTCAAACCCAGTGAAGTTAAGAACAAAGCAATCACACACAAAAGAGCAACCATGACTCAACAACACTAGACCACGACACAATATGCAAAAACTGGACGAACCCCCAACTGGATTAGTCACGATCAATTGCATATCACAAATCTCGGGTTCCAAACCTAAGCGGCACACAAGCTCATTGCAAATGAATGAATGTGATGCTCTAGTATCAAAAAGCACACGAACTGAAACACCATTAACAGAAAGAGTACCTTGCACCACGATACCCTTTCCCTTTTCCTCTACAGTAGGAGCTCTCGAAGAAGCTGGCACGACTTCCAAAGCATACGCCTTCACAACCTGCTTGCTCTTAGCTGATTCCGGACAGTCTTTCTTCTTATGCTCAGGCTTCCCACACTTGAAGCACTTCTTCTCAACTTTGGGATTCTTGCACTCATTAGCAAAATGGCCTTTCTGTTGGCAGTTAAAGAAAACCACCTCACTCTTAGGCTTCTTTTGGCCATCTTTTCCTTCCTGCTATTGCACCTTCCTCTTCTTATTATTTCCACCTTGCTATGGTTTCTGAGCTTCTTTGGTTGCAGCAACAACATTTGCTTCCTTAGGAAACAAGCTCTCATGGTGAATATCTTATTCCACGATCTTCTCGAATAAATCGTCAAGATGATCCACCAACGACCTTCCAATATAGGTATGCAGATCCAAGAAAAACTTCTCATTCTTCTGATAGGGTGTATCAATGTATGAACGAGTGTATCTGGACAAAGCTTCGAAATCAGAAATATAGTCAAGAACTGATCTGCCATTCTGCTTCAATTCTACGAACTTCTTGAAGAGAATGGACTTCTGAGCAGTGGAGATAAACTTTGCTTCAAACTTATCTTGGACTTGCTCCCATGAAATCTCCTCTTCTAGAGTCTCAAGTGTAATAGAACTCCACCACTCCATGGCCCTGCCCTACAGCTGCCTTGATGCAAGCTTTCTCATTATTGCATCCTCAATACCCAAGCCTCCAAAGATTCGGACACAAGAATCCATCCACTTCTAAACCTCTTCAGCTAGCTTAGATCCTTTGAATGGTTTTCCTCCTAGAGATGTAAAGTCCTTGCACAGCTTTGCAAAATTTACTACTCTAGGAACTCGCATACCTACATCTACTGTTGTTGCCACTGGAGCGGGCACCCTTCGCATAATTGCCTCTGCCATGGCTTCAAACATGGATGAGTAATTTGGTTCACCGCCATTTCCCCTTCTAGTATTAGCTCCCCTAGCAGCTTGTCTTGATTCTCGTCTATTCATTCTAATTCTACAATTTAGAATAATTAGCCACTTCCAAGAAAATTTCTAAAGAGATACAACCGCTTCTACTATATATGCTAATATATATAGTAAGCATCCAACTGAAATCTACAAGTACGTCTCTCATACATAATTACATCTTCGAATTTTGGCCATAATCGTTGACCAGAGCTCTGATACCAAATGTGACGACCGCCCATAACCCCTGCACTAAACAAGAGGAATAATGCACTGAAAGGTGTGCCAAGCAGCTATGGACAATCATCAGAGTAGGTAAACAACATCGGAACCTGTCGTAAAACTCACAGTGCAAGGATAAAATATAATAGAACATATACAACAGGTAATAGTAATGAAGCATCATATAGCAAACTTTTCAAACTTTCACAATATCCTGAGAGGCTATCCAATGAGTACTAAAGTTTGTACATAAGGCCTCACTACAACCCTCATAGAACACTCAATAGTGGAAATAGAAATACTAGATAGTAATAAAAATGGTACGTCATCATCCTACTCGCCTCCGTACAATAGCATCGTCCTCACTAATCACCTATAACATGCTACTTAGTCTGCCCATCCACAACCGGATGAACAACCCAAGGTAATAAGAGGAGACATAAAACCATGAGTCAGATAACATTTTTAATGAACGATAAAACAGCTAACAAACTTCAACAATAAAGTATATGAAAATGGATAGATAAACATATTAATCTACCCACAACACTAGAGAAGAACTCAACCATATCTTCCTCACATCGGACAGTGAAAGCCTTTACGATAAACCATTCAACCATTCATCAATGGAAACCAGAACACTCACTTAATCATGGTAAGCACTCACAACATCAAAATTATATTATATCTCATGTAAAACAACCTAATCGAATTTGTCACCCTCAAACACAAGCAAAGAGGCCTAAAAATATATCAGACAAGCGCTCAAGGAACATTCCTTCGACGTTGGATAATCTACATGAGACGGTTCAAACAAGGCAATTAATCAACCATGACTGACTTGGCTATCACTGCCAATCTTGCTTTGAAACCATCATTAATCGTACGATGACTAACCTTGCTAAATGTGAATGGCTAATGGTAACCCTAGTTCTAGCATAAACTTCATACGCCTTTCAACGATACGTATGTATGTCCAACCTTGACAACTAGACCTTTCAACGATACCCAGGGTACTCGGACCTACGACCGGTCTTTTGGGTGCCCCCATCGTACCCCTGCTTTGAGCCTGCTAGAACTTACGACAACAATAATCAATTGGCCTTCGCATCTCTAGTCATCAAACCCGATGACTTCCCATTGCTCAAGCAACCTTCTTAAGCAACCATTACCCACCAACTCAGAACCTTTGAGTTGCCACCTCGTCCGTTGTTCTACGCCGATCAACGAACTAATTCAACACTTTGAATATTCCCACTTAAATTCCCCTCGAAGTTATCACCACTTCCGAACCAAAACAATCGTCAATCATAAGGTTTAGAGCAATCCATAGCATCACGTAAATTTGCCAAAGGAAATGAACTACGACACTCGTGCCAACCACCACAGTGTATAAACACACTGCTGAAATTCCAACTCTTGGACCGACTGATCCAAGTAGGACCGGCCCGACCCTTTAGGAGGGAGCACGACCGACAACCTGCATACCCGACCTAACATTGCACTTGGCTTGTTTGACCCAACCCACATCCAGACCGGATTAACCAACCTGCTCGACCGACCCTCACCAAGACCGATCCAGCTACTCCAAAATCATAACTCCCAGATCTGCTCGACCGACCCTCACCAAGACCTACCCGAACCATCGTGACTAACCGACAAGGATATGGTTCTGACTTGTTCTCCAAGACATGGCGTAGGCTCGACCGACCCACCATGCTCAACCCACCATGTTCAATCCTGGCTTGCATGACCCAAAACCTGCATCCTCCAATGCAACTCCAATTTCGACCAAAACTTCACCAAAACGATTCATTCAACAAAACCAACTCATCCAATTCATCCAATATGATCACAAGCATGATATGAAACCAATAATAACACGAATATGTCAATTCCATCAATAATAATGTTAAATTCACCGAAATCACCATAAATGTACATATGAACAAAATTATGGATTTAACTTGCTCATTCACATGAAATATAATAGAATTTACCTATCTAAACTTGTTAAATCAGACCATAGGGTGATTAATATGAAAATGGACTTATAGGGACATAGATATATGATAAAACACTTAAATTTGATGAAAAACATGATCAAACATTCATATACTTAATTGCATCCATGTGAGAGATGTAAATCATTAACCGATTCTCCCATACAAGCAAAATTCAATGGAATATGAATCCGAACAGCAAGCACTTCGCACCAAACACCTTGATCTGATGAATCCTTGCTTCAATTGATGTAGATCTAGCCTCCGATGGTGTAGACCTATGATTTCCTTCCTTAGATTTGGATTTTTAATGGTGGAAAGGTGTTAGAGGAAGAAGAAGCATAAGGCACCTGTGACAGCCCGCCCCGCATTAACTGACATTTCCTTCGAAAGTGCGCTGTACACATGTCCGCTAGCATGGGATGGTCGACAAAGAAAGGAAAGAAGATGAAAGAACTAACAAAGAAACCTATAGAATGTTTCACAGCGCGTGGAATAAAATATAATAGTAACATACTTGACATAAAACAGGCGAGACAGTGCATAAGCTGAAAACTAAAACCGTCATCATCATAGCAGCTGAAATCCAAAATACAGCTTATGATCCAACATCATTATTACAACTTTAAAACTGTCTCCAAAGCTAAAGAAAGTAAAAGAAGGAGGTACACTACTAATGCCCAAGCAGTGACCTTGAACAACACAGGGAGAATATCTATATATCATACGTGGGAGCCTCCTGCTCGTCTCCGGTACAGCTACTCGTGCATACCACCTAACCTGTCTCTAGTCTGCTCGTTTAGGAGCACCCAGAGTAATAAGAAGAGACATAAACTCTAGGTCAAACAAAAGTTTGGTATGAGCGATAAGCAACAAAACAGAACAATAACAGGTATAATCCAATCATACCTGAACCTGGACCTGCAACCAAAGAGTTAGTACAACATACCGCTCAATACTCTAAGGTGCCACTAACGTATGGTGTAAAGAATACGGGGGTAGGGGTGCATGTCATAGTGAAAGCAAACAATCAAACATAGCAACCATCCTCACATCTCTCACTCAGTGCGCAAAGCATACGATATCCACTATTTGTCACTTAATCCTTTGGGCCCTAACGGAGTCCTACCCCATACAACTATCACTACAAGCCCACTATCCGTCTCTCAGTGGTGAACCAAAGTTATGAATACCGACAACCCCTTTGCACATGTCCCGCAGCAAAGCCCAACTCATGAAGTTGACTCGTTGGTTCCCAACTGGATCATGAGTACAAACTTCCGATTGGAGTACCTTTGCATCTCGGGTTTTGGTCTCCTCCTTCTTCCCCGGAATGGTCTTCATTTCTTCACTTCACTTTGCTTCAGGTCATGGTCATCAGCTCCTCGGTTCGGATCGGAATACCCCATACGGGTCGGGTCGTGCTCCTCCAGCTCGTGACTCATCGTCAGGTCCTACTCGTGATGCAACGCCATCGGTTTGGAGTCCACTAAGCGGCTCGGATCACATCAGCCCTAGAGTGATTCGGGTCGGGGTAGCTTCATGTTCACGAGGGCGGATCAGGTCGGAGGACTTCAGGTTATGGCCCAGCATCGGTTCGTGATCCTCCTTGGCCATTGGTTCCTTAGCTCCTGAAGCAGTTCGTGAGTGGCATCGATTCGGATCGGAGCTCCTTCTCACTAGCGGGTCAGATCGTGGAGCTTCTAGGCGAGCGGGTCAGATCGTGTTTCCCCCCTTCGATCTGATCCGGTTCGGGCAATTTTCTGCACTTCTTTCCAGCGACTGTTTTACGCCATTAGACGGTGTTTTCGACAAATCTAACACTTCTAGATAATCACAAATCATACCATACAGTCATAACAACATGAACAATCAATCATAAACACCAAAACAACAACTATAGCATGTAAAATGGATCAAACATAGCCAAAACCCCATATTTTCTTTTAAGCATGTTTAAGAAAAACTAATCGTAGGATTAACAAAACTTAACCAAATCAACCCAAATTTCTAACAGAGGTATAAAACATTGTTTTCGAATTTATAAATATTTTTCCAAAATTTATTAGTGTATAAATTCGTTAATCAACACTAATTACCCTTCATTAACCATAATTAGTGAGGAACTATGCAAATCACTCACCTTTGCCACAAATAAACTTTAGGTCTAAAATGATTCTCTGTTTTGGCGCTGTTCCCAAGGCAACATAGCAGCTCTGTCTCAATCTCCTTGCTAATCCGCCTCAATTTGATGTAGATTAGGCCAATACTTGATTAAACGGTGATTAAAAGGTGTTTTAGATGTTGGAGGCCATGGCTAGGTTGAGAGGAATGAATAGTGACGGCTGAAAAATGAGGAAAAGGTATTCTCCAAACCCTAACGGTCCTTTTAAACTCCTAATCTCGAAATTCCCCTTTGGGACTAGTTGTTAATCACCCGGTTAAGCCCAATTAAGTTGTTTTTCACCATCTGAAACTGGTATCAGCCATATCTCCCAAACGGTGAGTCTATTTGGCTAATGTGACCACTGTACGGAAAGGTAAACCATCATCCAGATCTAATGGAAGTGGTTTCAGGTCAAAAATCCTTGCCAATCAAAAGTTATGGCCAAAACAAGACCAGCTAGGGGCAAAACGGTCATTTAAAAATTGGCAAAATTCATGAACATGGGAAATGACCCCAATAGTTGTCTCCCAAAGCTACATGACCATACGACTTCGTATGTGAGAGAAATAAATATTCTACGATCCTTCGATGCGTAGAATGCGGGTCGTTACAACACCCAATGAGAGAATGGAAAAATAAAACCATTTCCCATATCCCCTACCCCCTATTTATAGTTTCCACCAGCCCACTAGTGGGCCTCTCCCAAATCAGCCCATTAGGCTTCCAAAACTTGAACAGCCAATTGAAAAACCGTAAAACAACTATTTCTCTCAAACCGTTGAGCCGAATATTTAATGTAACCACTCGACGGAAAGGCAATCGTCGATTCCTTTCTAATGACACAGGTCTCACCCTATAATTCGACCTAAGTCAAAAGTTATGCTCTGTACAAGACTAATAGGGGCAAAATGGTCACAAACAAAATTGGAAAAATGTGTGGACATGTCTCACATCCCCATAAGCAACATATAAAAATATGAGAATGATCCAATCCTCAGGGAATAAAATAAAAATATTTTACGATCCTCCGATACGTAATATGCGGGTCGTTAACTTGGCCATCAGTTTTCGTCAAGGTACCTAGGATGAAGCCAGTATGGTAAATTTTAAACTTCTCATATTGTATTTATATCCATTTTTTGTGTTTATAGAATAAAGGTGCCACATATATATCTTCGTGATTATATTTATTAATAGATTCAGATTTGATTCAGAATAAAGGTACCACGTATATTTATATACAGTTACATGTGAACTGTAAATGAAGGGCTATAAAGCTATTAGCATATAGAGCCATCACTACATAGAAACAATATGACATTCTCTTATTTTGAAACTGTCATGACTAGAAGTATAATTGCTAATATTGAAGTATATTCTCTTTTTTAGAGTACCAGCAACATCCAAGATAATTGCAAGATTTATGGTTGGAATGAGGGTGAAGGTGTAGTTGTCGAAGGAAGAATCTCTGCTGATGATCCAAAATATAGTGTTAATGGTATCTCGCTCGGTTCGTCTGCCGTTGTGATTTGGGTGGATAATGTAGTAAATAAAGATGCTTATTTATGGCGACCCACATCTGATATGTCGTGCATTGGAGATGCAGTTTGTAGGAAAGTAGCATGACCAAGATAAAAATTAGAAGCCGATAAAGAAAATCCAACTGTGAGTCATCATGATAGTGAAAATCATGCGAATTCTCCCTCAAAATCCGCATATATGTTCATGAATAAATCACAACATGTAAGTATTAATTTTCAACATTGATCACTATGTATGAAAGTTATTTAATGCGTATATACGTTCTGCATAATATTCTTTTTTGCTTTCAGTTGATTGCAACCATGAAAAAAGATGCCAAACGCAAGTTGGTAGATTTGGTGTAACTTCTCAGAAATTTTGACAACTGGAATATGGAATTAATTAAAAATTTAACTATTAATAATCCATTTTTAATACTGGTATTAGAAATTAAAATCAAATATATGATTTTGAGTTTGAATTAAACTCAATATTTAATTCAGAATGGGTGGTTGGAATCAAATATTTATTGTTGAATATTTGAACTGGAATTTGTTGGATATTTAAATTGAATTTGAAATCCGATGGAAAAATATAAAGTGTTGAATTTAAAATAAATAAATAAACGTAGTTGACGTCAATTGAATGGGAAATTTATTTGTTAAATATATGGAAGTTCGTTTGGATAGGGTATATTTGTATATATAAAGAAGAAATTTGAACGTTTCAAATTTGGAAACAAACTGAGTTGTTGTGTGAACAAATAGTGGGCTGATAAAATTGAAATAAGTTGTATATAAACAGAGTCAAATTATAATCAAACTAATTTTATTAAAAACGGAAAAACAAAGAGGTATGTATATTTTTGTCGCGTTTGGAGATTTCGTTAGCGGTACGAAATTAGAGAAGTAGGTGGTTATTCGTGGTAAAATATAATATTAAATTAAACCCAGTAGTACCCTACCTCAGATAAAAACCCGCAGACCTATAATCTGAATTATACAGCTACCCTAGAATTGTGATGTATCGTTGTTCTTAACTCCACCATTTTTCCTCTATATAAATCACGCCCTTGTTCCAATTTCCGTTCAACAAAAATCATTTCTTTCTTTACACTTGTTAATGGCCACTGAATGAATCACTCCTCTTTCCCCAAATCAAAACCCTACCCTAATCGTTCCTCCGTCACTTCTAATCAAGGTCCCTCCCCAGTCCATCTCGCACTCGAAGTCAACGCCACCGCATCGGGACTCGAGCCACCATCCACCGCAGATCCAAGCACCCAAATATTAGCTTCAGCGTCGTCGCTAAAGTTTTCGCCTTTTCCTCTTCTCCACTGTTGTTTTGAGGTGAGTTCTGAGTCACGATTTACATCGTTTTCAAGTGTCTTGATTTCCATAAAAACTAATATGATAGTTAAACCTTGACTTTGTTGTAAACAATGTCTTGACCCTGTTACTTGGGTATTCTAAACTATTCAGCTCGTTTACACTTAAAATTTTATTTGAAATTCGTCTGATTATTACTATGTCAGACCATTTGAATGTATATGTTGCCTTGTTGTCATCTGCTTTTAGCACCCTGGAACTTTGAATTACCCACGTACCTATCATGATGTGTCTTGCGTATTCGCCTAGTTCACTTGTACACATGAAGAGTACCGATATTTATCACATTCCAGAATGCCATATACTTTGTATTCTGGAAACAAATGGCAAGATATACGATCCATTCTTGCCATGTTATCCTTGCATTTATTTGACCCTGTTCGGGTTACTATGAATGTGTGAATAAATACTTGCTAAGTTGATGATTGATCATTCTTGGAAAACACAATTCAGTTTGCTATATATTCATTAGAAATCTATAAATTTGTATAGTAGGTATTCACTTGCCATATATAGGTATACATTTCGGGAAATATTTGAATTGCTTGCTCACAAGATCCAGATTATAACTTTAACTAGTTTACAATTAATTATAACTATAATGACCTTATGAAACAAAATAGTATATACTCAAAACAATACCTTTATATTTGGATCCCTCTAGATTTGATTTACGTTTATATTTTATTATCATGCATCAGGTGATATTTTTATCTGAACTTGTAACTGCTATTCAAAGCAAACATTTCCTCAGGTTTGATTTTTCCTTCTGATGAGAACATATACTATGTCTTTTTTCTTTCTTTTTTTCTTTTCTGGTTCGAATAGATGCTACACATATATGATCATTTGGCCACATTATGTAGACTTCAAGAAATGATCCATGTTAGCATTTCTCCGAATTCATTTACTTAGCAATTCACATAAAATGTCTAGTACTCTAGTAATTGTGCCTTGTTGAACTAAAAACGAGACTTATATGTTACCCTAAAACTTGAGTCATATTATATTGTAAACTGTGTATTTGTAGTGCCATGAAACTAATGGATTAATCTCTATTGGAGACACCACTTGTGATCAAACTGGCACACTCTTTTTACTTGCTGAACACCTGAAGGGGTTATGAGAGTTTTGATGGCACCGTGAACCCATAAGAATTGTGTAGCCATAACTGTGCACTGTTATTACATTTCGTACCTGACTACATATTGTTCACATTAAATCCAAATACCCGCAATCGAATTTCATGCCATATATATATATATATATATATATATATATATATATACACACACACACACACACATATACACACACACACACACACACACACACACACACACACACACACATATATATATATATATATATATAAGATGTTCGTTGTTTTGATAAACTGCATGTATTTGGCATGTCTTTGTACTGTTGTTTCATGCCATATATATATACATATATATATATATATGTACATATATATATATATATATATATATATATATATATATATATATATATATATATAAGATGTTCGTTGTTTTGATAAACTGCATGTATTTGGCATGTCTTTGTACTGTTGTTATCATTGGGGTCTTGATTTCTTGGTTAGCTTGAGCACCATATTAGACTTTTTACACTTTTGCTGCTACACTATTGTTGTGCACGTTGCTTTCTCGATGCCCTATTACGTATGTGTGGTCACTGGTTGTTGGTCTGTGTGCATAGTGTGAGCACCCTATGAACCTCACCATACTCGTTATTTGTGGTTGCGGGATATTGGGGCCGTGCACATGTGTACGTGCAGGCTGCTGTGACCATTGTCCCTGAATAACAACTGGTATGCATCGATATTATACTTGATACTCAAATATTTACATACTCCGTTGTACACATATGTATAATACATATACATATACCACTATATGTGTGAATATATGTCATCGGGTACATATATATGTTTTTAGTATATTTATGTGGTGGTCATTATATACATATGTATATATACACCATTGTATGTGTATATGTATGTCTTCGGCATACGTATGTATATAAATCCATATGCTGTCCCGATTTGATTCATCCTAACTGCAATGGTATAATCTAGCAGTTCTGATAGACTTAATGAATTACAGGATTAACTATTTATTTTAATTTCTATTGAAATTTATTAACTTGAACTATGATTAATTCTGACTCGAGTGTTTTATGTTTTTGCATGAAACGCTCGGGTCAGACCCGAGTGTTACAGATTTAAAGATCACAACTTAGGATTCGAAGATTGGCGAAGGTGGGGTTCCGAAGACGAAACACTCTAAAGATTTTTAATCAGTAAATAAATTTATCTTGTATTTAACCCGTATTTTCAGTTCCGTTGTTTACAAACGTCCACTACAAGAAAAATGATTTTTTGTAGCACCCAAAAACCGCTACCAAGCATTTTTGGTGGCGTTTCGATAATCGTTACGAGAAAACATGTCACTAAAAATCACTAAGTATTCGTTGCACTTTTTCCGAACGCCACAAAAAAATTATTTTTAATGGCATTTTTTAAACATTACGAATATTATTTCTGCAGCGTTTGTTAAACGCCACCGAAAATGTTTCTTCATTACGGTTCTTTTTTAATGGCGTTCACTTAACTTTTTTGTGGCATTTAGTAAATGCCACCGTGATGAACATCAAATTGTATAAATTTTACATTACTTCATTATGCATTTTATTATTCTAAAACAGTATTACTCGGTCTTTTTAGTTCTGTTTATTATAGGTACTTTATTTTCAGAATAAGAAGAAATTCCTTCTAAAAAGGTCCAACTCAAGAAGATTCTAGAATATACTAGAGAAAGAAGCTTCTAGAAGAATATGAAACAAGCTAGATTAAGAAGCATGTGCAAAAGGTCAAATCAAAAATTCTAGAATGTGCAAGATCAAGAAGCCCCTTGAAATAAAAGAAAGAGATTTCCAGAATAATAAAGAAGAGGAAAGTAAAGGAAGACCAAGTAAAAGCTCCTAGAAAAATCTTCTTTTTAGATCTAGATCCAAGGAGTACTATAAGTATCCCTATCTAGCATTAGTTTTGGCCATCTTGGCATTGATGCCATTAGGGCATCAAAATTAGGTTTTTCTTTTCTTCTCTTATTTTATTCTCTTGTAATCAAACCTCTATTTCAACAATAAAAATTTGGCTTTCTTTTTATTCTGCTCTCTGTAATATTTCTTCTTATTAAATTCTTATTTACTCTTTTCTCTACGTGTTCTCTTTTACTTTATTTCAATTTCTGTTCTTGCTTGCATTGGATTCTCTATTTTTCTGATTTTATTTTCTTGAGATCTATTGATTCGCCAAGACGTTAATAGATCTCATCTCTAATTCTCAGAGCTCTTAAATATTCTCTGCAAGTCTGTCTCTCTTCTATTCTATCAATTTCTTATTCTAAACTAATCAAATTTCTTAATTAAAACATTAATCTTGAATTCGTCTAACTTGCCTAGCTAGAATTAAAATAAACATTAGCAAATTATACAACTCCCTGTGGATTCGACCCGTATTCGCACAAATACTACAACAGACGCAGTGCGCTTGCGGTAAAATAAAATCGTGGTTTTTGTTAACAACTAAAAGTCGTTGATCAAGTTTTTGGCGCCATTGTCGTGGAATTAAAATAGTTTCTATTGTTTATTTAATATTCGATTCGTGTTAGTTTTTTTTTTTTTTAAATTTATGCTTTCTATTCCTTTTTTCTATTTAGCTGTAGTTCTTTCTTTATTTTATTTTGCTTTCTTCATATTAAAAAGAAAAATTGTTTTTTTCTTTAGTTTAATTGCTTGTTTTCTCTTTGTTTTCATATTAGTAGCTTTTTGTTTCTGTTTTCTTTAAATAAATAAATAAAACTGTGTTTTTCCTTCTTTTCTATTTTAGTTTTGTAGTTCTCTATTTAAAAAAAAAAAAAATCTTTTCATTTCCTAGTTTACATCTTGTTTTGATAAAAATAAATCAGTTTTTTTTTTTTTCATTCTGTTGCTTCTTCTCTTAAATTAACTTTAATAAAAGAAAAAAATCAATTTTTTTTCTTTTATTTGGTTGCTAGGTTTTCTTATTTTTAGTTGTTTTCAAAACAAAAACAAAACAAAAAAATCATTTTTCCTTCAGTATTAGTTGTTTTAGCTATCTTTATTTACTTTAAAAAAAAAAAAATTCTTTTTTTTTTAATACTATTCAATATCGTTTTTTTACAAATTCTCCACTGCTATTTACATTTTGAACTTCAACCTCCTCTACAAAACCCATCACCACAGCAGATCACCACCCGCAACAGCTACATCACGGGAACCCACCCTATACCAAAACTGTAACCCAAACAAACAAGCTATCATCAAACAGTCCAACTCCTTACTGTTGTTTCACAAACCACTGTCACATCTTCAACCCACTGCAACAATCTTCCTCCGTTCAAAGTCCAGGCCAATATCCCTTGCACCCATCACCGACTTCACACCAATCCGATCACTACACCCATAAACTGATCACATCACCATCACCTGCATCCTCCCAACCGACTCTGCAACATCTCCACTACCATCGAACAACTCAATAGAACCAAGCTATCAGAATCACGAACTCACCCTGCCGTACTCAGAACCACCATCGTGATCCACCAAGCCGAGACCTATCAAAGCACCAAGCCTTCGGAACATTATCTAGCCCCATCTCCTCACCATTAACACAAGTTCGCTCTACACCAAGCAAATACACCGAACTCACCCAACCACCTGAGTATCAATAGCCAAACCCACATCAATTCATACCATCACAGTCCGGCGTCCAAACCCATGAATCTCGCAACCATCCTCCGCCAAAACTAAAAAATAGAGCCTCATCAACCGTCATCGAGCACCTCCCTTTCATCCTCACCAGAACCGAGACCTTTCTACTGAAAATCCAGACCAGTCCTCACTCCAACCAATCCACAAAAACCAGACCGAATTCGAATCTGAAACCCAATAACAATCTCCATCAACAACTCCTTAAACTTCACCACCGCCGGAGCTGAATTAAACGCTGAACCATCCTCAATACTCTCGTGCAAATACCAGAAGGCATTCGAAATACACAGACCAGGGAATTGGAAGCTTTCAAAGTGTGAAGGAAGGGAAGAATTTGCGGTGAAGTTGAATTTGGAATAAACTAAAGATTCATATCATACATAGTGAACGGAGGAATTTGGGGATAAATAACCGGACCACACTTTAATTAAGGGAAAAGGGTGAAACCAAAAGTAAAAATTGGGCTAAACCAAGCGCTAGCCTCAAGACCAAGTCAGCCGAGTTAATAAGGGAATTTTCAAGACTGACTCATCTGACTAAATTGGATAAATGCAAGTGTGAACCACAAGCGTTAAGAGTAAAGCAGCATCAAGCTCCAACAATCAGATCATTTTGGCCGAATACTTAAACCCCGTAAGTGTTCTTTTTCATTTCAATAATATATTGTGCTCGTCGGAGAAAACAAAATGGCTGAAAATGGATCGTATGAATTCACATTAATTGATCATGCAAAAAAGAAAAAAGAAAAAAATCATTAAGGGAGTTATTTTATAGTCAAAATAACCAAAGTCTGAATTCTAAAACTTATCGAAATGACATATTTTGTCCAAATTATAATAATGTTGATTATTTGTTTAAGCCACATCAAAATAGTTTTGAATTTGAAAATAATTACACTCAAAATCTATACATGTGTTGGCTCGCTTTTTGACCAAGCCATCCAGGATCATTCATAAAAGGAAACCAGGAAACCAAGTCCCCCAAGAAATTGGAAGAATGGATCGCACGTCATCGTCTCGCCCAGGAACGAATCGCACGCCATCGTCTCGCCCAGGAACGGATCGCACGCCATCGTCTCGCCCAGGAATGAATCGCGCTCTATCGACTCGCCCAGGAACAGATCGCTCCCATCCAGTCGACGAACGGCACCTCCTGGCGATCCGATCCCTTGTAATGAACCGAACACTCTGACCCGTTCAACCACGAGCTGGTCTTCAGCGATCCGAATCGCACGGATCTGACGACACCTGTTCACAACGGCTAGTTTGACTGTTTCTTCAATGGTGGCGATGCGATCCGAAAATCTCAGGATTCGTGCCACGTGTCCGCGATCCGCCTGACAAAATCAGCTATAAATAGCCCAGAGCTTGGCATTTTTCGGGATCTTTTTGGCAATAGTGAATACTGAATCCGCCATTGTTGTCAAACCACTGAAATATTGAGAGAAATCACTGTTGTACCAGCTTTTAAAGCATAATCAATAAGATATAAAGTGGACGTAGGCTCGTTAACGCCGAACCACTATAAATTCTGAGTGTTATTTTCTTTTTCCTTGTTCCTCATTTAGAATTCTCTACAGTTTATAACAATTTGGGTGTTAGGTCCAAATTTCGATCTAACATTTTTGGTGCTTTCACTGAGAAACTCAGTCTTAAAGTTTCGTCATTCGTTTTCTTGAAGATTCCAGCGATTCGGATATCATGACTGGAAAAAGATCTAAAGTTTCGCAGACCAACGAAACGATCGAGGAGAGTGTACACGAACTGGGCAACGAAGAGACTCTGGATCGCGGAGCGCAGGGGGCGATCCGATCCGATGAAAACACCTCGTTCCGAGTCGATGAGAGCGAGACGATCCGCGCTACCGAAGGGGTTGTTACTCGATCCCGGGGCAACACCTCGCAGCCTCCGCGCACCACAAGCACGAGTCGATCTCAGGGGGGCGCAGCGAACCGCCCTCCACGAACCGTAGCTACCCGAACTGATGGTCAAAACACAACCCGACCTGGAAAAGAACCTATGACCCACCCCTATCGTCCTGGAACCTCTGCTCGACCCGGTCCGAGCACTTTGCCCATAAGAGAGGGTGATGATGACCACTATGATCCTGCTGCTCCTGTCACTGAGGGGGATCTTTCCCGCTTTGTCGAAATGTGGGATAGGTTGTTTGACGAGTTGGCTGCCCAAAGACAGGAAAGTTCTATCCTACGGCAAAACCTGACGGCTATGGATAGAAGACTTGATGAGCTAGCAAGGCAAAGAGCATCGCCGGTTCGTCCACTCACCCCAGCATATTCCTCTTCATCTGAAGAATCGCCGAGACCTCCGCGGCGACCGTATGAAAGAGCCGAAAACATAGAACAGCTTCGGTTCGGGACCCTGCCCTCACAAGAAGAAGAAGAACTAGGGGCAAGACCCACAAACCGTAATACGGATGGTCAAGCAACGACCCTCAGGACTCGAGGCGTGAACAGTCCTGTGCATGACAGGCCACCTCAGCCCCGTCGTCGTACGCATACTCATGATAACAGGGGGCAGCGAAGCCCCGTCCAAGCCCCGGATTTTGTGGCTACTCCCCGAAGAGAGATCAGAGAGCCTCGTCGGGCCAGAGGCACTGATCCTGAACCTCCTTTGACTAGTGCAAACGTTGCAGCCATAGTTTACCAGATTTTGGCCGACAGCCGTGGACAGCGGAACGAAGATTGGGGGATTGACCGCAGTCATACTCCTTTTACTGACGATATTTTGGATGCAACTTTTCCAAGGCGTTTCAACATGCCACAAATGAACCGATATGCAGGAAGATCTGATCCTGTTCAACACCTAATGAGATACTCTTGGTCGATGACTGCTGCCGCCGCTTCTGACGCAGTTAAGTGTAAAGCGTTTCCCATATTCCTGGAAGACGTGGCTTTGCTATGGTTTACTCGCCTGCCGGCAAGATCGATCTCCAGCTTCAGGGAACTAAGCGAGAAGTTCGTAGAGCAATTCCGTATCTACGCACAGAAGACGAAAAGCGTGATCGATCTATTTCTTGTCAAACAGCGACCAGGCGAAAGTCTAAAGATGTACCTGGATCGTTTCAATTTGGCCGCCACTGAGGTCAAAGATCCTCATGAGCCAACCATTGTCGCAGCACTAATTGATGGAGTGGATAAGGACACTGAATTCGGGAGGTACTTGGCAGGCAAACCACCCCACACCAGAGAATTATTCTATGAGAAAGCCAATGTACATCTACGCCGGGAAGAGGTGTACGCGAACCGAAAGCTTAAAACAACTGATAAGGAAGAAGTTCAGAGCAATGTCGCCATCAAACAGACTGGAGACAGCTCGGGGAAAGTTGAGGTTAACGTCGGAAATCAGAACCAGGGTGGTCGCCGACTGGGTAACAACAATAACAATGCTAACGGCAACAGCCGGAAGAGGGGCCGAGGGAACGACTCCCAGAGAAGGACTCGTCCCAGGGCCTTTGAAAGTTATACGCCCATAAATGATACTCTGGAGAATATCTTCATGGATGCGTATGAAGTCCTCCAGAATAAGAGGCCACCTCCTAGAGAGTCGACAGAAAAAGAGCGTGAGACAGGGAAGTTTTGCCTCTTTCATCAAATCCACGGCCATTCGACGAATGAATGCCATCACCTGAGGGACGTAGTCGAAAGGTTGCTTCGAGAAGGGAAGCTAGACGAATACAAAGTAACGCCTAGGGACAGGGGGCAAGCAGTGCAGGCCCCGAATCAGAATCAAAATCAACTTGCTGCTAGGCCAACTGCTCAGCAAAAGGGAAAGAATATTGTAATCAACACCGTGATCGGTGGACTTTACCTTGCTGGGCACAGTTCCAAAGCTTTAGATCAATATGTCAACGCAGCCAAACAACACCTCGAAGTGGGGGAATGTAGCAACCCTGAGGACAGTGTTCCGGTGAAGCAGCAGAAGATGATGACTGATGACGTTATTTTTCGAGAACGAGAAAGCATCGGAGTCCATGCTCCAACTGAAGATCCACTTGTAATTACGATACCCATTGGGCCAGCCACTGTTCATAAGGTACTGGTGGACAACGGGAGTTCCGTTAATATTCTTTTCAAAAAAGCCTTTGACCAGATGAATCTTGAGATAAAAGACTTGAAGCCCTGCCAAGGATGGATTCGTGGATTCAACGGAGCATCCACCGCACCTATGGGTTATGTAGAATTGCCAGTTACACTTGGGGAAGGAGAACGCCAGAGAGTGAGAATCCTTCCCTTTGTGGTTTTGGATGTCGAATCGCCATACAATGCCTTCTTGGGCCGACCGGCCCTCGCGAAATTCAGAGCCTGTATAGCCCCCTGGTGCTTGCTATTGAAGTTCCCCACAGAAGCTGGCATTGGTATCATCAGAGGGGATCAAGTTGCTGCGCGAGCATGTTATGTTGCCGAATTAAAGTTGCTTCGCAACGGCGGGGATATCGAAACTAAAGGCACTCCTCCCCCTTTGGGGGCGGAAACCTTATAACAACCAAAGAGGATAATTGATGGAGAGTTGCCTAGAGTGATGCCCGAGGATATAGATCCCAGAGAGGATCAAGAACCCGGGGGCAGAACGACAACTCCCAACGAAGCAACTGTGGATGTGCCAATCGATGACAGTGACCCGGAGAAGGTCCTTAAGATTGGATCCCAGTTAAGTCCGACTCTTGCCGAAGAATTGACGATTTTCTTAAAGAACAACTTGGATGTATTCGCTTGGACCCATGCGGACATGTGCGGGATATCCCCATCAATCATGAGCCATTCTTTGAGCATTAACCCCAAACATCCTCCAGTAAAGCAAAAAAGGCAAGTGCTGGGCCCAAAGAGGTCCGCTGCCTTGAAAGAAGAGGTTGGGAAGCTAAAGAGTAATGGATTTATCAGAGATTCAACTTACCCAGATTGGATTTCGAACCCAGTCCTGGTAAAGAAGGCCAACGGGAAGTGGCGAACGTGTATCGACTTCTCGGATTTAAACAAAGCCTGTCCCAAAGATAGTTTCCCATTACCTCGAATTGACCAGTTGGTAGATTCGACGGCAGGTCACGAGCTTCTCTCATTCATGGATGCTTATTCAGGATACAATCAGATTCCGATGCATGTTCCGGACCAAGAGCATACTAGCTTTATCACTGATCTGGGATTATATTGTTACGTAGTAATGCCCTTTGGTTTGAAGAATGCAGGCGCTACGTACCAACGTTTGGTCAACAGAATGTTTTATAACCAAATCGGGAAAACAATGGAAGTATACGTCGACGATATGTTGGTTAAATCCAAGCAATCCTTTCAACACACTACTGACTTGGCAGAGATGTTCGGCATTCTTCGAAAGTATGGGATGAAACTCAATCCCACCAAATGTTCATTCGGTGTTGCTTCTGGAAAATTCTTAGGATTCATTGTCAGTTCGCGCGGTATTGAGATTAATCCGGACCAGATCACGGCAATCAGGAACATTCAGGAACCTAGGCAAATTAGGGATGTGCAAAGCCTTGCCGGAAAAGTGGCCGCACTAAGCAGATTTATCTCCAGGGCTACGGATAAGTGCATCCCATTCTTCGAATTAATAAAGCGAGGAAAACGCCACTTTAAATGGACACCTGACTGCGTAGAAGCGTTTCAGAATTTGCTCAGACACTTGGAGAAGCCTCCAATTCTATCTAAACCAATAGACCACGAGGATTTATTCGTGTATTTGGCAGTATCATCTCATGCAGTCAGCTCAGCGTTGGTAAGGGAAGAGGAGAAGGTCCAAAGACCTGTGTATTACGTGAGCAAAAAATTAACAGCGACAGAGCGTAATTACCCACGAATAGAAAAACTGGCGTATAGTTTACTGATTGCCTCCAGAAAACTTCGGCACTACTTTCAAGCACATCCTATTACCATATATACTGATCACCCCCTCAAGCAAGTTTTACAGAGACCGGAAACATCTGGAAGGTTACTCAAATGGAATGTTGAGTTAAGTCAATTCGACTTGAACTTTCAGCCCAGACGATCAATTCGGGGGCAGGTGATAGCTGACTTCATAGCAGAGTTCACTGTTCCTGAAGAAGACATAGCGAACGAAGAAGTGGAACCCTCAAAGTTACTTTTCGATCCTAATGTCTGGAGATTATATACTGATGGTGCTAGAAACAACGAAAGATCCGGCGCCGGAATAGTGCTTGAAACCCCCGAGAAACGATTGATAACTTATGCCATCCGAATGGAGTTTCAGGCCACTAACAACGATTCTAAATATGAAGCTTTGATAGCCGGATTAAAGATTGCAAAGATGCTAGAAGTCACGAAATTGAACATCTTCTGCGATTCCCAGTTAGTTGTGAACCAAGTTACTGGGAGATTCCAAGCTAAAAGTGCAAGATTGATTCTATACTTAAAGAAAGTGAAAGAGCTGCTGAATGAGTTTGATCACTACAGCATATCTCATATTCCGCGGTCAGAAAACCAGCAGGCAGACAAGTTGGCAAAGATGGCTAGTTCTAACGATCCTGAAGTGGTAGGGCTAGCCCCCGTTGAAGTACTTCGGTCTCCCAGCATTGATCAGATGGAAATCGACCTAGTAATAGAGACGGAACCAGAAAAGGAGTCGTGGATGACTCCTATAAAGAATTTCCTAATGGATGGAGCGCTTCCGACTAGGAAAAGCGAGAGGCGTAAAGTGATTCGTAAAGCCGCCCGATACGTACTGCAAGGCGGAATCCTTTATAGACAAGGGTATTCAATGCCCCTCCTTCGGTGTATAGCCCACGATGACATCAAACGAGTGCTGCAAGAAGTCCACGAAGGCGAATGTGGCGACCACACTGGGGGGCAAACTTTGGCGAAAAAGATATTGCGGCATGGTTACTTCTGGCCTACCATAAACAAGGACGCAGTAAAATATGTACGACGATGTGATGCATGCCAGAGATTTTCAAAGATACCTAGGGCGCCTCCGAGCCAGTTAAAGACGATAATGAGTCCATGGCCTTTTGCTATGTGGGGAATTGATATCATAGGAAGTCTCCCCATAGCGAGGGGTGGAGCAAAGTTCGCCATTGTGGCTGTAGATTATTTCACTAAGTGGGTCGAGGCAGAACCACTAACTACGATCACAACTAAACGGGTGATCAACTTCATCATGAGAAACATCATCTGTCGATTCGGGATTCCAAAAATTGTGGTAACAGACAACGGAACTCAATTTGATAGTGCTGAATTCAGAAACTTCTGCCAAAAATACCACATCGAGAATCGATACACCTCCGTGACACACCCACAATCGAACGGGCAAGTCGAAGCTGTAAATAAAGTAATTAAGTCCATTCTGAAAAGAAGAATGAAGCGGGCTAGAGCCATGTGGGCTGACGAATTGCCCTTGGCACTATGGGCCTACAGGACGACATATAAATCAGCGACAGGACATACCCCGTTCTCCCTTGCTTTTGGAACGGAAGCAGTCATCCCGATTGAGATAAAGGTACCTTCTCATCGGGTGACCTATTATGATCCAATGTCCAATAATGAATTGCTCCTTGAGTCCCTGGATATGATCGAAGAAAAGAGGGATGAAGCCGACCTTCGTGCTCTGAGATGCAAACAACAGGTCGCCCGATATTACAACAAAAAGGTCCGAGCCCGAACCTTGGAACCCGGAGACTTGGTTCTGAAACGTGTCTTTCCACCCCCAACTCATATGGGAGCGAAGTGGGAAGGACCGTACTCTATTCTCAGCAAGCTTGATAATGGAACTTTCAAGCTGGCAACCGTAGATGGAAAGGAAATCCCCAGAGTGTGGAATGCCCAACATCTACGGCCATATTTAACATGAGAGGCTTCAAACTTATTCTTTTGCTTTGTTAAAAAAAAAAACTATGTACAGGGCATGACTCGCCTAGAACAGTCTGATTCCTTAAAGCAAGAGATTATAAAGTGGACGTAGGTCATGATTCGACCGAACCACTATAAAAATACTGTGTGTCATTTACTTTTATTACATCTTTATTTATTTGCCTATGCAAATCAGTGTGAATAATGCAGGTATCCGAAGTCCGGTGCCGACAGTTCCTCTCGTAAACTAATCAGAGGAACCCAAAGCCTTGGTAAATGCTCTAGCTGCTTGTCCGACTGGTTTCAATCCTCGGAGCTTGGATTAAAATGTAAACCTGAGACGAGTTCGAGGAGCATGCATGATCGCAGACGACTGAGCTCGAACTCTAACTCTCCAGAGAGAGAGAGAGTATAAAAGCGTCTCCGATTGAGCGCTGAGAAAGAGCTCCTTTCCCGCTGAAGGATCGGGGAGCGAGTGAATCGCTGAGCTCGAACTCTAACTCTCCAGAGAGAGAGAGAGAGTATAAAAGCGTCTCCGATTGAGCGCTGAGAAAGAGCTCCTTTCCCGCTGAAGGATCGGGGAGCGAATGAATCGCTGAGCTCGAACTCTAACTCTCCAGAGAGAGAGAGAGAGTATAAAAGCGTCTCCGATTGAGCGCTGAGAAAGAGCTCCTTTCCCGCTGAAGGATCGGGGAGCGAATGAATCGCTGAGCTCGAACTCTAACTCTCCAGGGAGAGAGAGAGTATAAAAGCGTCTCCGATTGAGCGCTGAGAAATAGCTCCTCCCCCGCTGAAGGATCGGGGAACGAACAAATCGCCTAGCGTAAAACTCTAACAATTGATTAGGGGGCATCACGCGCTCCTATGCATACACTAAACTTTGATATAACAGTGTAACATAGCATGAACATTCTTCTTCCTGTTGATTGACTGACTTATAATTATTAATAGTTGGCTAACGACTAAACGTGGAAAGTTTCTATGAATACAGGTACACAATGATGTAAGAAGAAACAAATCCTTGTTTATGTACCACAAGTCAGCAAAATGGAAAAACAAGCCAGAAACAAAAGTGAGGGCCAGTCTCACAACTACACTTTCTGGCCAGTGGGAAACCGAAATACAAAATATCAACAAACATCCTATTTATGCTTTGATTTCTTCTCTCGCTTCTACCTCTCCAGCCTCTCCTTGTCGGCTTCAGATGGATCCTCCTTCTTCCTTTTCCGCTTGTCCACGAGGAGAGCATCTGACTCCTCTGAGGTCTCCTCTCCCCCTTCTTTTCCCTTGCTTCTGCTGGAGAGGGAAGCCGGGAAGTCATCAGGGTTTGCAAAGTGAAGTTGCCGGCTGATGGACTTGGACTGGATTTTCATAATCATCCCAGTTTTGGGATCGAACTCTGCAAGAGGGACCACGTCCAAAGCCTCATCCCCCCTTCTTAGAAGCTAACCCTTTCTCTTGTCTGGCTTTCCGGCTAGCCAGGGGCTCTTCATCATCGTCATCATCGTCGACCTTCTTGGTGCCGGTAGTATCCACTTCGTCATCCACATGCCGACCATCCAAGTCTTTTAAAGCCTCGATAGTCTCAGCATCTTTGGGTACGTCGGCGCTAGGCACCGAGATGCTTCCTTCTGCTGTTGTGGCCTCGACTCGCTCTGAAACATCGATTTCAGCACCCGGCAGGACGATCCCCTCCTCCACTTCTCTCTCTTTTCCAACACCCTTGTTGGCGGGCTCGCCACCTGCATTACGAGACACACATTACTAATTCAATGGATTGTCCTGTTAGACGATGACAATTCGCAATCGCTTTAGCAAATTGCGGGGAAAAGAGAGAGGTACCTTCAGCAGATACGCCCTCTCGAGTAGATCCGGATGCTCCAACAACCACGGGAGTTAAGCTTAAGGGGATTAGCGGATCGTCAGGATGATACTCCTCAACTTCGGAGGTTTTAGACTTCGCGGCGGAGCTGGAACCTTCGTCAATTTTGCTTTTACCTTTAGCCATGGCTCTCTCCTTCTCCATTTCCGCTAGAATTAAGCGACGACCCTCTGCCAGATCCTCAGGCTCGTTGTCCCTTAGGATGCTTTTCATCAATTCATCTTCATCGATCTCTTCGACCCCTAGTCTATGTTTTTCGCCTTCCACGATGGCATCCCATAAGTTGGCCAAAGTAACATGATAATCCGGGATCCATGAGATATTGCGAGTTTTGAGAACCTGACCGAGGAAATCAAAGATCACCTCCTCAAACCCCTCAATTTCTTTCTCTCTTTCAAGGAGTTTGTTGTTGGAGGCAGTGGCCATTTCAATGGCGCTATCAACGTTCTTTTCGGCAAGAGCTGCCCGTTTCTCCGCGTCTGCCACCTGATCATTCAAAATCACTTTTTCCGCCTCTGCCAGAGCCAACCTTTCTTTTAGACTCGCTTTTTCCGCCTCCCAAGCAGCCTTCTCCATCAAAAAATGGCCTTGTGCCATTACCAATTCGATGTTGGCCATTCTGAGGTCTTCAACTTCCTTTTTTAAGGCCATTTTTTCCTGGCTATTGGAATCCAGTTCTGAATGAAAGCGCTGCTTGGCATTTTCTAATTCAGTTTTATAGTTTGCGGCGTCTCTCTGTGCCAAAGCGAGCTGGGCTTGAGCGTCTTCCAGGTCCTTCTCTAATTTTGTCCTAGCCCTTTCATTATTTTCGAGTTTTGCTTTAGACCTGTGAGCTTCTATTTCGAGTGTTCGGATGACTTCCGAAAGATTAAGTGCGTGCTTTTTCATCGTCTCGTACTGCTTGGCCACGTGACGGATATGCCCGATAACTTCTTTATCCCAGTTTTTAGGGACCGGTTCCAAGGCAGGAACAAAGACCATCCTATCAAAGAACATTCCTGGGAATTGTTCCCGTAGCTTTTCCATCCTACCTTGGATTTCAGGACCGTGAACGTAGTCCCGTGAACCGGAGGCAGCTAACTCTGGTTGGCTGGTGGGAACAATGTTGCTTCTCTCTTGCTCAGTGTCTTTGGATGAATCTCTGTCCCCATCTTTGGATTCGTGACGCCTTTTGGACGACCGACTGTGGGAAGGCGCACTCTTTGGAGGAGTCAACTCTTTTGGAAGTGTCTTCCCCCCGGTCGGAATTGTTGGATGACTCGAAGGCCTGGTAGAAGTTGATTTGGGTGGAGATCGAGGTTGCGAAGAGCTCGGCTTATGAGAAGGACCGCGAGGGCGCTCAGTACCGGAACGAAGGCTGGGGGTGCCTTCGCGAAGAGAACGGTACGAATAGGATTTCCTGCGAGACATCGCTCCTGTAAAAAGAAAAGAAGAGCATATTATCACTTTGAATATCCACAATATAATAGTGCACGGTCAGGCAGTGTGTGTGAGGTGTGCATCCCATATAATTCCCCCTAACAGACCCGGGCCTGGAGACAGGCTCATCTGGCCCGTTTCTCGTCCCCTTGTTGAATCAGTCGCCTCTTCGGGAGCAGAAAAGAAAGGTTCCTCGCCGAAGTCTTTTTCTGTGTATTCAATGTCGGGCAGAGGGATTTTATTCAGCTCGTCGAATAACTGTTCCTCTGTCAATTCGTCATCACCGACAGTTTCCATTGGAGCAGAGGTAGGGATCTCCTTGGACGCATCACCGCGAGACTCATCCCCTCTATATATATTCAAGTCTTCGTCGTCTTGGATGACTATCGGAGAAGGACTTTTGCGAAATTTAGTTGTTTCCACCGCTTGGGAAGTTCCCTCTCCTTCCGTTGGGGGTACATATTTATAAGGTTTACCGCCAGTCCCAAGTCCAAACTTCCTATCCAAGAGGCGATGCTTATGAAGGTTGTCATCCGTAATGCATTTTTTAATCCTTAAAAAGTCGGATCTGCTTTGCAAAAGAATGGACAACCGATTGTTGTATAATGCACCCTCTGTTTTCGGGAAGATATGATCTGTTTAAGACAAAGGAAAAAGCGGAAGAATGTTATTACTTAGACTCCTCGAGCAAGATATTCAACTAGGCGATCAAAGTTTACTTGATTTGAGCCATCTCTGTGAGCATCCAGCCTGTCTTCTTATGTAAAACCAATCGGACTTAGGATCCCCAATGTTGCTGTATCCGTCGTACAGAACTTTCCTGTTCGCCACTGATTCAAAAAAGGAAAAGTTTGGAGTCGCAGAAGAACGGTGTTTGAAGAGAAAGAAGAACACCAGATCTCTGAATTTGAGTTCGGCGTGCAAGATCTCCGCATAAGCAACATATAAAGAGTATAGAGATGCGTAGGCGTTTGGATGAAGCTGCATCGGGGCAATGCCTAATCGTCTCAGAGTTTCAATGACAATTGGAGGGAACGGAGGAATAGCTCCTACTAGACACATTGTTTGGCTGATCGACATGTACCCTTCCGGAGCTAGATGGGGTCTATCTTCGCTTCCAGGTGTCAAGACATCGTCCCAAGGAATGCCGTGTCTTAGGCAGATTCTTTTGAGTTTTATCTCGTCAAGCTTGGACGCTAAAGAATAAGAGAATTTATCTATCCCGACCGCGCCTGGAATTTCGTCCGGAGCTCGCTCGTCAGACTCGGAGTTGCTACTGGATGAAGTACTTTCAGTCGGATCTGACTCTGTAGCTTCATACTCAGATCCGGAATCTTCACCTTCTGGATTGATTGGAGGAATTTGAGGATTATGCTGTTCAGGAGTCTCGGATTCCGTTTCGGCTGCAGATCTTGAGGAAGAGTGGTCGTTCGACATTGCTGCTAGGACGAGAAAATATGAACGATAAGATCAACGCTACCCGTCCCCCGTGTGTGCAAGT